>CAOLHI010001524.1:0-368322 GCA_948474755.1 Ctenosaura bakeri
CAGTGTTAAAGTGCTGCTATTGCACTATCAACCTCCTATAGAATTCTGGGGTTTGTAGTTTAGGGAAGGGCACTTTGAATTCTCAGCTAAAGAGCTCTTTGGTCTCAGTAAACTACAAACCCCAGAATTCCACAGGGTGTTGAAAGTGGAATAGCAGCAGTTTAACACTGTAGTGCGGAAATGTTTGGTTTAACCACCACCCCCCTCTAACATGGTACCCTTGGGAATGTGCAAGTTCTCAAACCTCTCCCAAACTTTTCATCAGGCTGGATGGCATTTAAAAAAAAAAAAAAATTAGAAGGGGAAAGAAGCAGGGGGAATCCGGAGCGTTGGCTATGTTGCTTCAGGAAAGCATGCATTTTCTCTAAAAGAAAAGACAGACTTAGAGAGGATAGACTTAGAGAGCTGGGTATGTTTAGTCTGCAGAAGAGAAGGTTAAGAGGCGACATGATAGCCATGTTTAAATATTTGAAGGGATGCCACGTAGAGGAGGGAGAGGGCTTGTTTTCTGCTGCTCCAGAGACCAGGACAAGGAGCAATGGATTCAAGCTGCAGGAAAGGAGGTTCCACCTGAACCTCAGGAAGAACTTCCTGACAGTCAGGGCTGTCCGGCAGTGGAATCTGCTGCCTCGGAGTGTAGTGGAGTCTCCTTCCTTGGAGGTTTTCAAGCAGAGGCTAGATGGCCATCTGTTGGGAGTGCTTTGGTGTGGGATCCTGCATGGCAGGGGGTTGGACTGGATGGCCCCTGGGGTCTCTTCCAACTCTACATTTCTATGATTCTATGATTCTAAGGTGCTTGAACTAAATAATTCATGCTCATCCCAGCATACACTATCCCGCCTCTCCATATGGATCGAGGCGGTGAACAACTTACAAATAGCATGTATTTCGAAACATTTCTGTACATGCCCCCAACAAGCTGGGTACTCATTTTACCGACCTGTGAAAGGATGGAAGGCTGAGTCAACTGTGGAGCCAGGCAGGATCGAACTCACAACCTTGTGGTTTGTGACTTGCAGTACTGGCATTTAACCACTGCGCCACCTAATCCAATTTCAGCATTCCTATCAAGGAGCCAGTGTGGCAAGCTTTGCCCATGGAAACCCTCTGGGTGAATTTGGGTGCATCACACACACTCGCAGGGGCTTTCCACACTACACTGTTATACTGCAATTGTTCCGCTTTCAGCATCCTGTGGAATTCTGGGGTTTGTAGTTTACTGAGGCCCAAGAGCTGTCTGGCTGAGAATTCTAAAAGCACCTCCTTCAACTGCAAACTCCATGATTCCACAGGATGTTGAAGGTAGCACAATAGCACTATAACAGTGTAGTGCGGAAAGGCCCTCAGCCTCAAAAAATCCTGTATAGATTTGCCTTCAGGTAGCCAAAAATCTGAAACGAGGAGCAGGATCTTGTCCTTCCCAGTAGCCTTAGACAGAAGCAAATGGCTGGACCCTCTCTTAACTTGTCTATTCTTCCTCATTAGCCATCTTGACCACACAGTCGTATTTAGCCACATATGTCCTAGGTTTCATCTTTGAACATTGGACGGTAGAAGAGTGGAGAAACAGGCATGACAGTCTCTGAAATGAGACAAAGATAGTCCTGTAAGAAGCTTCCTCTGTCTCCAAATTCAGCTCTCTCCCTGTCTTGGGCCTTTACCTAGAATTTCATGAAGAAGGTTTGTGCTATAATAGAGAAGATGTGGCTGTCTGTAATGTTCCTCACTTTGTTTTGCTTTTTCCCCGTTTCCAGGGTGAACAGTGGGATCCACTCTCAATTCAGAAGACAGAGGAAAAAGAAAGGGAAAGGGTTAGAAGCAAAAACAGCTCAGGTGGGAGGACATTTTCGCCCATAATGGATTTTTGTGGTGGAAGAAGAAGCCACCAAACAATAGAGTTGTGAAGACCATCCTTACAGACATCACTTCTTGTTTTAAAAAAGTGTTTTCCTGGGCCTAAATTGGCAGAGGAGGTGGGAAAACTGCCCTCTAGATCCTCTAGATGACATTGGGGGGAATAAAATTTCCCTCAGCATTTTGATTGCCGGGCCACACATTGCTACCTTGCCCTAAACACGTGGTAGTTATACTGCAGAATCAGACATAATATGGCGAAATGCTCCTCCATGTTAAATCAGATCTATTGCCACATGAGACCATTAGCTTCTTAGGGAGCAAGATGAAGGATGTGACAGCCGTGCTGGATCGAATCCAAGGGCCATTGCGTCCCAAGTACAGTTCAGACCGAGCAAGCAGTTGCATATAGAAAGCTCTTTTTAAACCCTCTTGATCCTCTTTTAAAGATGACCAAGGCCATTTCTGCACCACACTGTTATAGT
This sequence comes from Ctenosaura bakeri, assembly GCA_948474755.1. Lineage (NCBI taxonomy): Eukaryota > Metazoa > Chordata > Lepidosauria > Squamata > Iguanidae > Ctenosaura > Ctenosaura bakeri. The sequence goes on from CAOLHI010001524.1 coordinate 2,340, forward strand.
GCTATTATTCCACTTTCAACCTCCTGTGGAATTCTGGGGTTTGTAGTTTCCTGATGCCAAAACTCTCTGGATGAGGATTCTAAATACCCCTCCCTAAACTGCAAACCCCAGGTTTTTACAGGATGTTGAAAGTGGAATAATAGCACTATAATAGTGTACTGCAGGCTGGCTTTCAGTGCCTCTTGAGGTGACATATTCCACAGTTTAAATATGCTTTGTATGAGGAAGCATTTCCTTTTAGCTATGCTGAATCGCCCATTATTCATTGACTGACCTCTTTCATTTTTACCGTAGACTCCCTTTAAATATCTTTTGTTGGACCCCTGAAACTTAACTCAAGATTTAAAAATGTAGAATGCACCAAATATTTATTTTAAGTTGCTCATCAATGGTCTTCAGATTCGGAGAAAAGGGAGAAATAAGTCAATGCACCGACTCCTATTATAATATTTCTACTGGAATGATTCTTTATGAATTTGTCTTTGTCCCTTTCTTTCTATTTTAGCTGGAAAAGCTCATAACATTTCTTCAAGCCTTCATGGACCTTTGTGAGGACCTGTGGAGGTCCACAGGCCCCAGGTTAAGAAATGCTGTTTTTGGTCTTACCCCTGTAGGAAAGTGTTTTCCCTGTTTGCTTTTCCCACACCCATCATAATTTTATATACCTTCCTTTGCCATAAAAAAACCCAAACAAAACTGAACAGTCCAAAACATCGTAGTTCCTCCAGCACTTTGGTTAATTTTCTTGCCCTTCACTTTTTCGAGCCCTTCATTATTTTCCATCAGCTGGAATAAATCCTGCCCAAAGAGCCCCTTTGAGGAGGTGACTATAAGGCCATTTCCACACTATGCTCTTATAGTATGATCATTCCACTTTCACATCCTATGGAATCCTGGGGTTTGCAGTTTCGGGAGGGGCCAGTGGCCCCTCCCGAAACTGCAAACCCCAGGATTCCATAGGATGTTGAAAGTGGAATGATCGCACTATAAGAGTGTAGTGCAGAAATGGCATAAGTCAGGGTCATTTTGAAGACGCATAAGAACAACAAACCAAACAACAAGACACCCCCTAAGGTTCTAAGAAGATTTTTTCAAGGCTATGCTTTTAATCTGATTTTTCCTTATGGTGTTATTCTTTCACATGCCTGCAGTTAATGAAATGAAATCAGGGAACATTCAAATGTGTGTTGTTCTGTCTTCTCAAGTCTGTGCTCTGAAGTGATCGTATTCTGTTAAGGCCAGACTGTATGGTTTTTCTCCACCTTGGATGGATTTTGTAATTACTGGGGAGATGAAGGAAAGACCTTTGGTTCATCTCTTTCCAACTAATGTATATTTTCATATGAGAAATGAACCAAAATGCTTAAGAATTTTCAGAAACTGGACGAGTAGGTTAGCAACATGACAGTAACATTGAAAGGATGCCACAAAAATCATAGAATCATAGGGCTAGAAGAGTCCACAATGGCCATCGAGTCCAACCCCCTGCTATACAGGAACACACACTCAAAGCACCCTAAGCAAATAGCCATCCAGCCTCTGTTTGAAAACCTCCAAAGAAGGTGATTCCATCAACTCCGAGGCAGCATATTCCACTGTCTAACAGCTCTTACTGTCAGGAAGTTCTTCCTGATGTTTAGGTGAGATCTCTTTTCTTGTAGTTTGAATCCATTGCTCCGTGTCCTAGTCTCTAGAGCAACAGAAAACAAACTTGTTCCACCCTCAACGTAACATCCTTTCATACATTTTAACATGGCTGAATCTGGTCAGAGAGTGTGACCTGGACTGTGCCTTTGGCAAAAAAGAAGACAGAGGGCTGCGTGTGTGAGAGACCTGTGCCTAAAGAAACTGTCTAAGCACATTCTGAGCTTACATGTACATATGAAGACCAATACTTTATTCTGGTTGTTATTTTAATAAAATTTATAGTATATTTTTTATAAGTTTTGACTCAGCTGAATTATTTTCAGTAGTTATAACCAAACAGAAACATGTTACCGTAGATCATTAAAGCGCTTCTAAATAGCAGTTGAAAGGCTTTACCCTTTTTTTACACAAAGGTGGTGCTTTAAAGGGGAAGGCAGTACTGAGTGAGGTGACAGGGTGCTTTAGCAGACTGGGAGAAGCTGCCATACCAGCCTGTGGGGTGAAAAACCAGACCTTGCAACACACACGTTAAAGCAATCAGGCTATACGTGCTTACTTATAAAGTTACTAGGAATTACTTCTGGGAAAATGTGTTTATTTGTTACGTTTCTATCCTCCTGTCCTTCATCAAGGTACTGTGTACTTGACTCCTCCACTTTCCCATTTCACTATCACAGCAACCCTGTGAGGTAGGACAGCCTGAGAGAGAAAGAGAGGGACTGCGACTGGCCCAAGACCACGCTGTGAGTTGTATGGCTCAGTGCAGGATAAAATGTGGATCTGCCAAATCCTGATGCAACAGAGTAATCATTGCCCAGCACAGTTTCCCTTGTTTAATGTGATGGCAATCAAGCAACGTGCAAGGATATTTTCTGCTTCCATTGCATCTGCAAAGAGCCAACCAGCAGAGCCCTACTGAATGACTGATGCCCACGGGCTGACAGGAGGAGAATACAAATGATTTGACAACCTGCTGAACAGCTTGCCTGATAAAATTGATAAAATCACTTGGATCTGCTCTTGACTTACAGCTCCAGCCTTGGCTCCTGCTTTGTACAACGACAATGGATGTGTTTCAAGTTGTGCACCTTGAGGTTGTACTCAAGATTCTTGGACTGGCGAAACTTACCACATGAGAGTTGAATCCTTACCCTTGCAGATCCATTAAAAAATATAGTGACAGGGAGAGAAATGCAAGATCAAACACGTAAGATGAACATAGAATTGTGATGCACAAATTTTATATGGGAATAGAAATTCAGAAAATGAAAACGAGATCAAAGTGGAAGGACAAAAACATTTCATGTAAAAGTACAATTTAAGATGGTGTTTTTTATTTGTGAAACTTAATAAAATTATTTTTAAAAATATAGTGACAGGGGCTGGCTGAGTGAGCAGAGCGGTTAATGCCTTGCGAAAAAAGGGCAGAGTTCTAGCATGGCTGAAGAAGGTTGTCATAAGACCATTACTGAGAAAGCCCTCCCTGAATCCTATCATATTGGATAACTACAAGCCAGTCTCCAAGATTCCATTTCTGGGCAAGGTACTGGTACACGTAGCCTCCCAGCAACAGGGTTTTTGAATAACACATTGCCTAAATTGGGGTGGGCAACCACGGGAGGCCAGGGGGGCACATGACCTCCTAGGAGACCTGGGGGGCACCCCCCCAACTGCAAAAAAAATTGTCTACCAAATGCCCCCAGTGCCTTCTAGGGGGTGTGGGGGAAGGCATTTTGGCTCATGGACCTAGATCGAGGGAGGTAACGGTACTACTCTATTCGGTATTGGTTAGGCCTCATTTGGAATACTGTGTGCAGTTCTTGGCACCCCAATTCAAGAAGAATGTCAACAAGCTGGAACGTGTCCAGAAGAGGGTGACCAAAATGGTGAACAATCTGGAAGCCATGCCCAATGAAGAACGCCTTAGGGAGCTGGGGATGCTTAGTCTGCAGAAGAGAAGGTTAAGAGGGGACATGATAGCCATGTTTAAATATTTGAAGGGATGTCATATGGAGGAGAGAGTGGGCTTTTTTTCCACTGCTCCAAAGACTAGGACAAGGAGCAATGGATTCAAGCTGCAGGAAAGGAGATTCCACCCAAACCTCAAGAAGAACTTCCTGATGGTCAGGGCTGTCTGGCAGTGGAACAGGCTGCCTGGGAATGTGGTGGAGTCTTCTTCTTTGGAGGTTTTTAAGCAGAGGCTGGATGGCCATCTGTTGGGAATGCTTTGATGTGTGTTCCTGCATGGTAGTGGCTGGATGGCCCCTGGGGTCTCTTCCAACTGTATGATTCTATGACCATTTTAGGCCCAGGAAAGGTCTTTTTTTAAAACAAGAAATAACCAAAAGTCACCTCCTTTATTTGTAAAAAGGAAGGCCCTTTCTGAGCCTAGAATGGCCCAGGGGCACTCCAAAATGTGACAAAAATGTCCCCCCACATCCACAGAATACAGATAAATAAAAATTGGAGGGCACTGTTTGAAACCTTTGAGAGCCCTCTAAGGCCTCAAAAATTGCCTGGGTGTGTGTGCATGAAGTCCATGGGCCACATTTTCCCCACTGATGGCCTAGATCCATTTCGGTGTGGTTTCAGGCCCGGTGATGAGACGAAGACAGCTTTGATCACTTTAGTGCAGTGGTTCCCAAGCTTTTTTTCACTTGGGTACCTCTTGGCAGCCCATTTCCATAAATTGTACCTTTCACATTAGCAAAATGTTCATAATTATTATAGCTGCTGTTATTTCAGATGTATATTTGGTTAGACATCACCTGGAATACCATGTCCAGTTCTGGACACCACAGTTCAAGAAGGATATTGACACACTTGAACATGTCCAGAGCAGGGCAACCAAAATGTTGAAGGGTCTGGAAACCATGAAGCCCTCTGAGGAGTGGCTTAGGAAGCTGAGTATGTTTACCCTGATGAAAAGAAGGTTAAAGGTGACATGAGAGCCACGTTTAAATATTTGAAGGGATGTCATGTTGAAGATGGAGCAAGCTTGTTTTCTGCTGCTCCAGAAACTAGGACATGGAACAATGGATTGCAACTACAAGAAAAGAGATTTCACCTAAACATTGTAAGAGCCATTCGACAGTGAAACATGCTGCTTCAGAGTATGGTGGAGTCACTTTTTTTTGGAGGTTTTTAAACAGAGGCGGGATGGCCATTTGCTGAGGGTACTTTGAGAGTTTGTTCCTGCATAGCAGAGGGTTAGACTTGATGGCCATTGTGGTCTCTTCCAAATCTAAGATTCTATATATTTTAACTGTAAATAAACAGGCCAATAATGAGATTAAAAGCAATGGAACAATAAGGTGAGAAGGCAGTGCACATGTATTTACATTCAAAACTCAAAAGATATGATGAATTCAAGTAAATACAACACAGATTACATATTAATTAATACATTACCTTTGTTACTTTAACAGTACCAGTGCAACAGCACTCAAGTATTTGTGAAGAGTGAAAGCTGAGCCTGTGAGGGGCACACCACCAAGCAAGCACATGGTAATGGCATGTTTGCAACCCATTGTACAGGGAGGTATTTCCTACCATTTGTCAAAATAACAAAAACAAGGGAATGAGGCTTTTCTCAAGGTTAAAAAATGAAAGAAACCCGCTCCGCCACTTGTCATAATCTTGAATTAATTTCACAACTTTTGACTTGTATCTTGTCTTACACTGTTGATGAACGTGCCTTTTCTGCCATTATTCTAGTCTATTCCGTTTATTTTGCATTCCCCTAAATGTTCATACCCCAGGTTGGGAATCACTGCCTTATTGGACGATCTATGCTGGGAGCTGGACCGCAGAAGTTTGTCCCTTTTCATTGTACTAGACTTCTCAGTAGCTTCTGCCTTCATCAATTATGGTACCCTTTTGGACTGCCTTGTTGGGAAGAGACTCAGAGGTACTGTTTTATAGTGGTTTCATTCCTTCCTTGAGCGGTGAATCCAGAAGTTAGTGCTGGGGGACTCCTGTCCAATCCCTTGGCTTGGCCTGTGGGGTACATCAGGGTTCCATTCTGTCCCCCATACTATTTAACGTATACATGAAACTGCTGGCAGAGATAGTGTGGAGTTTTGGGGGTCAATGGCATTGGTTTGCAGATGGCACTCTGTTATTCCTTTCCATCTCTGCCCAAGAAAGGTATATTGGTCCCAAATGGGTACCTGTTGTAAGTAATGAAGATTTTGACCTGATTGGTCTTTGTGTTATTGCAAAACTGCCTCTCTCTAAGCCAAGGAGCTAATAAAAACAGAGAGAATTTGAGTGAAGTGAAAAAAAGAGGGGAGGGAATCTTTAATTAATAAGTATGATTGCACAATGGGACTGATTAATCTCTCACTCTGGAATGAGTCAGTCCTGAATACAAGTGTTGTCTGGAATTTATACATCCTCAACAATTTTTCATACACATTTAAAATTTCTATTGGATAAAACTCATGCTGATGTAAACTACAGATTAATCTTTCAAAAACTGCTTATCTCTGCCATGACATCTTGTTTTTCAACTTTATACTGTATCAAGAATACAAAGGTCACTTTGCCTAACTCTTGCTCCTAGCTAGTCTCTGTCAAATAGATCTTGTATACCTTGTTTTTGACTTCCTGGAGCATCTTTCTTCCTACTTTCAAGCAGTGTCCATTCCACCATGTAACCCTATTGCTAAAGACAAGTTTCGCTTCTCCATGTGCTAAATAATTTGCAATTATTTAAAACAATCAAAATAATTTCTTTCTCTATATGATGTGCTATCAATTGTCAGCTCATGTTTTTCCTTGAATATATATTTGGGATCCTTCTTTTCTTATTCAGTCCCAAAGACTGCTGGTAGTGGCATCTGGTATCTATAAATTTCAACACTCCTCTTGAGCAAAACAGAATTTATCCCCGTTCTAAGCGCTAATGAAAGCTAATTGTGCCATACTTTACTGTACAAAACATACTATTATGATTAATTTTTTGACCATTTGAGGTCCTTCTTTTACCACTCAATTCTACACCAAGAATCCTCACCCAACCCAATTGATCCCTTTGGCAATTTCCAGCAGCCCTCCTTCCTTTTGGGAGTTTTCTCCGCCCAGTAAACAAACTCTGCTAGCATTCCTGTTTCAGAAGTTAAAAATCATACAGGAGAAAACAGGCGAAAATGTTATCTTTAACATCTCTCTAACATCCTCAACCTTCCTCCCCTCTTTTTTTCTCCCATTCCTGTATGGTTTTTAACATCTTTGCCTGCTGAAGAAGCCAGTGAAGCTTTAAAAACTTGCATGCTGCATTTTCTGCATTCTGACTGGCCGATAAAGATATAACTCTTTTGTGGATTTTGGATTTCCTTGTATTTTGCTGTATGGCCAAGAAGACCACCCTTGAATATGGCCATTTCCGCACTATACTGTTATAGTGCTATTATTCCACTTTCAACATCTTATGGAATCCCAGAGTTTGGAGTTTAGGGAGGGGCCTTTAGAATCCTCAGCCAGAGAGCTCTTTGGCCTCAGTAAACTACAAACCCCAAAATTCCACAGGATGCTGAAAGTGGAATAATAGCACTATAATAATGTAGTGCAGAAATGGCCTGTTTCCTATGTTTTGCCAGGAAGGAGGCTCCATGTGGGGCAATGCCACAAAGCCTTCACTAGAGTGTGCCAGTGCTCTAGTCTAGTCTCACCAGATAGGAAGCTCTTGGACTATAGAAGAAAGGATAAAACAGCAGAAAGGGTTCTCTTTCCCAAACATCAGCCACCTGTAGGGAGAGCTCAGTTCCTCCAGAGAGGGGGAAAAAGGTGGAAGTAGGTGGGTAAGAATTAAACAAACAAATTGGGCCAGGAAAGTATAGAAAATAAAAGTACAAAACAAAAACAACAAAAAAGAGGCACAGAGAAATAGGATTATGGAGCTGGAAGATACCAACAAGGGCCTTCCAGTCCAACCCCCTGCCATGCAAGAATACTCAAAGCATGCCCAACAGATAGCCATCCAACCTCTGCTTCAAAACTTCCAAAGAAGGAGACCTTTAAAAAAAATTGTTATTTGCCTTCAGTCAGCGGCTCTTAACCTTTGCTTTACCAGGCAACCTCTGGGGGAATTCAAACTGTTGGAAAATGTTGAAACTGTTTGACAGCAAAAAATGCCCTCAACACTCGCTCCCTCTATGCACAGCAAGAACATGCAAGTGAATGATGCTGAGCAGTTGAAAGAAAACATGAGATATTTCCTGCCAGAAGCCACTTTTAAGTCTTGGCGGCCTGTGGCGACAAAAAGTATTAAAGGGGGTCTGTGGAAAGGAAAAGGTTAAGAACCACTGCTGTAGGCTATATTTCAGAGGACAGAACTGGCAAAATTACGTCTCAATATTCCTCACCTAAGGCCATTTCCACACTAACAACAACAACAACAAGAATAATAATAATATTTATTTTATTTATTTATTTATTATTCATATGGATCGAGGCAGCGAACAACTTACAAATAGCATGTATTTCGAAACATTTCTATACATGCCCCCAACAAGCTGGGTACTCATTTTACCAACCTGCGGAAGGATGAAAGGCTGAGTCAACCTTGGAGCCGGTCAGGATTGAACTCACAACCTTGTAGCTTGCAGTACTGGCATTTAACCACTGCGCCACCAGGGCATAAATAAAATTTTATTTCTATCCTGCCTCTCCACATGGATTGAGGCGGCGAACAACAATAATACATTAAAAACATTAAAAACATACCCAATCCTCCCCACCCACCAACCCATCTAAAACCAACCCCCTAAAACACACAACAATTAACAATTAACAACAGTCAACTGACTATTAAAAGAACAGCAAGAGAGTTGGTGGGAGGCGGTGGAAGTACTAGTCTGGGAAGGCCTGTTATACTACACTGTTATAGTGCTAGTATTCCCCTTTCAACCTCCTGTGGAATTCTGGGGTTTGTAGTTTCCTGAGGCCAAAGAGCTCTCTGGCTGAGAATTCCCTAGACTGCAAACCCCAGGATTCCATAGGAAGTTGAAAGTGGAATAATAGCGCTATAACAGGATAGTGTGAAAACGGGCTAAGAAAGCCCTATGAGATTAATGGAGCTGCCATAAATCGACAGGCGACTTCTAGGAACAAAGTTCTAGGAACAAAGTTCCCCAGGGGGACAAAAACACCAAACCCCTCCCAGCTTGCAAGCCATTGTCTTTTCTGCCAGTATCCTGGTTTGGCTTCAGTCAGGTGACAGGAAACGGAAGTCACAAGGCTCTAAGGCTGCAGAAGAAAGGGTGCAGCAGTAAAAGGGGTCCTTCCCAAACAAGCAGCTGGAGTATATGGAGAGACCCAGTCCTCCTGGGAGTTAAAAAGGGCGGTGGAAGCGGCCGGGTGAGTTTCATGCTGCCAGACTGGGGGGTGGGGGTGGGGGAGAATATGGAGGCCTAGGGAAAAGCAAACCAAAGCTGCAGAGGGATCAGATGGCCGGGGAGCAGCGGGGGTCTGCTGGTGAGAAGGGGAAAGGAAGGGCTTTGCTGCAGTTGGGTGGAAGAGGAGGAAGATGGGGGTTATTCCTTTGGGAGGCTGGTGGTCTTAACAGGGCTGGGGCTCTGCCTCCTACGATTCGAGGGTGCCTTGGAGCCACCCATTTGTGTGTCTGAGTATTTTGCTTTTTTTCTTCCAGGATTTTTGTCTTCTGTTTCTTTAGAGAGAGCAGGAACAAAGCCCCATCCTGCTTGCAGGGCCTGAAGAAAATTTGATGTAACCAAAGATGGGGGCGGTTTGGGAGCAGGAGCTTTGCTGATTTGGGGATCCCCTTCCTGGGCTGTTGATTCCTCCACTATATTTTTAATGTATTTAATGTTTTTAATGTATTTAATGTATTGTTGTAGTATCACCTCAATCCATGGGGAGAGGTGGGATATAAATACATTTTATTATTAGGGGTTTGCAATTGTAATTGGGGGTCAGGCTCCAAGTTAGTGGATCTTGCTGTTCCCACCAAATGTCTGAAGTTAACCCTCAGAGGATAAGCCCCACCACCAGGGAACATATTTGTGAAATCAAAGAATAATTGTTTAAAACTGGAATTTTCTTTGATGGTAGTAAATAGATTTTCTTCTCATGGATCTCAGTTTTGCTTTGTTTTTATGCATCGCAGTGCTGGCTCTGTTTATACATTTCTTGTTGAGCGTTTCATGCCATTGACTTCAAATGAAACATTTGGATATCACTTTTCATAGAATCATAGAATCATAGAAATCTAGAGTTGGAAGAGACCCCAGGGGCCATCCAGTCCAACCCCCTGCCATGCAGGAACACCCTCAAAGCACTCCCGACAGATGACCATCCAGCTTCTGCTTAAAAACCTCCAAGGAAGGAGACTCCACCACACTCCCAGGCAGCAGATTCCACTGCCAGACAGCCCTGATTGTCAGGAAGTTCTTCCTGAGGTTCAGGTGGAATCACCTTTCCTGCAGCTTGAATCCATGGCTCCTTGTCCTGGCCTCATGTTCAAGCCTGGTAAGTGACAGTTGAAAAAAAGACAGGAGAAGTCTGCATACCCACTGCAGGGAGACATCAGGCCATTTCTGCACCACACTGTTACAGTGCTATTATTCCACTTTCACCCTCCTATGGAATCCTGGAGTTTGCAGTTTAGGGAGAATTTAGTATTCTCAGCCAGGGAACTCTTTGGCCTCAGAAAACTACAAACCCCAGGATTCCACAGGATGTTGAAAGGGGAATAATAGCACTATGACAGGGTAGTGCATAAATGGCCATTAGTTATCATCCATAGAGGAAGATCTGTTAGTCTATTGATGTTAAAAGAACAGAGTCAAATGGCAGCTTAAATAAAAACACATCTAGTATAGCATATCCTTTTGTGGACTACTGTCTACTTTGTCAGATGTATATAACACTTCAGAACAGAGCTTGGAAAAGTTCATTTTTTGGACTACAATGCCCCAAATCCCTTAGCTAGCCTGACCACTAGAGAGGAGATTCTGGGAAGCTGTGGTCCACAATGAGGAACTTTTCCAAGTACTGACTTGGGATAATAGTTACACTCCTCACTCTGTTTTAATTCCTTCCAAATTACTCCTTTAAAGTAGGTTCCCCCCCACTTAACTACCTCCCTTTCCCATCATTTTACTGCCACTAGCAACAGTTGCCAGGAGCCATCTAGGCTCCCCTCAGCCTTTGGCCCCTTCTGATTTTATACTCTTTAAGTGAACAAATAGTTCCTGAACCCATAAAATCACCAGAAGAGCTGGATCAAACCAAAACCAAATCTATTCACACAGTGGCCAAAAAAAGGCCTGGAAACCACACCCTGTGTGAAGCAACTTAGGGAGCTGGGTATGTTTAGCCTGGAGAAGAGATGGTTGAGAGGCAGCTTGATACCCATGTTTAAATATTTGAAAGAATGTCTTATGGAAGATAGGGCAAGCTTGTTTGTTGATGCTCGACAGATACGAAGCAACAGATTCAAACTAGAGGAAAAGAGATTCCACCTGAACATTAGGAAGAACTTCCTGATGGTTGTTCGACAGTGGAATATGCTGCCTGGAACTGTGGTGGAGTCTCCTTCTTTGAAGGGTTTTAAACAGAGCCTGGGTGGCCATCTGTCAGGAGTGCTTTAATTGTGGATTCCTGCATGGTAGAGGTTGGATTTGATGGCCCTGGTGGTCTCTTCGAGCTCTATAATTTTATGTCTGGGAAGCCACAGAGGGCAATAGTGACCTCTATCTCATTTTCCCCTGTTTTGACCTCAACATCAATCTTTCATCAAATGCACATGAAACTGAAATTACAGCTTTATTCTAGAATGGAAGAAAAGCATCTGAAAAGGGAGATAATATTATAATATTATAGTAAGATTATAGTAAGAAGAAGCAAAAAGAGAGATGAGAACACCAGGCCTTGCAGATGGCAGCATAACATAATTGGAGGGAACCATGCCAGAGAGAAGAGATCTGCTGTGAACCAGCAATCAATCGTGGTAGGGTTTAGGCCAGAGCAGTTGCTAACAGTGCTGTAGAAAGAGCAACTTGGTTATAATTACAATGCAGGGAGAGAGTATATACTGTATCACACAGATGTGCAACCAGGGCAGAAAATTGCCAGCTCCACAAAGGCAGGAAACTGGAATCTGGGGTTTATGTTTTAGTAGCCCTGTCCAATGATCAGGAATAGTGATTTGCTGGGTTGCAAGTGGTATTTACTAACAACTTTCCCTCCATGCATTCATAGAATCATAGAAATGTAGAGTTGGAAGAGACCACACAGGCCATCCAGTCCAACCCCCTGCCATGCAGGAACACCCTCAAAGCACTCCCAACAGATGGCCATTCAGCCTCTGCTTAAAAACCTCCAAAGAAGGAGACTCCACTACACTCCAAGACAGCTTATTCCACTGCTGGGCAGCCCTGACTGTCAGGAAGTTCTTCCTGAGGTTTGGGTGGAATCTCCTTTCCTGCAGCTTGAATCCATTGCTCCTCGTCCTGGTCTCTGGAGCAGCAGAAAACAAGCCCACTCCCTCCTCTACATGGCATCCCTTCAAATATTTAAACGTGACTATCATGTCCCCTCTTAACCTTCTCTTCTGCAGACTAAACATACCCAGCTCTCTAAGTCTATCCTCATAGGGCATGGCTTTCAGGCCCCTCACCATTTTGGTCACTCTCCTCTGGACTTGCTCCAGCTTGACCATGTCCTTCTTGAATTGGGGTGCCCAGAACTGGACACAGTATTCAAGATGAGGTCTAACCAAAGCAGAGTAGAGTGGTACCAGTACCTCCCTCGATCTAGACACCATACTCCTATTGATGCAGCTGAGAATTGCATTGGCTTTCTTGGCTGCCGCATCACACTGCTGACTCATGTTCAGCTTGTGGTCCACCAAGACTCCTAGATCCCTTTCACATGGACTGCTATCCAGCCACATGTCCCCCATCCTATATTTCTGCATTCCATTTTTTCTGCGTAAGAGTAGGACCTTACATTTCTCTCTTTTGAATTTCATTTCGTTAGCCTTGGCCCAGCTTTCCGATCTGTCCAGGTCATTTTGAATTTTGATTCTGTCCTCCAGCATATTAGCAACCGCTCCCAATTTGGTGTCATCTGCAAATTTGATGAGCACGCCCTCTATTCCTTCATCCAAGTCGTTGATGAAGATATTGAACAGCACTTGGGCCCAGGACAGAACCCTGTGGCACCCCGCTAGTCACTTCTCTCCAGGATGAAAAGCAGCCATTGGTGAGCACCCTTTGGGAATGGTCAGTCAACCAGTTACAGATCCACCTGACAGTAGCCCTGTCCAGCCCACATTTTACTAGCTTCATATAGTTGCATTGTTTGTCGTGCACAAATCCAGACAGGGAAAGCTAAGTGCTTGGACCAGCAAACATATCATATTCATTGCGTGAAAAACAAAAAAGCGTGCACAATAATGATGAAAGGTAGCAGAAGGGGATTATCTCTTATTGTGTAACTAACAGTCAATGATAGAAGGGTTCTTCTAGCAGTACAGTGAGCCCCAGATCCTTTGTAAGGCAATACAGGACTTGGACAGCATGGAGTATCTTTGCTGCCGCGGGGCACTTCAGTCTTGGATTTCTGCCTAAAAGAGCAAGGCAAAATGTGGGGGCAACTGTTAACATTATGACTTTGCTCTTACCATTATTCTGCACTATGGGAAAAAGGTAAAGTTCAGTCCATTTCCTAGAAAACAAAGGGGTTAGTAGTCTGTGCTATCTGCTTTACAAGTATGGTCTTTGTGGATCACATCTGACAGTTTCTTAAACCATATAAACATGTGAGAAGTGTGGGGTTTCTTTTCCAGATTTTTGTTTCTTCGTGCCATGTAGGCACAAAGCCAAGCATCTGCAGTAAAGAAGTGGTTCTTCTCTGAATGTTCTCCCTTTGCCTCTCTCTTCTCCCCTTCATAGGGTGCACAGTGGAGTCTTCCTTTTAATTCAGAAGGATGAAAAGGAAGGGAGAAAAAAGGGCAGCAGCAGAAACAGCTCAGGTAGGAGATTTTCTGAGACTCCTAAGGGCTTTGTTGTGGACAGAGGAGGTACTAAACAAAGAACCAAAAAGATTCCACACAGACAACTCTTACATCTGAATCTCCTGCAGGTGTTGAGTGCCACCAGAGAGGGCCTTTTGCTTGCCAGTCTCAAGGAGAGAAAAAGGTCTTTGCCAAAATCCTTCTCCTGGGAAGAAGCAGTGATGGAAATGCCAGGAAAGATGCCCTACATTCAGGTCAGCATTGACACCCTCCCTGTGACTGTACTTATGGCCTGGTTTTGTACTGGAGAATCCAACCTTATTGATTCATGAAGGTTGATCTTCTTTTTCAGTCTGAAATTAGAGATAACATGTGCTTTGTTACAGGCCACCCATTTAACCCTAACATTCAATGCCCATTCAAGAAAAATCACACAGCCTAAAGACCAGTGTTTCTCAGGCTATATTGTATAGAGGACCAGCAATAATTGTTTTCCAGTGTTCCAGGGACTGGTACTAAATCTGTGCCCATTGGGTACAATCGATTATCATGTTGCTGGAAAACCAGCAGCCAACAGTTCAAGAACTGGTGCTGATGAAGAGGAATTATTTTTTTATTAACACTGCTATAGAGCATCCTTCCCGATCTGGAGCTTGAAGCTGGTAGTCAAAATCCACAACATTTAGAATAGCCGTGACCAACTGTAGCAGAGATGGAGTTGATTTTTTTTGCTGAAAATAGTATGGAAATAGCACCCAATAGTGACCTGAAGTCTGTTTCTGCACTCAATCACCAGGTTTTTGGAGTCTTTGGTGAAGCTGGGAACTTAAAAGTGGTGGGAACCTCTTTTTGTATATGTGTATGTGTGTGAGCCAGAAAAATGAATGGGGCCCATTTCATAGTATTCCATGTCCCATGAAATACACTTTTTCCAGCACTGATCTGACAAGTATGCTGAGGAAGGATACTCTGGACCAGCTGTTCTCACAGGGACCATATGGTTCTTTTAGTTGTTGCAAGCCACCTTGAATCTCAAATTGGGTAAAGAGAGGGGGGAAATTATCATTATAATTATTGTTGTATGCCTTCAATTCATTTCTGATTTACGGCGACCCTAAAAAGAAGCTATCACATGGTTTTCAGAGGGGGGTTTGCCATGACCTTCCTCTGAGGCTGAGAGTGTGTGACTGGCCCAAGGATGCCCAGTGAGTTGCCTTGACCAAGTGGAAAATCAAACCCTTGTCTCCAAAATCATAGTACAACACTCAAACCACTACACCAGCCATCCTTACTGGGGGCCATATAGTCCCCAAGTGGGCCCCGGCACATTAGAAGGCAGGTCACAGACTGAAAAGTGTGAGAAAGGGAGTCCCAGAGTTTATGGGGGCCCTGTAACTGAACTGATGAAATAGCCAAGTAACAACCTTAACTGGAGCCAATAGTTTCCCTCCTGTTTATAATATCTTTCCAACACACCTTTTGACAGTTTGCTTAACAAAATCCAAGAACCGAATTGATATCGCAACAAGAGGTGACCTCCAACTGTCACTGTCTAATTTGCAGCCCCATAGAATCATAGACTCACAGAAATCTAGAGTTGGAAGAGACCACAGGGGCCATCCAGTCCAACCCGCTGCCATGCAGGAACACCCTCAAAGCATTCCCGACAGATGGCCATCCAGCCTCTGCTTAAAAACCTCCAAGGAAGGAGACTCCACTACACTCCGAGGCAGTTCCAAAACTTGTTGAAGAGCACCAAGCTCAAGGATTGCATTAGGCCTGATAGATGGTTTATTTTCATACAGTCTTTCGTTTTTTAAACATTTTGTCCAGTAGGTTAGAATGTTCAAGTTTTATTGGTGGTCAATCATAAATGATGTTCTTTCTGACTCTTTGTATTGTATCCCTGTTTGGTGAGTGGCAGGGAACCTTAGAATTGCTCCTAAGGGGGATGTGATGAAAAAACAGTGGAGAATGGCTGTTCTAGACATATTCCAGTTCATATGTGGAGATATCATAAATGAAAATACTTCATCTGCCATCCAGTCTCCCTGCACATGAGAGCATTATCTCCTCAGGGTGCAGGATAAAGAATATGATAACCGTGCTGGATCAGAGTGCCATCTCGTTCCACATGCTGTTCAGGCAGTGGCCAGTTGGTTACCTGTGGGAAGCCCTGCAGCAGGACATATGGGCAACAGCTCCCCTCTCCTCACTCATGCTTTCCAGCAAGGGATATACAGATGAATATTATACACAAGAGGGACTACATATCTATCACAAATAGCAGCCACCAGTAGCCTTCTCTTCTGTGAATTTGCCTTATTCCCTTTTGAAGCTGTCCCAGGTTGACCATCATTACCTCCTAAGTATTTGTGTCCACACACCTATCATTAAAAATGTGAGTTGTGTGCTAAATTTAAAATCAGTCCTTATATTGTATAATCTTCTCTGCACACTCAGGTCCTCTGGGGGACATTTATTTCAACCGGCCAGCACTAGACTACCAGCAGTCACCCAGAGGATTTTTCTTCAGCCACCCCTAGACTGTGGAATTACCTAGCGGAAAAGATTTGACAGCCAAATATGCTGTCCGAATGTAAAACAGCATTAAAGACCAGTCTCTTCTGGCAGGCCTATCCTGATGATTTCAAATTGTGAATTTTAATAATGAATTTTAAATATGTATTGTCTATTCTTAGGTATTGGTATTTTTTTCTTTTAAGATAATATGCATTTTAACTACTGTTTTAATTTATCTTCTGTTTTTAACTGTTTTACGTTAATCTATTATTGTCCCCTGCCTTGATCTATGAGGAGAAGCTGATAAGAATAATAATAGTAATAATAACAATGAGGCTCTATATGCTGATAGATTTTAGCATCTCTTCAGGGGTGCTGTTTGGCAGTGGGAGATTTGGAATGGCTAAGTTACATACACAGTTTGTGGCTGAGGGGGAAAAAGAGGGCGTATTTTGGGAGAACCTGTGCTAAGACATGATTTTGTCACTCAAGTGTGGGCTGCTTTATGGTTTCAGGAACCAGTGACGTTTGAGGATGTGGCTATATATTTCAGTAAGGAGGAGTGGGAGCTGCTGGATCCAAAGCAAATAGCTTTATACCGGGAGGTGATGATGGAGAACTATGAGAATGTGTCCTCTCTTGGTAAGCGACTTACTTCAGTATAAATATATTTTCTTCTACCTTCCTCTTCTGCCCTGTGATCATCCACCACAGCCTGGGCTTCCTCCAGCTTTTTTTTCTTCCTTCACTCACATGTTTCATTCCATCATGTATCTGTGGGCTCATATATCTGTGATTATCTATGGGCTCAACAGGATCATCCACAGACATTTTGCTGCCTCGAGGCCTAATAGAATAACTTCATCTTCTTGTCTGGGGTGTGTTAGGCTTTTCCTTGAATGATCAGGTGGAAAGACATGAAAAAAGATCTCTGTCTTGGGGTAAACTGAGGAGGCTGCCTGATGCCAATCATCTGCCTGATGCCAATCTAGAAAAAAAATTTTGTAACATTATAAGATTTCTGGGTATATTTGCAAGGCAATTTCCAGTGCTGTTTGGAATAAAAGCAGTATGAAGAGTTATGTGGTTCCTGGGGTGGCTTAGCTTAAGATGTTGCTCTGTTTTTTTCAAAAAAGGTAACAGAGCACCGGGTGCCTCTATGGACTACAACTTTTTCTTGCTGTTCTTGGTAATGGGAAGGTGGCAAAAAATTACACAATCCAGAGATCCTTATGGTATATTTGCCTATAAATTGTGAGCAAATTCAAATTAAATTAGATTAAAATTGTGAATTTTAACAATGAATTTTAAATATGTACTGCTTGTTTTTAGGTATTTGTATTTGTTCTTTTAAGATGATATTATTATGCATTTTAACTATTGTTTTTAACTGATGTTCCATTTTTAACTGATCTATTTATATGCCAATCTGTTGCTGTCCCTTGCCTTGATTCATGGGGAGAGGTGGGTAAAAAATATTGAAAATGATTGTTGTTGTTTCTTACTCGCCTCTCCCCATGGATCAAGGCAGGGAACAACAATAGCTTGCTGTTGTTGTTGTTGTTTTCAAATGTTTAAGAAAAAGAGAAGAAAAGAAATCAGTAGCATATCACATGCCTCTTCAGAAGCTCAATTGCAAAGATATTAAAAAAAGAAATCTTTCCTTCAAACGTACAGTGCGCCTCTCTAGAGTACTCTCAATTCTTTCTTAGTGTTTTCTTCTTTCCTCAACTTCACTTCCAGTTCCAAAGCCAGAGCTCATTTCTCAGATGGAGCAGAGGAGAGAGCCTTGGGTGCCAGATGCTCGGGACTTGGGTAAAGTGGAAAACTCCAATATCAGAACAGGCAACCCATTGGGTAAGCCAGATTAACACAATTCAGACATAATACCTAATGGATAGTTGCTTAGGAAACACTCTTCTCTCTCTGTTCTTCTCATGTGCCTTCTCTACAGACACAGTAGTGTTTCTGTGGGTATCCGCAGAAAAGTGACTTACTATGCTGCTACTGCAGCAAATTTCTAAGGGTGCTTTAAACCTACAGCATGTCATAACCTCATGAGTCCCACAAGCTGTGTCCCTGACTTAGAAGCTTTGTACAGTTGGCCCTCCACATGGCTAGGGCTAGGAGTGTTAGGACCCTTGCAAAAGTGGAAAAATCACAAATATCAAACTATATGTGTGTGTCTGTCGGAAGGGGGATGAGGTATGGTGGGGAGAGTGAGTAGATAGGGTCCAAACCAGGCCAGGGAAAGGAGAGGGAAAGGGGGTGGGTTGGTATGGTAGGCCTATACTTCCTCTCTCTCTGTGTCCCATCTCCTTCCATCCTTCCTTCCATCTTCGTCTTTGGGTGTGTCAGGGTCATCAGGAGAGGGTTTGTGGTGCAGTCTATCCTGAGCAGGAGGAGGCCCAGAGGCAGGTTTTTAAAGGGCTGTGTGCCTTGATCAGAGCTGTCGAGAGGGAAGTTCTCCCAGAAAAGAAGCACCTGACGTGAGTGGGGGGGAGACTTGAAGAAACTCGCAAATATCCATGAAAGTCAGACTCATAAATTGGGAGGGCTGACTATAATTAGTCTGTTTCCCACAATTACAGAGAAATACATCCCTGTGAAATCTGGGTCCCAATCCTGGGTCAGTAACTGCACTTCTGGTAATGTCCTCACCTGGCTTTGTTTAATATCAGCGAAAAATCTTGTTTTCTGGAGTTTCCTCAGGGGAGGTCATAAAGAAGTGCTGAGTGGTACAGTCCTTCCTGACCCAGTTTGTCCATAGGATCATTTTGAAATCTGGCTTAATTCTCATGGAGGATGAGAGGAGAAGAAAAAATAGCTCCCTCTTCCTTGCTTTGGAAATTAATGAATTCTCCATTCAGAAGTTAGGGAGTTAAGTCATCACTACCAATATCAGTATTTGAAATAGTTTAGCTACTTGAGTCGGTTTGATTATCTTATTATTGAAGACCATGATGGGGTTTACAAAGGAGAGTATGAAGGTTGTCACCACTGATCCTAGGCACAGATTTTGTTATTGGCACTTTGAAAAGTATTCTTTCTGTCATTTAACGTTTGATTTCTCTTAACTGGATTCCCCCGCCTCCAGCTATACTACAAAGCCCATAAAACAGTTGTTGCCTGAGGATGATGGAACTTTTAACACATTGGGAAACTGTTGGGTTGGGAAAGGCTATCCTAAACAATGAGATCTCATCTTACAATCTGCTGAGTTAAGTTTTGTCACTGATCTGTCTCTCCATCTGTGATGGGCTCGTACTTCTAGATTGGTGTAGCAGTTCCCAGTCTGATAAGGCACCCTGTCTTGACCACACAGCTCTGCCTTATCCCTTATAACTGGTTCTCAACCTTCCTAATGCCGCAACCCTTTAATACAGTTCCTCATGTTGTGGTGACCCCCAGCCATAAAATTATTTATTTATTTATTTACAATGCCTCCCCCCACCCCCGGCAAAGGCTGCCTCACTGGCCAGGAATGGGGGTGGGTGGCCAAGCAGGAGCCGTGTGTCTCCCCAGGGAAAAAACTCTGAGAACCCCCCCCTCGGGCTCTGCTTCTGCTTTGCTCTCATTTCTGCTGGGGGGGCAGTGTGGGAAAAGTTTCCAGAGTGTTGACCCTGGCCGGCGGGGAGGAGGAATCCCAGCACCTTTGTCTTTTGTGCTGGGCACAGCTCACCCCCCCGGAAAAGCACTGCCTTGCGGCCCCCCCGGCTCTTCTGCAGCACCCCCCTCCATGGTGAGTGAAGCAGGGGCCGGGGCGAGGAGGGGGCCTGCCCCCCGTGCTGCCGCCCCCCCCAAGCTGGCCCATCAGATGGGAGGTTCTCTCAGTAGCAAAGAAGGGGAGCAATTTCAGTCCCTTCTGAACAAGGGGCAGGAGGACGCGAGCGCGTGACTCGCGCTTGCGCACCACCACTCCTGCTGTGGTGACGCTGTGGCTGCATGCACTCCCACCAAAGGGGGCAGGAGGACGTGAGCGCGTGGCTCGCGCTTGCGCACCACCACCATGGAGGGAATGGAGCCTAAGACCATTGGAAATACGTATTTTCCAATGGTCTTAGGCTACCCCTGTGAAAGGGTCGTTCGACCCCCAAGGGGTCGTGACCCACAGGTTGAGAACCGCTGCCTTATAACATCACCTTTGTGAAAAAGGGCAAAGGTTTTCAATGTTTGTTTAGAACGTCTGAATAATTTTATGGTAGTATGTTTTCTGTGTCACTTATCACCATAGAGAACTCAGGATGAGTCAGCATAACAATAAGCGTAAGGTAGCGTAATCAAGTTCATATGCAGTTCAGTGTAGATACATTCCTTCACTACACTTTTTCTGACAGTATTAACAGTTAACTCCGTGCTCAGAAACAGTTCAACATGTCTTTAGACTTTCACAAAAAACATGACTATCATACAACAGCACTTTGGCTAAACTCCCACCAAAGGCTTAATCCCCAATCTAGGTCACAATCTCTGAGCAGATACTACTAAGGCTCAGCTACTCTTCTGCCTCTCACTAGGCTTCCACTGAGAACTAAACTCCCCCAGACAGCCACACCCTCTGGCTCACAAAAGGACTCTACTCCCTACCTCCTTGCTAGGTTCTCACTGCAAGAAGGAATACCCACAGGTACTAGGTTGTATATAACTCTTTTTCTCAGCCACCAGCCGTTCCCACACACTACGGGGCTGGGTTTCTCTCCTGATATGCTATTCTAGTTGCCTAGCACCCCAGCCAAACCTCCAGAACTTTGTCGCACAATCCTTTCTAACATATTCAAACACCTCATTTGTTAAAGATTAATAAAGGATGTTAAAACAGGGGTGGGGAAAAATGCAGCCATCCAGATGTTGAGCTGCAACTTCCAGCATTTCTCACTGTTGGCTATGCTGGCAAGGGCCACTGCGAATTGTAATCCAAACATATTCGGCATGGCACATGAGGATAGTAAGGAACAATGTGTCAATTTTAGCTAAAGGGCACAGATCTACTACAAGTGAAACAATAAGTGTCTGGCTCCAAAAATCAGTCAGTGAACCAAGGCTGGCACATTCATGATTAGAAATGTTTGGAGATTATTCAACAACTGAACCACTGATTTCTGCCTCACCACTTGCTGTCAAGAGGCAAGTTCTGCAAAGAGCAGTAATAGAGCATATGCTTTACTTATATAACTCAAGTCTTAACATCTGAGTAATCTTTTTTTAAGGAAGACATTTTTAAAATGCCTTTCTTTTGGGATTTTTTTTTTTTAAATAAAGGCATTTCTTCTAGGGATGGGAGAGTGTAGACTTAGCTGTTTTTTTCTTTTGGCGTCAAGCTCTGACTTTAACAAATTCCTCAAAGTGAAAAATTGACGATGTGTTTGCATGTGAAAAGCAGAGGAGGAGTTGGGAAGTGGGGAGTGAGTGAGAGAGAGGGAGAAGCCAAGAAAAAAAAAAGAGGGGGGGGAACCTTAGGAAAAATTTCCACTTAATAATCCAAGATTCCCAGTACTGTGAGAGCAATAATAAACAAGTTAAAGGGGTTCAATGGGATATACTTCTGAGCAGACATGGGGAGGGCATAGATTTAGCTAAATGAATACATTGATTGCAAACTAATAACTGCAGTATCACTAATCCCCACAAACCATGTGATCCACTGAATCGAGAAGGCAGAATGAGTGGAGAAGAGAGAGAAAATGGAGGGTGGGTTGAGAAAAAAATGTTCATTTAATTATCCAAATGCATAACACCGTTTGAGCAATGACACAGACATTAACAGATTGGAAATGCATTAATTGCAATTCACTTCAAATGTTAATATTTAAGATTGTATATAATGCAATAATATACAACAGGAACCAGAAAAAATCAATAGAGAATTGAAGAGTCACATACACCTCTGCTCCCCAGAAAGACAGACACGCACATAAATAGGGGTGGGGACACCAGCCTTTCAGGTCTAAAGAGCATGACTTTCTCTAAGAGCCACGGTTGCTGGAAGTCTTAAGCAAAGGTATATGTGTTCCACCATCTCCCATATAACAGGACTAATTTTTTTGCTTCCTTTCTCATCTTCAGTCGATCCCCAATTCCAGTACTTCAGTTGTTTGCCAGATATTCTTTGACAGGCTTGTGGAACTATTCAAGATAGTAACAATGCAGAAAGCAGAATAGCCTGCCTAGCCATAGAGCCCTGGTGGGGCCTTTACTCCTGTCCTAATTCTTTTTTTTTCTGCCTTACTGAATCTGCCATAGGCAGAGCCATCCATTCTAATGAATTCTTGTGTTCTAAACCTAGCTAACCAGTTAAAGCACAGAGTTCACTTCTGCATTAATCAACTAACCTAGTGAGTTAAGATGCATCAGTAGAAAAAGCTAGCATGTTACTAAGTTAACACATGAATAAATTATTTGTTAATTAATTAATTAACCAGTCATTAATTAGAAGCACTGTTTCTTTCACATAAACACCTTTTTTTTCTGTATCTGTTCTGTTTCCCTGCAGATAACTGGAGCAAAACGTATGTGTGTGCAAAGTGTGGGACGTGTTTTAAGCACAGATTGGATCTTGCAAGACACTGGCGAACCCATCTGGAAAAGGAATGTTATAGCAGAGAGGATACCTATAACATCATTTTTGATAAGCATCTTGCCCAAAAGATGGCTCTTTTGGTTCAAAACAGTGTCCACAATGGAAAAAAGTCTGAATTTGAAATGTCTAGGCAATATTATGTTGATAGTTCACATCTTTCGAAACATCCAAAATTCCACACTGAACGAGAACCACTGAAGTGCCATGTGTGTGGAAAATGTTTTGCTCGTAAAGCCTATCTTGTCAGACATGAGAGAGTCCACACAGGAGAGAAACCATACAAATGCCAGACATGTGAGAAATGCTTTGCTTCCAAGGGAGACCTTGCAACACATCAGAGAGTCCACACAGGAGAGAAACCTTACCAATGTCAGGTGTGTGAAAAATGGTTTTCTTCCAAGTCATACCTTGTTATACATCAGAGAATCCATGCAGGGGAGAAACCATACAAATGCCCGGAGTGTGAGAAATGGTTTGTTTCCAAGGCAGATCTTCTGATACATCAAAGAGTTCACACAGGAGAAAAACCTTACAAGTGCCAGGAGTGTGGGAAAGGTTTCATTTCTGCCTCTGATCTTGCAAGGCATCAGAGAGTCCATACAGGAGAGAAGCCATATGCTTGCAAGGAGTGTAAGAAATGTTTTGCTTCCAAGACAGAACTTGTGAGGCATCTGAGAGGCCACAGTGGCGAGAAACCATACTTGTGCAATGAGTGTGGAAAACGTTTTGTTTATAGCTCCAATCTTGCAACTCACCAGAGAACCCACACGGGAGAGAAACCATATGACTGCCAGGAATGTGGGAAAAGTTTTGCTTACAAGGCATACCTTGTGACGCATCAGAGACTCCATACAGGAGAGAAACCTTTCAAATGCCAGGAATGTGGGAAAGATTTTGCTTCCAAGGCAGAACTTGTGAGGCATGAGAGAGTCCACACAGGAGAGAAACCCTATGAATGCCAGGAATGTGGGAAAAAATTTGCTCGAAAATCAATCCTTATGCACCACTCTTCTCTCCATACAGGAGAGAAACCATATGAGTGCCAGGAGTGTGGAAAATGTTTTACTCTAAATTCTCTCCTTGTGTACCACCAGAGAACCCACACAGGGGATAAACCTTATGAATGCCAGGAGTGTGGGAAACGTTTTGCTCTTAGCGCACCCCTCCTTAGGCATCAGAGGCTCCATACAGGAGAGAAACCCTTCAGATGCCAGGAGTGCGGGAACTCCTTTGCACACAAGTCAGCCCTTGTGACACACCAGAGAGTCCACACAGGGGAAAAACCATGGAAATGTCAGGACTGTGGGAAATGTTTTGCTCGTAGTTCCCAACTTGTCATCCATCAGAGAGTCCACACAGGAGAGAAACCATACAAATGTGAGGAATGTGGGAGAAGTTTTGCTACCTATTCTTCACTTTTTAGCCACCAGAAACTCCACACAGGAGAGAAGCCATATAAATGCCAAGAATGTGGGAAATGTTTCACTCTTAGTTCACACCTGGTGCAGCATCAAATAATCCACACTAAAAAAGAACCACACTAATGCTAGGAGCATGGGAAAGGTTTTCTTCACAGTTCAGTCTTGTGAAACACTGGGCTGTCCATACAGGAGAGTAACCATACAAATTCTGATAAACACAAAAGCAGGAGGCCTTCTCTATAATTTCTCCCTATTGCAAGGTATCCTGGTGATGGAGGTTCAATTTACATGCCAGCAGTTTTAAGCCTTGATCTTTCTCACTCAGATTGGAGATCATCTGCTTTGATGATTTCCAATCTTAAACTTGGAAGATTAACTTAAATTATTCCAGGACTGTGAGTTATTGCAGGTATTGTAAGTCAGTAGTTGAGCCACTCTGCTATTTCTTCATCCTGGAGAGAAGTGACTAGTGGGGTACCACAAGGTTCTATCCTCAGAGGTGGATTTTCCTTCTTTGGAGGTTTTTAAACAGAGGCTGGATGGCCATCTGTTGGGAGTGCTTTGTTTGTACGTTCCTGCATAGTGGGGGGTTGGACTGGATGACCTCTGTGATCTCTTCCAACTCTGTGATTCTATGATTCTATCCTGGGCCCAGTGCTATTCAACATCTTTTCCAGTGATTTGCACGAGGGGATAAAGAACATTCTTATCAAATTTGCAGATGATACCAGATTTGAAGGGGTAACTAACACTCTAGGAGACAGGATCAGAATTCAGAATGAGCAAGAGGTTGTTCCTTTGCTCTTCCTAGCTAGATATCTGTCTGCCTTCTTGGCACTAAGAGACTACAGCAAAAGAAAGAATGGAATGCTTTTACAGAGCATTAAGGAAAGCTGGAATTACATATAAATGGAGTTTCCTCTTGAAATTAAATAATTATCTGGAACAAGAACAAATCCTAGTGGCTGCTGTAAAAGAAAAGCTGTTTGAAATAGGTGAGAAGCTAGCAGTGAACCACCCAGATAATGTTGGATCTACAGAAGAAACACAGAGGGAAGAAATAAATCAGTTGACTGACAACAAATGCGTTGCTGAGAAGTGTCAAAGCATGAAAACAAGCCAAACTGGGGAAACAAAGGAGACTGCAGTAAGTTGGAGGTGAAGGAGCAAAACTGTTTTGACTAGAAGCAGTACAACAGCAGCATTGTTAGGATATCTCAAGATTTAGGTCCAGCTCAGTAAGGCTTGCGAGAGCCAGCATGATATAGTGGTTTGAGCACTGGATTACAACCCTGGATATCAGAGTTTGATTCGCTGCTTGGCCATTGAAACCCACTGGGTGATCTTTGGGGCACCACACACTCTCAGCCCAAGAATACCCTGTGATAGGTTCACTTTTGGGTTCCCATAAGTCGAAAATGACTTGAAGGCACACAACAACAACAAAGTAATGTTTGTAAAGTTTATGGAAGAATACTGTTGTTTTTTATTAAATTGCCTCCTATTTATGAATTTATTTATAAGTAACAACAGGGAGGTGGGGAAGGAAGTGATTCAGCTGCCACAATGAAATGATCTTTTGGTCTCCGCCATCTAACCACGAGGCAGCACTTAACAGAAAAAAAATAACATAGATTACCAAAATGAGAAATACATTTAAGGATACTTTTAAAGAAATTTGGAGGCATATTTATGGATTATCTTACATGTGCATACTGTGGATTTAAATCACCATCTGAATAAGCTGTTTTCTGGAAAAGTATGTTTTGAATGATATGCATACTTTGAAAAATATAATGTATTTGTAGTGATTGACAGTGATCTGTATTAATGTTTATCAAGTAACGGTTGAGGGAAAGAAGAAGAGAAGGAACAGAATTGATTGCCCATTTATATTTGTAAGGAATTGAATAATTAAATCATTTTTTTTAAAAAAATCAGACTTGATGGTTCAAAAATGTGTGCTTTAGAAGTCAGAGAAAAGAAAATCTTCACATGGAGCTCAAAAACAGATACTGCTTAGCCCAAGATCACTCAGTGACTTCATGAATGAATGCGGGTTTGAATCTGGGCTTTGCCGGTCCTTGTCCCACAACCACCATTAGGC
This sequence comes from Ctenosaura bakeri, assembly GCA_948474755.1. Classification (NCBI taxonomy): domain Eukaryota; kingdom Metazoa; phylum Chordata; class Lepidosauria; order Squamata; family Iguanidae; genus Ctenosaura; species Ctenosaura bakeri. The sequence continues at coordinate 28,601 of CAOLHI010001524.1, forward strand.
AGAGTTGCCGTAGGACATGAGACAGATTATGGAAGCAACGGTTGAAAATTCCCTGTGCTGTTTGTCTTGAGAGCCCTGGCCATTTTCAGTAAGTATCTAATTAAATGTACTTTGGTCCCTAAAACTTAAGGCTCTCTCTCCCAATTGGGAAGGCCAGTGGCTCAAGGTCACTGGGGGTGAGGCTCGAGAAGGTGAAAGATGTAAAGTCGAAGGCTTTCATGGCCGGAATTCATAGGCTGTTTTGGGTTTTCCAGGCTTTGAGGCTGTGTTCTATTAGTATTTTCTCCTTGCGTTTCGTCTGCATCTGTGGCTGGCATCTTCAGAGGATCTGGAGATATGGAGGTGGAATGGAGTATATGTGCAAATCTCTCTCACCCAGGGAACACACAAGTATATATACTCCATTCCACTTCCATGTCTCCAGATCCTCTGAAGATGCCAGCCACAGATGCAGGCGAAACGTCAGGAGAAAATACTAATAGAACACGGCCCCAAAGCCTGGAAAACCCACAACAGCCTAGGGCAGTGGTTCTCAACCTTCCTAATGCTGTGACCCTTTAATACAGTTTCTCATGTTGTGGTGACCCCCAGCCATTATCATAGCGTCAGAAGCTCAACCTGAGAAGGGCTTGAAGCGAGGTCTCAGGCGACCCCTGTGAAAGGGTCGTGCGACCCCCCAAAGGGGTCCCGACCCCCAGGTTGAGAACCACTGGCCTAGGGTGAAAGATGTAACAAATCCTCTTTCCAGGATGCTCACACAGATATTAACTGGGATCCTGCCACTCACCTTGACCTTTAAACCACTCACTATGCACATGCAGTGAAACAACCAGTTCAGGTAAAACACTGCTTAAGCAAACAAGAACATTTTGGACCTTCCAAAGACCACATGAAAATTTTTCCAAAATAAATTCAGGGATGGCTCTTCCACCAGCCTCCACTTTTCTTGTGATTTCTATTTTGGTGCCTACACCTACAGATCTATGCTTTCTAACATGCTGGGGAGAGCTGATGAAGTAGGGTTAGTTGCTTTCTCCTTTTCTCCCTGTTTTCCTGCCTGCTCAGCAAATAATCCTGGGGGCAGCTGCTGTGTGCCTTGCCTGTTGTAGGCAAGAACACACCACTACAACAGGATCAGCTAGAGTAGAATCCCATTCTTTCCCCACTCAAGCTTTATTGCATTGTTGATCCCAAGCTTTATTGCATTATTTATCCCAGATACTCTGCTGCAAGTTGCATTTCTCTACTTCTCCATCATCCTGCCTTGCCAAGACTGCCAAAAAACTGCCAGCTAGAAAGAAAATGAGGAGAAAGAGGAGGCTGGGTGGACATAAAAGCACTTTTTAAAATGGAGCTTTGTTGTCAGAAGCTTTGAGGTACACCTGTATTGTAATTTCAGCTCCCAACAAATAATCTCTATTTTCATCTGCCCTAATTTTGTTCCTAACTTGATCTTAATAGGTTTCTAGCAGCTCTCCTCCCTATCTTGACTTTTGACTATCTGATCAGTGAAACTGTCAAACTACTCCTTTTATATTCTTTTTCTCTTGTTTCTCCCCCAGTGTTCCAAGGGCTGTGACTGGCTGGCTTCTACCCATGCTTGTAGTCTTCCGGCTTTATACTGGGGTTCACTCAGCCTTCCTCTCCCATAAAATGATGTATGTCTGTGGACTGGCAGAGGTGGGGAAGGTGCAGACCCCAGACCCCCACCTTTGCAGCCCCCAGTGCTTCCATCTCCCCCAATAAAAAAATTAGTGTGATGTTTAGGCAAAATTACCCCAAAATCACATTTAACAAAATGAACTTTAGCAGGGAGATATGTAATCTGCTACGCTTGGGCAGAAAAAGAGGAAATACACCAATATAAGATGGGTGACACCTGGCTTGATTATGTGAGTGGAGTAAAACCAAACACAGGAAGTCCTAGCCCCCTCCCATGTATTCTAGCCCCCTTCCATGTCTGCCATGTCACATGACTACCTCACTATACTGTGGGTGGAAAAAAACCAGCCGCCATTACATATTAGCAGGAGGTCACATACCACAAGGGGTCCCAGCCCCTTCCTCAACTGTGGCACTTCCTCATTGGTGGAAAATGTTGAAGTGGGAGTGTATGTTGCTACCTGCATATAAAGTCTGGTCAGGCCTCCATGCTTTGTTGCGATCTGATCTCTTGATCGCCACCCAGCTGCAGCTGTTTGTATTTTTGTATTTTTGTACTGAATAAACCTGGCCTACGGGCCCAGCCTTTTGGACCAAGAAACGTCTTGTTCATTTGCCTGTTTCTCAGAAAAAGCTGGCTCTCCCTAGGGTGCTGGAGGTGACAACTACAATACATATGAAAAGGATTTAGGAGTCTTAGTAGACCACAAGCTGAATATGAGTCAGCAATGTGATGCAGCAGCTACAAAAGCCAATGTAATTCTGGGATGGATCTATAGTATAGTGTCTAGGTCAGGGGAAGTAATAGTGCCACTCTATTCTGCTTTGGTCAGACCCCACCTTGAATGCTGTGTCCAGTTCTGGGCATCACAGTTCAGGAAGGATATTAAGCTGGGATGTGTCCAGAGAAGGGTGATCAAATTTGTAGAAGGCCTGGAAAGCATGCTGTATGAGGAGAGGTTTTGGGAGTTTGGTATGTTTAGGCTGGAGAAGAGAAAGTTAAGAAGCAACATGATAGCTATGTTGAAATATTTGAAGGGATGTCATATGGAGGATGGAGCAAGCTTGTTTTCTGCTGCTTCAGAGACTAGGACATGGAGCAGTGGCTTCAAACTTCAGGGAGATTCTTCCTGATAGTGAGAGCAGTTTGACAGTGGAATGCACTGCCTCAGAGTGTGGTGGAGTCTCCTTCTTTGGAAGTTTTTAAACAGAGGCTGGATGGCCATCTGTCAGAAATGCTTTGATGGTATATTCCTGCATGGCAGAATGGGGTTGGGCTCAATGGTTCTATGATTCTATTATTAATCAACAGTGTGATGCAACTGGGGGAAAAAAACCTAATGCAGTTCTAGGCCTCAAAGCCCCTCCTTAAACTGTAAACCCCAGGATTCCATAGGATGTTGAAAGTGGAATAATAGCATTATAACAGTCTAGTGCAGAAATGTCCACAGTCTTTCCTATAGGTTGCATCTAAGCCATACAGGACTTTATAAGTCATACCAGCTGTGATCGGGCCCATTTTTCCCCTCTCTAAGACTGGTATGGCAGCTTCCCAGTCGGACAAGGCTCCCTGTCACTTCACACACTGATCTGCCTTCCCCTTTAAACATCACTTTTGTGTAAAGGATGAGGCCTTTCAATAATTTTACATTTCTATGGTAGTGTTCCTGTGTCTTTAAATACTATATACTAAGCCAAGTCAATATTTATAAAAATAAAATACAGTCTTTGCTAAAATTACATACAGAACAAAATGTTGCAGAACAAAGCTAATATCGTTCTTCACAGATCTTTTAGACAGTTTCCTTATATCTTGAAACCCTCATACAAGCATATGTTACCCTGTTGTCTGGGGGTCCTGGGAGGGACACCTAAATGCGCTCTCAATTATATAAGTTGGGGAAATTAGCCAAGAGCACTGGTGGTGCAGTGGTTAAATGCTAGTACTTGCAACCACAAGGTTGTGAGTTCGATCCTGCCGGGCTCCTAGATTGACTCAGCCTTCCATCCTTCTGCAGGTCGGTAAAATGAGTACCCAGCTTGTTGGGGCCATTAGCTAAAAACACATTGTAAACCGCTTAGATAACACTCAGTTGATAAGCAGTATAGAAATAAATACTATTGCTATATTGCTATATACATGAGGCAGGGCAACGGAGCGAGATCTTTTGCCCAATGTCTACGGGGTCAGGCCGAGCCAAGGAGCAAACAGAATTAAAATAATAAATGTTGTTTTATTAAAAATACAATCAAACAGTGTATGCAACATACTCATGCAGAGAACTAAAGAAATAAAGGTTGGAGTGGGATAGAAGGATTTTTAGAGGAGTTGGTTTGGGTGATACTACCCTGTCCTGAAGCCCAGGTAGTCTGAAGGTTGAGTTCGGAGATATGGAGTCTCAGTACGTGGGACTGAGGGGAAGGCTCGCCAAGCAAAGCGGCAGCAAGGCGGGATGGAAGTCGGGAGTGATCCGAAGAAGCTCTCAAAGTCAGGGGTTTATATAGGGAGAAATGTAGCCACAGGCTAGTCCGTACTTGGGGAAACGATGAGTTTCGGGCTGGAGACAAAGCCTCCAAAAGATTAGAATTCAGCATGATTGAGTTAAGTCCGAATTGACAAAGGAGTAGACAGTATGCAAACACAGAGTGCTCGACAGATGAGGATTCTTCTAATCAAGCCGCCTACTCGGGGCAGGGAGTTCTTTGTAAGTAGCGTGCATAATAGAGTACACGCCTTTGAGGTCTCAATAATAATAATAATAATAATAATAACAACAACAACAACAACAACACTTTAAATACATTAATTACATTAAAAAACATACCCAATCCTCCCCACCCACCAACTCATCTAAAAGCAACCCCCTAAAACACACAACAATTAACAACAATCAACTGACTATTAAAAGAACAGCAAGACTTGGTGGGAGGCGGTGAAGCACTAGTCTGGGAAGGCCTGTCGGAAGAGAACAGCCTTGACAGCTTTTTTAAAGCAATCAAGACTGGCAATGTGCCGGGTCTCTTCCGGCAGGCCATTCCATAGCTTGGGAGCGATAGAAGAGAAGGTCCTCTGGGTAACCACAGCCAACCTAGTTCTGACTGGCTGCAGTAAATTCCTCCCAGAGGACCTTAATGTGCGGGGCAGATTATATGGGAGAAGGCGATCCCGCAGGTAGGCTGGCCCCAAGCCATGAAGGGCTTTAAAGGTAAGAACCAACACCTTGTACTGTGCCCGGAAACTAATAGGCAGCCAATGTAAAGACTTCAGAATTGGTGTTATGTGGTCAGTTTTAGGTCTACCGGTGACCAACCTGGCTGCCATATTCTGAACTAATTGAAGTTTCCGGACTAAGCACATGGGTAGCCCTATGTAGAGCGCATTGCAGAAGTCAAGCCGTGAAGTTACCTGAAGCAGCGGGACGGCTACTTCTGGCCTGCCTGTATTGTGTGGAATATTATAGCGATTAGTGGCCATGCCTGTCTGCAAGCTTGTCCGGGGGAACCTTGCAGCACATGGAGAGGAGTGGGTAAAGAAGGCCAAATTATTGATATCAAAGTGATATCTCATATCCCCTCAAGTGTGGCTTAGGAACTGCAGTAACACATAAGTATTACAAACAGCCCTTTGGCTACACTTTCACCAAAGGCTGAACCTCCAAATCTAGGTCACACTTTCTGACCAGATTCTTTCTTTTTTAATTTATTATAAAGAAAAAAGAACAATACATAACAGAATAAAACACAACAAAATAAAGCAAAAACACCACGTGAATAACATAAATGTGGAAAAGAGAAAAATCACAACACAAATAGCTTACGTTACTATTTCTTTCCAGATCTTTTATCATCATATACTTTTTCAACATATTATATATCGTATTAATGATATATTTTTATTTCACGTATCTAAATCTCATTCTCCTTGTACTTAATATTGCTATAATAATTTAATTCTTAAATCTATTCTTTTCGACTATATTCAATCTATTGCTAATACTATATATGATCCTTTTATTAACCATAAACTCTAACCCTAAATGTGAACCCATTCCCTGACCAGATTCTCTAATAGTTTAATTCCTCTTCTGCTTTTCTCAAGCAAATTAAACCCTCTCATAGCATCATAGAGTTGGAAGAGACCCCAGGGGTCATCCAGTCCAACCCCCTGCCATGCAGGAACACCTATCAAAGCACTCCCGACAGATGGACATCCAGCCTCTGCTTAAAATCCTCCAAACCTCTCTACTCCAACAATCTCCCTGGCTGACTGATGAACTTTATTCCAGCTCTTTCTTGCTGAAGGACTCGAAAGGACACTCTGTGCTTGCCTTTTTATGTATTTTCCTCTGAAGCCTTCAGCCCCTCCCTCACACTATAATGGGCTGGGTTTTATTATTATTATTATTATTTATTTGTATCCTGCCTCTCCATATGGATCGAGGCGGCGAACAACTTACAAATAGCATGTATTTCTATACATGCCCCCAACAAGCTGGGTACTCATTTTACCGACCTGCGGAAGGATGGAAGGCTGAGTCAACCTTGGAGCCCGGCAGGATCGAACTCACAACCTTGTGGTTGCAGTACTGGCATGTAACCACTGCGCCACCAGGGCTCCCTTTCTCTCCTGGGTAGCTATTCTGGTTGCCTGGCAATCTGTTGCTAGGCTGCTCTGGCATTCAGAATAGCCACCCCCCCCCACAGAACTCCATCACACCAGCACTTTGAACTGTGCTCTGAAACGGCTCCACGATAGTTGTTATTTGTTGATCAACAGGCTGGCCTCATCATTTTGGACCCGCAGCAGTGCCTGAAATGTCCAGGGCAGCCCCACGTGGAATTGTGTTACAGTGATCTAAATGACATTCCATCAAGGAGTGTGTTATCTTGGGAAGATCTGAAATCTCCAGGAATAGGCATCGCTGGTATGCTACCTTTACCTGTGCAAGGACGTCCTTGACCACCACTGAGGTCTGGTCCTCCAGTTCAGGGCTAGATCGAAGAGACCTGTGACAGACAAAGAGTGTAATCCTATCCAACGCAGGCTGAATCGCTGTTCTCTCCTCTGCCTTCCAGCGGCCCAGGAAATACGGACTAAACACTAGGAGGTTTATCATTTTTATTAAGATTTTTCATGTACAATAAAAATGTAAATGAAAGAGCAAGGTTAAAAGAAGGAAAAAACCTACAGAGAATAAAGGAAAAAGGAAAGAAAAAAGAGATGCAAATCTGAAAATATAGAGAGAGAAAAAGAAGAAGGCATAGAAAAAAAGGTAAGTTATTTATTATTATTTATTTGTATCCCGCCTCTCCATATGGATCGAGGCGACGAACAACTTACAAATAGCATGTATTTTTCTATACATGCCCCCAACAAGCTGGGTACTCATTTTACCAACCTGTGGAAGGCTGAGTTGACCTTGGAGCCTGGCAGGATCGAACTCACAACCTTGTGGCTGCAATACTGGCATTTAACCACTGCGCCACCAGGGCTCCTGACTTTCAATCAAGTAAGGGACTTTCAATCTTCTCTTCAGCAATCATTAAAGGACATAGTCCCTCCCTCTCTCATCTATCAGAATAATTCCTCATCCTCCTATCTATGACATATACCTGTTTTGTTGTGTGCCTTCCAGGCGTTTCCAACTTACAAAGGTAACCTATCACAGGGTTTTCTGGGGCTGAGAGTGTGTGACCCACCCAAGGTCACCCAGTGGGTTTCCATGGCTGAGCAGGGAAATGAACGCTGGTTTCTAGAGTTACAGTCCACCACTCAAACCACTATGTTGTGCTGGCTCTCTGCATATATCTACTAATATCTAAATCCAAACTGATCAGTCCTTCAATATATTTTCTACACAGAGTCAATACGGCGAGTACTATTTTTTTATTATTATTTTTATTAAAATTCTGTAAAACTAAAAGTTTATATATATCACATATTGTTTACCTTATTTCACATTGTACATCATTCTTATATAGCTTTTCTATTAATTTTTAATACTTTCTGTACAATATTGAATATTCTTTAATACTGTATTTAGTCAATCCCTCTTTCCCCTTCCCTCTCTATCCTATCCCCCCCCATCTTTAACAACACATTTTATATTAACAATATTTTCAGAAACTTCTATTATTCTTCCCCAAAACAATTGAATATTAAATCCTTTCATCTTTGTTAAAACAGTTTTCCCCACTGCTTTTCCAATTGTTTTTCCTTCCCTTCTGCATTAGCCTGTTATAGCGTGATGATTCCACTTTCAACATCCTCTGGAAGCCTGAGGTTTGCAGTTTCGGGAGGGGCCACTTGGCCCCTCCCGAAACTGCAAATCCCAGGCTTCCAGAGGATGTTGAAAGTGGAATCATCGCGCTATAACAGGCTAGTGCGGAAATGGCCTAATTCTTTTCCAGCTGTGCCTCTCAGAAAACAAAACCAACCTTGTGGATTTTTTTCTTTTTTTCCTTTTGAATTTGTCATAGCTATTTAAAAAAAAAACAACGCAACGCAAACCCATCCCTCTCTTATGATAATGTCCCTTGGATTAAGCATTAGGAAGAAGTTACCATCAGGAAACTGTTGACAGTAGAATGGACTGTTTCAGAGTATGGTTGAGGGGGGTCTCCTTTACTGAGGGATTTTAAGAGCATCTGCTTCAGCTGTAGATTTCCTGCATTGTCAAGGGGGTCAAACTAGATGATCCTCGGGGTCCTATCCCACTCTACAATTCTACAAACCCTATTGTTTCCTCGATTAAAAAATGTGGATAGTCGAGCATCAGTTTCGGTTCAAGAGAAGAAAGTGTGCTGTTTGTGTACATGGAACCATGAGTATATCATTCATAGAATCATAGAAATGTAGAGTTGGAGGAGACCCCAGGGGCCATCCAGTCCAACCCCCTGCCATGCAGGAACACCCTCAAAGCACTCCCGACAGATGACCATTCAGCCTCTGCTGTGAAACCTCCAAGGAAGGAGACTCCACTACACTCCGAGGCAGCACATTCCACTGCTGGACAGCCCTGACCATCAGGAAGTTCTTCCTGAGGTTCAGGTGGAATCTCCTTTCCAGCAGCTTGAATCCATTGCTCTTGTCCTGGTCTTTGGAGCAGCAGAAAACAAGCCCTCTCCTTCCTCTACATGGCATCCCTTCAAATATTTAAACATGGCTATCATGTCCCCTCTTAACCTTCTCTTCTGTAGACTAAACATATCCAGCTCTCTAAGTCTGTCCTCATAGGGCATGGCTTCCAGGCCTTTCACCATTTTGGTTGCCCTCCTCTGGACTTGCTCCAGCTTGTCAATATCCTTCTTGAATTGCGGTGCCCAGAACTGGACACAGTATTCAAGATGAGGTCTAACCAAAGCAGAGTAGAGTGGTACCAGTACCTCCCTCGATCTAGACACCACACTCCTATTGATGCAGCCGAGAATTGCATTGGCTTTCTTGGCTGCCGCATCACACTGCTGACTCATGTTCAGCTTGTGGTCTATTAAGACTCCTAGATCCCTTTCAGTAATGCAAGATGCAGAAATTTTGGTTCTAAAAGTTGAATTCCAAATCTCATCAACCCTAGCCCACTAGAATGATGGCAGCTGTAGTCCAATATCCAGAGGTCCACACCTTCCCCACCTGTTCTTTTGCACCTTGTGCTATCCTGGGAAATACTCATCCAGGACGCCAAAAACCTTCAAGGAGTTTATTTCCCATGACAAATAAAGGTCTTGCTATGGAGAAGGAGGCATTATTGGATCAGAGAATATGTGTGTGCATCCAAATATGCATGTATGCATTATTTATTTAATATCTTGCCTTTCTCTCTCTCTTTTTCTCCTCCTGTGCAAGGAGAAAGGAGAAAGAAAATAGCTGTGTGTGTTAGTTTTTCAAAACAGCAATAAGAAACTGTGGGATTGACAATCAGAAGGCAGCTACTAGTTTTGTTCTCCTAATACTAAATAAAAGTCTTGATTTTTGTTAACCTTGCCATGTATTTTCCTGCAAAATGAACGTATTGTCCAAATTAATTTAAATTAAATTAATGTGATTTGTTAACAAATTACATGATAAACACATTTCTGTCATTATAAAACACCCACACCACAAAATACAGGCTATGGGGGCATCTCATTCAGCCTATATAGACTGCAAAGTTTCCAACTTTCAAACAGGGGGCAGCTCTTATAGTAAGAGACATCCATCAAGGCTATAAGAGGCAAGCTTTCTGGACTTTCTGGCCTTATAATAAGGAACAATGGGTAACTCTGGAATGTGTGTGTACCTGTATTATTATCTCCATCATATCTATCTGCTTGCCTGCCTGCTGAGGGCCATTTCCACACTACACCTTTACAGCGCTATGATTACACTTTCAACACCCCGTGAAATTCTGGGGTTTGTAGTTTACTGAGGCCAAAGAGCTCCCTGGCTGAGAATCCTAAATGCCCCTCCCGAAACTGCAAACCCCAGGATTCCATAGGATGTTGAAAGTGGAATCATAGCACTGTAACAGTGCAGTGCAGAAATAGCCTCAGTGTGGAGCGAGGAGGGGGGGAAGACAAGAATCAAGTGGTCTTCTATATGTCATTTGACTGCAGCTCCCAGCATTCCTTACCTCAAGCAATGTGGGCTATGCAGTCCAACAATTTCTGGATGATTGCACGATTCCCACCCATAGTGTAGAGAGAACAAAATGAGCAAAGAGGTGTGTAAAATAAAAGGAGCAATCCAAGAGGAGCTGATCATTCTAGCTGAGGTAGGTAAGACACTGCTAAGGTCATCAGTAATAGATAATTTAGTGCTTAGTCATCAGCAATGTGTAAGTCACACTCTCTCAGCCTCCGAGGAAGGTAAAGATAACACCTCTCTCAGAACAAATCTTGCAAAAAATCTTGGAGAAAAAAAAAAAAACCACCCCGTGATAGGTTGACTTTAGGGTCCCAACAAAATTGCAATAACAGATCTGGCCATTTCTGCACTAGCCGGTTATAGCGCAATGATTCCACTTTCAACATCCTCTGGAATCCTGGGATTTGCAGTTTCGGGAGGGGCCAGTCGTCCCCTCCCGAAACTGCAAACCCCAGGATTCCAGAGGATGTTGAAAGTGGAATCATTGCGCTATAACAGGCCAGTGCGGAAATAGAGAAAAAGCGCCATGGAAGGGAAGGAGCTTGTCGGCAATTCTATCCACCCTCGCCCCAACCTTCGCTGCCCAAATGATCTTCCGGTAGAAAAGCGATCATGGATGGTTCCAAAGGGGTTAAAACGACAAAGCTCCGGCTCCTAGACGTTACTTTATACGCCCGGGAAAGAGGGATGATCCTTCTTCCTACCCTGTCCGGGGAAAGGAGCAGGACGCACTGGCAACCTGTTTTTGGGGATTTCCCGGATTTGGAGCAGGAGTTGCAATTCAGAGTGTTGTGAGTTGGGGGAGAGGCTGTGGACGCAAGGGGGCTGGGGAAACCTACGATGCAGAGGGTAGGGGGAGGAGAAAAGAAAGGGGAGGGGAGGGGAGGCAGGCAGCCAGCAGCTGGAAAGGGGGAGGGATGGAGGGGGACAGGATCCAGAGGTACCCCGAAGCCCCCTCATCCTTTCTGGATCAGGGGGTCGCTCTCGATCTGGTTCCTTCCCATTTGCTCTTAAATCCAGGGGTGCAGCTCACTGGCGGAGGAAGCTGCCTGTGTCCCGCTTTCTGTGGGGCCAACTATGGCCATATCTGCACTACACTGTTACAGCGCTATTATTCCACTTTCAACCTCCTATGCAATCCTGGGGTCTGCCGTTTAAGGGAGGGGCATTCAGAATTCTCAGCCAGAGAGCTCTTGGGCCTCAGGAAACTACAAACCCCACCATTCCACAGGAGGTTGAAAGTGGAGTTATAGCACTAGAACAGTGTAGGGAAGAAATGGCCTATAATTGAATATCGCAAGCAACATCCCAATTTCAGTCTCAGTGTTTATTTTTAACAACAATGCAAACAATTAATGAATTAGATCTGACACATATGCACTGTCCTCAAAGTCGCAAGCATCCAATAAGGCGCCAGTGCAGGATTTGATTGTAGATCTCTTGTGCCCCTGGTGCTTATTGCAACATAGGTGTGCAAATCTGCCAGTGTTAGTGGTGCAAGTGTTGGAGACCCGGGTCCGCTTCCCTGCTCAGCCATGGAAACCCATCAGGTGACCTTGGACATGTCACACACTCTCAGCCTCCAGACAAACCCGTGGCAGGTTCGCCTGAAGGGTTGCCATAACATAGGAGCAAATGCATAATAGAAATTCCGCTATAAAGCATCTTCCCATTTGCACCCTCCTAAACACACAATTAAAAATCCTCCTGTCTTATTCAGAAAGGAAAAGCCCTAACCCTTCTCCCTGCCAATGGCAGCTCTTTTTGTCTCTAGCTCTCTCTCACCTAAACTCAGGCAAATACAGCCAGCCCTCCACATTTGCAAGTTTGACTTTCATGGATTTAATGATTTGTGAGTTTCTCCAACCTCTGACCCTGCTCACCTAAGGCACTTCTGTCCTGGGAGTCTCTTCCCTCTTGGTGGCTCTTATTATTATTTATTATTATTTATTTATTTATATTTATTTGTTTGTTTGTTTGTTTGTTTGTATCCCGCCTCTCCATATGGATCGAGGCGGCGAACAACTTACAAATAGCATGTATTTCGAAACATTTCTATACATGCCCCCAACAAGCTGGGTACTCATTTTACCGACCTGCGAAAGGATGGAAGGCTGAGTCAAACCTTGGAGCCAGGCAGGCTCTGATCAGGCCACACAGCCCTTTAAAAACCTGCATCTGTGGAAGTGGGTACATGATGAAATTCAGAGAATTTGTAAGCTGAATTTTGAAATGAAACCGGAATTTTCCCTGTTAAATATGCCAGGGCAAGAAAAGGAAATAAGAAATCATCAGAAGATATTATTGCATTTAATAACTGTGGCAAGGTTGACATATGTGCAACACTGGAAAGAATAGAAATATATTGATACTGAGTAGTGGAAGTTAAAAGTTAAAAGTTCTGGATATGATAGAGGTGGAAAAATTAGCATTTTCTTTGAAGAATAAATCTATCCAGAAAGAATGGAAAGAAGTATTGGATTGGGCAAAGATATAAATGTATAAAAAATCAAGAAGAAACAATGTAATTGTTCTCTTCTCTGTAAAATGGAAATTATGTTTGTATGTAACGGAAATAGGCAATTGCAACTGGAAGACTTAAGCCTGGAAGTGTGTGTGGGGGGTTATTTTCGAGATTAAATCTTAACAGAAATTATTAGAAAATAAATAAATAAATAAAAACCTGCATCTGGTCCTCCTCGCAGCTACCTGGCCAGCTAAGGATGGATCGTACCCCAGTTTCTCAGCATCACAAACTTTCTCCTGATGCCTCTCTCACACACACACACCCAAGGAAGGAGATGGGCAAGGGAGAGGAAGAATAGATCTACCATGCAGACCTACCCCTTTCTCTCTTTCCCTGACCTGCCATTTCCGCACTAGACTGTTACAGTGCTATCATTCCACTTGCAACATCCTGTGGAATTCTGGGGTTTGTAGTTCACTGAGGCCAAAGAGCTCTCTGGCTGTGAATTCTAAAAGCTCCTCCCTAAACTATAAACCCCAGGCTTCCATAGGATGTTGAAAGTGGAATAACAGCACTATAACAGTGGCCATTTCCGCACTAGACTGTTACAGCGCTATCATTCCACTTTCAACATCCTATGGAATCCTGGGGTCTGCAGTTTGGCCGGCCGGCCCCTCCCTGAACTGCAAACTCCAGGATTCCATAGGATGTTGAAAGTGGAATGATAGCACTATAACAGTCTAGTGCGGAAATGGTCAGTGTAGTGCAGAAATGGCCATAGTGAGGGCTGCATTAAGGTGTTTGTAAGACCTAGGTACTCTTGTATTCAATTCCTGTATGTGACTCATGATAGTTAATGTTTTCAGGAATTGATGTTTAATATGTCTTTTTCTATTTTTTAAAAAATTCTGTTTGTAATTTTTGTGGATGAAAATTATTTTGAAATTTATATGTTTGTTATTGCTGTTTTCGTAGGCCCTAAAATTTTCGTAGCCTCTGGGCATGGATAAGGCGGCCGTGATCATAATTCAGTAGTCAAACCAGTAAACTGTGCTGGCTCCCAGGGGTTGTCTATGCTGACAGAAAGCCCATCCCAATGTCAAGGCTTGACCTTTCCATTGGAAAGTATCTGGTGACTTACAGATGGTGGGAAAGACTCCTCTGCCTGACTGCAACCCTATTGAGAATGGCTTCCGGTCCGAGCAGACTGCGCTGGCCTGGGCCCCCCAGTGGCCTGCCTGCTTATAAGGAGGCAGCTTCACAGGTTCATGTGTCAGATGGAACATAGATCATCCCCTTGTGAACACATTCATCTCCTTGTCTTCAGAATATCCTGTGGTTGATTTTAGGAACAAGAAGGGTTATCCTCCATGCAAGCTATGGGAAGCACTGTGTTACCCTGTTTACTGGGGGTCCCGGGGGGGGGGGCACCTAAATAACCTTACAATTACACAAGATGGGGAAATTAGTCAAGAGCACTGGTTGGCACTACGAGAGGCAGGGTAACGCAGCAGGATCTTGTAACCCAATGTTTACGGGGTCAGGCCAAGTCAAGAAGCAGACCGTGTTGGAAATAATGAATGATCTTTATTAAATACAGGCACACAATGTAAGCAACACACACACACAGATAACTAAGGAAAATAGAGGCGTGAGTATGATAGCGGGATTTTCAGAGGGATAGTTGATTCGGGTGATATGAAACCTGTTCCTGAAGCCCAAAAAGAAGATAGAGAGCGATGCTGGGGCTCGATGTATCTCAGCACGTGGAGCTGAGGGGAAGCTCACCAAGCAAAGCGGCAGCAAGGCAGTTTGGAACTCGGGAGCGATCCGAGGATGGTCTCAGAATCAGGGGTTTTTATAGGGAGAAATGTGACTGCAGGCTATGCCGTACTTGGGGAAAACAATGCGATTTAGGAGCAGGACAAAGCTTTGGAAAGGTCAAAATTTAACATGATTGAGTTGGTTCCGAATTGACAAAGAGGTAGACAGTATGCAAATGCAGAGTGCTTGGCATTAGAGTATTCAGCTTGCCAAGTTGCCTGCGTGGGGCAGGGAGTCCTTTGTAAACAACGTGCATACATAATGAGGGTGTTTGCAGAGAGGTCTCCTAAAGTGGTGATCTGGCTATTTCTGGTCTGCCTGTATTGTCTTGGGATATAGTAGCTTTTGGTGGCCAAGCCTAGTTCTGTGCTTGTCCGGGGGCCTCACAAACACATGAAGAGGGGTGGTGGAAGACAGCCAAATTATGATATCAAAATGATGTCTTTATGCTATCTCCAAGGAGGCCTAACCTGCAGTAACATCTGCCTCACATGTGCACATAAAAGGCCTTTCTGCACTACACTGTTATAGTGCTATTATTCCATTTTCAAAATCTGGTGGAATTCTGGGGTTTGCAGTTGACTGGGTCCAAAGAGCTCTCTGGCTGGGAATTCTAAGTGCCCCACCCTAAACGGCAAACCCCAGGATTCCATAGGATGTTGAAAGTGGAATCATAGCGCTATAACAGTCTAGTGCAGAAATGGCTTGAGAGAGAAAGAACTAGGCCCTGTCACAAGTGGCAAGGGAAAGTAAGAAACAGATAGTAATTTTAGGAGCACTATAATAGCACTATAATTTAGTAATAGAATATTACTGATTTAGTAATATGCAGCAATGAATAAAAATGCCTTCCGGAGCATATTTCTATTACTAAGTTACTGTTTATTGATTCACAAGATTCCTTGTTAGAATATCTCCTTAATGATAAAGATAAACTGAGGTAGTAGCTATATTATACATGATAAACACCCATAAAATCTACAAAAATAGGCCTATCCAGTCTATTTTTAATTATGATGTATTTCAATTATGATTTTAATTATGACACATTTCTATTGAGTAGTTTTGTTTTCAGTGTATTTTAATTATAATGTGTTTTTAATTAGTATGCTGGTTTTAATTGTATTTTAACCTTTGTACCCCATCTCGAGCTTTGGGGAAAGGCGGGTAACAAGATAAAATAACTATAACTATAACTATAACTCTCTCTTTCTCTCTCTCTCTCTATATATATATATGATAAATATAATTATATATATATATATATATATAATATTATATAATATATTATATAATATATTATTGGTGTTGTTATACCATAGACCACATAGGTTAGGATGGCTAGAGAATTAATCCAAGAAGTTGTAGGTGTCTCGAGTATGCAGAATTTAGTAGATTGAGGGCCATAGTGCTGTTAGTCTAGGGAAGGGATGTATTGTTGGGTAAAGTAGGTACCGGACTAATTAGATTTTAAATAATTTTTTATATAATCTATACATGTAGACTTCTGAGAGGTAGTATATGTACATTGTATGTATAATATTGTATATATATAATCTTTTTATTTGCCTGATGATTTGTTAATCATAATAAAGGCTGATGATGATTCACAAGACTCCCTCTAGTTCTAAAATTCTAAGCCCAAACTATCAGTGTAATTTCTTGGTAGCAATGAAACAGTGAGGGAAGCATTCCAAAGTTATATTGCCTTTATTTCCTCATAGATATCTGTCCTGGTTGGGGAGGAAGTACATTCTCCTTGTTCAAGGTATATACATATATTAACATTTTAAATTCCTTTCCAGCTCAGGCACAGAAAAACACCAATGCAGGACCTCGCCAGAAGCAAGTCAGAGGAAAGATCAGAGATGGGTGCAAGAAGAGACCCACACATTGTTCACTTTGGGACCTTGAAGGAGATTCTAACTGGGGAACATCTGCAAGAACTTAAGGAGGAATCACATGAGAGACCAGAGCAGGTCTGGGAAGCCCAGTGGCAGGAATTTCTAAAAACAATGCAGGCACCTCAGCCTGGATGGACTGACCCGTGGCTACCTCCATCTTTATCAGGCCAGGACTCTGAAAAGGTTCAGGTCTCCTTGACAGATGAAATTGGAGACAGCCAGAGGCTCAGCAGGCGACAGATGACCCAGATTTTCTCGAGTGTTGGTGACGAAACCTGCCTGGATTATTCTTCTGTGAAAGTGAAGGAGGAGGCCCTGGATAAGGAAGGTGGGGTGAATGTCAAGATGGAGCACCAGTTCTCCTGGCAGTTTGAGTACTGCAATACCCAGAGCTCACAAGAGGTATTAATCAGGATACTTTTCCTGGTAGTGGCTGTGAAGTAAGAGGGAAATACAAAGGTGTAGTACTCAGAGAACATTTTCTGTGGTTTCTGCCTCTGGAGAAGACAAACTAGGCAGAAGGATTAAGTTCAAGGGCCTATGTGAAGCCTGGAAAAGTTATTTTTTGGGGTGACTCTTGTAAATTCTTAGCCAGTGTGGCCACTGGCCATGCCATTGAGGAGATTCTGGGAATTGTAGTCCAAAAATGTACGTAACTTGGTCAAGCTCTGCCAATGATCGGACAGTAGCACTGATAGTTTCAAATGCACCTGGGGGAAAATATGAGCATTAGTTTTGTACCTAATCTCTCCATAATAGTTCTCTTTATTTATTTTTTAATGTTCAGACCGTAACGCCCTTGCTTTTTGTACCAAATTGGTAAGATCAGCAGGCTTAAAAAACCTCAAGTTTTGCAGTCGCATAAAAATATTTAGGAAAGAAAAGTCCTAATGGGCAGGGAATGGATGATAACAATGAGGGCTGAGAATGAAGTCCATGGCCTTGGGATTTATTGACTGTTGGGAGTACTATGGAATAGAATATAAGTGTTCCTGCATATTCGACAGGCTAGGGACTAGAGCACTGTGAAAAAGCAGAAATCATAGAATCGCAGAGCTGGAAGAGACTACAAGGGCCATCGAGTCCAAGCCACTGCCATGCAGCAATACACCATCAAAGCATTCCCAATGAACAGCTCTGACTGTCAGGAAATTCTTCCTAATGTTTAGGAGTACCCAGCTTGTTGGGGGCATGTATAGAAATACATGCTATTTGTAAGTTGTTCGCCGCCTCGATCCATATGGAGAGGCGGGATACAAATAAATAATTAAAAAAAAAAAGGTGGAATCTTTTTTCCTGAAGTCTGAACCCACTGCTCTGTGTCCTAGTCCTTGGAGCAGCAGAAAACAGGTGTACTGTATCGTCTATATGAGGATGCAGCACATCTGTTTGAAGAGACGTCATCCTCTATATGATGTCCCTTCAAATATTTAAACATAGCTGTGAGAAATATCTGAAAAAACTCATAAAACAATTTAGTACAGGATCGGTTGAAGCACTAATGTTTATTAAAAGTATGTTTCTGCAGAAGCGGGTGTTCCCCAGAGAGAAGGACACACCCCAATGTTGAATACCAATTATTTTTATTACCTGTCTCTGTCGCAGGTTTCCCTCCCCTGGGATCCCATTGGATAGGACCTCAAAGGTTACAGCATATCAGGTTCACCTAAGAAGACCTACTGCTACTAATACATGCCTCAGTTTACATTTCCCTCTCCCCACTATTTAGTGTCCACTACTCTTATTTACAGTTTTCCTTAAAAGGAATGATCATGAGCTGCCCATGCATTCCCCTTAAAGCAGCGGTTCTCAACCTGTGGGTCACGACCCCTTTGGGGGGGTCAAACGACCCTTTCACAGGAGTCGCCTAAGACCATCAGAAAATACGTATTTTCGATGGTCTTAGGCTCCATTCCCTCCCACCCAGGCAAAACAGAAGGGAAGGGGGAGTGAAAGGAGTGCTCGTGCAAGAGCTCCATTCACCTTTCCTCCCTTTCCTATGCATTTTGCCTTGGGAGGTAGAACTCCCACGGGGCAAAACGGAAAGGAAGGGGGAGTGAAAGAAGTGTTCACAGTGAGCACTCCTTTCAAACGCTCTTATCATTCTTCCTCCCTTTTCTATGCATTTTGCCTCAGCGGGCTACTAAACATTCCTGAAAAATACCATTTGGAAAATGGGTGCATCTTATACACCAGTGTGTCTCATACACAGGCAATTATGAGATACCCATATTTCATGGCTTAAGAGAGAGAGAGAGAAGAGAGAATGAGAGAGGGACCTGTCTCAGGCCATCTAGTTTAGTTCCTAGATCTGATCTGGAGATATTTTGATTTGTAGCTCAGTTCCTTAACTACTAGGCTCTCGGAAGTCAATTCTATCTTGTGCTCTTGGTGTGTCATAGAATCATAATGTTGGAAGACACCAAAAAGGCCATCCAGTCCAAGGCCATTTCCGCACTACAGTGTTAAAGTGCTGCTATTCCACTATCAACCTCCTATGGAATTCTGGAATTTGTGGTTTAGGGAAGGGCACTTCAAATTCTCAGCCAAAGAGCTCTTTTGTCTCAGTAAACTACAAACCCCAGAATTCCACAGGGTGTTGAAAGTGGAATAGCAGTAATTTAACACTGTAGTGCGGAAATGGCCCAAGTCTCTGCCATGCAGGAACACACAATCAAAGTATTCCCAACAGATGTCTGTTTAAAACCTCCAAAGAAGGAGACTCCATCGTACTCCGAGGCAGCATATTCCACTGTCAAACAGCTCTTGCTGTCTTCCTAATGTTTAGGTGGAATCTCTTTTTCTGTAGTTTGAATCCATGTTGTTAATTACATTTCTGTTTGTGTTTCACCAGCTGGAGCCTTCCGTTAAGCCCGAGAAGGAGTCATTGAACATTGGGGAGATGGTGCATCCCATGGTGGCCCAGCGGGAGCCCAAAATGGAGGACAGTTCATTAGGTAAGGGGTTAGCCCACTTTGTCATCAAACTAGACAAGTTGCAGTTCTGAAGAGTGTCATCTGAAATAGATTTTTCCTCTTCCTTGGAAGCTGACATTTAAAAAAATTAGATTTATACCCTATCTTTCTCTGAGTTGCTCATGGCAGTGTACATGGGACTTCTGACCTACTCTAATCATATCCTCAAAGGTTAGTCTGAAAGAGCAAATGGCTCATGAATACCCACAGAGCTTTATAGCCCGATAGAATTTTGAATTCATCTCCTCAGACCTCTTCCAATTCCAACTCAAGCTCCAGTTCCAACAATGTTGAAGTATTTATTTATTTATCTATGTATTATATTTATATGCAGTCTTTCTCCTAAAGTGGCACTGAAGGCGGCTTCCAAAAAAAGTTAAAAAACATTAACAAACATTCAAAGCAATTTAAAACATTAAAAAATATAAAATTATCAAAAGTATCAATCATATTTAACAAGAAGAACTCAGGCTTTAGAGGGTATACGTTTTGTCTTATTTCACAAAGATGATGTACGAGAATAAAGAATTAATATAGAAGCTATCTTACGCCAAAAAAATATAAAACTATAAAAGCCTACAATTTTTTAAAAAAATCTTGATAAATGAAAAGCTCCCCTGCTCATGCGTTAAAAGCCCGCTCGAAAAGAAATGTTTTTGCCTGCTGGAAAAAGGAGAGCGGAGAGGGGGCCAGCCTAGCTAGCCATGGAAGGGAGCTCTAGAGGGTGGGAGCAGCCACTGAGAAGACTCTGTTCCGTGTCCTCACCAAGGGATGGTAGTGCAACCTAGAGAAAGCATACTCCTGCAGATCTTAGGATTCTGTTCACATGGGGAGATAAGTACTGAGTTCTAGCCGTCATGAATGTTCATTATTGTTGAGGAAAAGTATACAGGCTGTTATTGTAGAGGGGAGGGGATACCTTGTTGTTGTTATGTGCCTTCAAGCTGTTTCTGACTTACTGTAACCCTAAGGCTTCATCATGGGGTTTTCTGGGGCTGAGCATGTGTGACATACCCAAGGTCATCCAATAGGTTTCTGTGGCTGAACAGGGAATCGAACCCTGGTCTCCAAGGTTGTAATACCATGCTCAAATCACTGTACCACAGAGACTCTCAGAAGGATACATGCTGTAGCTAAATTCATTTTGTCATTAGCAGTTAATAAATTGTCCAAAGCATTTAACAGATGCCAACAAGATATATCAAAATCCAGTCACATAGGAACGGGGGGGGGTGATGGGGGTGATGGGGGCGGTGCACCCCTGGCGGCAATTTTTTGGGGGTGCCATGACTCCTGCTTGCCCTCCCCCGCGCATCGTAGCCCTGTCCCATCCACTGTAGCCACGCCTCCATGCACCATAGCCACACCCTCATGTGATGAAGCCACGCCTCACACCCCATAGCCACGCTCCCACACACTGTAGCCACGTCCCTGCCCCTCCATCCACCTCTCTGCCCACCCGCCCTCCACACACTCCAAGCTCCACCACTGGTTAAAACAATGATTATTAAAATAGAACTTCTTGTGTACCTTCAAGTCATTTCTGACTTATGACAACCCTAAGGCAAACCTATTGTGGTTTTTCTTGGCAAGATTTGTTCTTTGCCTTCTTCTCAGGCTGAGAAAGTGTGCCTTGCTCAAGGTTACTTATTAGGTTTCCACAGCCAAGTGGGGATTTGAACCCTGTTTTCCGGGGTCATAGTCAAACGCTCAAGTCATGACATTGTGCTGGCTCCCAAAACAGAACTAACTATGCTCGTTTCTAGTACACACAGCCTAGGAAAGGTAAAAGACTAAGGACACTCTATTAAAACGGTAAAGAAAAGCTGTCATAGAATGCAGACCAGAAAACCAGGACCCATTATCCACAACAGTCATGACACTGTCTCTCTGTCAATTTTTTTCCTCTGGCAGATGATAAGCAAGTGATGGTAGAACGGGCTGGCTGTCTTGAGCTAAAAAGACCTGTGCATGTGGAACTGAAGGAAACATTACCAGAAGAAGACAAGAAGAATACCTCCCAATGCCATGACAAAGAGGGGAATCCTCAGCAGGGAGTGGAAAGACATTTGCACAGTCATCAGAAGGAGGCTGCAAAACAAGCCTTTGTCTGTGAAGAGTATGACAAAGACTTGAATGAAAGAACGATTCAGAAGGGGGCTAGGCAGATCTTTGATCTCCTTGAAAATCCAAAGTTGTTGACAGAGGAGGAACCATTCAAATGTTCATATTGTGGAATAAACATTACTGGCAGAGCGCAGTTTATTCTGCATGTGGGAACCCACGTGACAGAAAAGCCACACAAATGCTCAAAGTGTGGCCAGACCTTTTGTCAGAGGGGACACCTCATTGTGCACTGGAGGACTCACACAGGAGAGAAGCCGTATCGCTGTTCTGAGTGCGGAAGAAGCTTTTGCCGCAAGGGCTGCCTTGTCGTACATAGGAGAACCCACACAGGAGAGAAGCCGTTTCTGTGTTCTGAGTGTGGAAAAAGCTTTTGCCGCAACAGCCACCTCGTTGTACACAGCAGAACCCACACAGGAGAGAAGCCGTATCGATGTTCTGAGTGTGGAAAAAGCTTTTGCCGCAGCAGCTACCTCCTTGTACACAAGAGAACCCACACGGGAGAAAAACCCTTTGTGTGCTCCGATTGCGGCAAAAGCTTTGGCCGGAAGGATGCTCTCATTCAGCATGAGAAAGTTCACACTGGAGAGAAATTATCCGAATGTTCTTAGCATGTAGAAAATTCCACAGAATACGTTATACTAAAACCCACTGGAAGAAACAGTGGTAGTTGGTTGCTTCTGTATTAGTAGGGTGCTAAATCCATTCCCAGTTTTATTCTAAACTTTAAATGAGTTATCCAAGGCTCTGAACCTCGTTTGGGGTTAGGTTTCAGCACTTTTGACAGCTCTTTTAATGCTTGCATTAAAACCGTGAGCAGATTCACCAGTCCTGTTGGTAACAAGTTTTCAGTGGAAGCAGAACCAGGGTTTACATACATGGACTTACATGGAATAGAAACAATACAGATTCCCAGAGAGTGGGAAACGCTTTACTGTCAGTTCAGATTGGCTTTGGTGTCTACACACACACACACACACACACACACAGTTTGAAATATAAACATGCTGTTTGTGCTTTAAAACTGTTACATCTTAATATCTGTAGGAACAAAGATCTGAAATGTTTAAAAATATAACATCATCTCCTAATTAAGTGTGTTTTACCAAGTTTTTATTTCCTAATTGGTTTGCTTGCTTTGGTTTGTTTCCTGTTGGATTTCTTGATCGATGGGTATCATTTTGTCTTGTAGTAATGTGAGGATATGTTAACTGCATTATATTTTATAAAATATCCTCAGTACTTTAATAATAATACGATTCATTCATCTCCAGGTTGCTAGCTCAGCCATCAAACATCAGTTGCCAGAACTCCAACCATTGTGGTTCCACAATAATACCAGCAGCATTTTTTGGAATAATTGGTTGTGTTGTATTCCACTTTGCCTTGACTGAACTCCTCTTCATCCCCCAACAGTTAATCTTCATGACTGCTATGTGAGATAGGCTAAGCAGAACAGAGAGACTGAGAGAGAGAGAGAGAGAGAGAGAGAGAGAGAGGCATTGCTTGTTACCTGCTTGCATGACAAGCAATGGCTGCTGAAATTCCTTCCTCTCCAGAAGATACAGTCTTCACTCTAACAACCCTAAATCAATGCTAAAAGGCATTTGAAAGTGAGCCTGTTCAGTCTAAGTCAAACACTGTCCCCATCACACTACAATGCTGCAGTGGGCTATTGGGGTCTTCTAGATGGTTTTTGGATTGCAAGTCTCATAATCCCTCGCCACCATTAGCTATTCATCCTTAGGGCAGAGAGATCTGTGGAAGAGACATGATTGCCCAGTGTATAACATATATATATGATTGCATTTAAAGGAAAACATGCATTCATGCTTTTGACTTTCTAAAGAGAAAGGAGTAGGAGCATGATGAAGATGATTTCAGAAGAGGAAATGCCAGCTGTGCTCATAACAGACTGACACACAACGCAACATGATGGCCTCAGAAAGGGCTTTGTCTTTTGTGAGCGTTCTTCCTGATCTCAGTTGTGCAGTTCACTGAAATAGCAGGGCCTGGGGCATTATTTTGGGGGTGCTTTTCCTCACTGGCTGGGGAGGAGGAGGAAAAGCAGTACTGCACAAGCCACAGTCCCAGTAAGCAGATCTCCAGCATTTGGCACGTAATGCCGTTTCACTGCATACTTAAATGCTTGGAATTTGATCTGTTGGGAGCGTAGCTAGTGTCTACTCTCAACTATGCAAGAAATATAGACTTGGGGCATTGTGTGCAGCTGCAATACATTCCCTCTACATTACACAGATGAAAACTGGGATACGTGTTTCCAAGGAACATCAGAGTGTGTTCAAAATGGTAAAAGTTCTCAGTGAGGAAGAACACCCAAGCTAGGAATGGCTGCAGCAGTTTTCTTTGCTGGAACGGACAGAGAAAGGCAAGATTCAGCAGTCTTCTACCTGTTGACTTGAGTGTAAACTGGTTTTGCACTTTGAACTCAGTTTGCAACAACTAAAGTAATATGTGCAGAGGACATTCCAAAAGGTGATGTGCCCATGGACAGGACGTGCTTTGGGGCTGTCACCAGATGGCAAGTTGCATGTCAAAAAAAGCAGTTTCTGGTGGTGATGACTTTCAGCAGGTAGGCCAATAATAAAAATGTTTAGAGGGAGCTTCATTGAATTCATTCATTGAATGCTGGAACATCTGGGAAATTTCCTTTTGTTTTGTTTTGTTTTGTTTCTTTTTGACTCTAACTCCCAGAGTCCCCAAGCATGGCCACAGGAGCATTATGAGAGATGTAGTCCAAAATGTAACTTTTCCAATTTCTGAGTTGGAAGGGGCATTGCATGCCATCTGCCCCACCTCTCGTTGTTTGATGCATAAAAGCCGCATTTGTAGGTTTGACTTTCACAGATTTGATTACTTGCAAGTTTCAACCCCTGCTCCCTCCTCAGGTGCTTCTTTTCCAGGGAAACCTTCCCTCTAGGTGTCTCTGATCAGGTTGTAGAGCCCTTTAAAAATCCACCTCTGGTCCTCCTCCTCCTCTACCAGCTGCTGTCTGACCAGAAGAGGAGGGCTCACAGTCTGATTTCTCAGCAGCACAAATCCTGTCCCAGTGCCCCACACATACCCAAGGAAGGAGATTGGCAAGAGAAAGAAGTAATGGTGCTACCATGCTGAACCTCGCTCTCTTTTCTCTGACCTCGTTTGGAGCCTGAGTGCCTGTTCTCTCCACCATGCCATGATCCCCTTCCCTCCCCACATACATTTTGATATTTGTGATTTTTCCACTTTTGCAAAGGTCCTGTGCTCCTAAACCTAGGCCATTTCAGCACTACACTGTTATAGAGCTATCACTCCACTTTCAACATCCTATGGAATCCTGGGGTTTGCAGTTTAGGGAGGGGCATTTAGAATTCTCAACCAGAGAGCTTTTTGGGATCAATAAACTACAAACCCCCGAATTCCACAGGATGTTGAAAGTGGAATAATAGCACTATAACGGTATAGTAAGGAAATAGCCCTAGTGAATGTGGAGGGCTGACTAGTTATAGAAACGGGTTCCATTTTTGAATTACTGCCATCAGTGGCAGCTGGTAGCTTCTGCAGCAATTGAAGCAAAGGACCCACTGCAGGTTTTGGATAGCTTTAAGGAATGTCATGTAAATTTCGTGTCTTCAAGTAACCTGACAACTTATGGAAACACCACAAATTTCATAGGGTTTGCCTAGGCAAGGTGGGTTTGCCTAGGCAAGGATTTTTTTGTCACTTGCTTCCTCTGAAATACAGACTACAGTACCTGATATTCCTTGGTGGTCCGCCATCAGAGTACTAACCAGGGCTGACCCTGCTTAGCTGCTAAGATCATAGAATCATAGAGTTGGGAGAATAATCTATAAAGCTGTTGAATAGCACTAGGCTCAGGACAGTGTTACCCTGATCTCTGGGGGTCCCAGGAAGGGCACCCAAATAACCAAACAACAACAACAACGACTTGGGGAAAATTAGCTGGAGCACTCACTAAAGCTAGCGAGAGACAGGGTGGCTTAGCAGGATCTTGCAACCCAGCGTCTACGGGGTCAGGTCAGTCAAGCAGTCAGACGGTTTGAAATAGCAAAAACGATGTTTTATTAAACACAGACAAACAATAAAGGCAACACAGTCACACAGCTAACTAAAGAACTGGAAATAAGGATTTTCAGGGGGAAATGGGTGATACGACATCTGTCTCGTAGTCCTGGAGAGAGATGAAAATAGAGTTCGTTGGAGTGCAGGGGAGAAGCTCAGCGCGGTTCGCTGAAGGGAGCTCGCCAGACAAAGTGGCAGCAAGGTGGGATGGAAGTCCGGAGCAATCCGAGCGGTCCGAGGATGGTCTCGGGATCGGGGGTTTTTTTAGGGTGAATTGTGACTGCAGGCCATATCTTACTCGGTGAGAACAATGCGTTTTAGGAGCGGGACAAAGCTTTGGAAAGGTCAGAATTTAGCATGATTGACTTAGAGGTGAAATAACAATAGTGTAGCCAGTATGCAAATACAGAGCGCTTAGTGCAGCTTTGTAAGGTTACCTGCTCGGGGCAGGGAGCCTTTGTTAGTATCGCGCATAAACAAAAGGGTGTTTGCCGGAGAGGTCCCTGAAGCGACGAACCGGCTCTGTCCGGCCTGCCTAGGTGGAGAAAGGAATGTCCAGCAATTATCGGCTGCACCTCTTTACGTGCTTGTCCGGAGGCCTTGCAAAAACATGGAGCGGGGTGGCAGAGGAAACCCGAATGGTTTGATATCAAAATGATCTCAAGTGCTATCTCTGGGTAGGCCTGGACCACAGTAACAACAGTGCCCTATGGCATCCCACCAATCACTTCTCTCCAAGATGAAGAGAGAATTGATGAACATCCTTTGGGTTCGATCAGTCAACCAATTACAAATCTTTCTAACAGTAGCATTGTCTAGCTCACATTTTCCTACCTTGTTTGGAAGAATAACATGGCAAGACTTGTCAAAGGCCTCACTGAAATCAAGATATGCTACACCCACAGCATTCCCTTTATCTACAGAGCTCATGGTCATATGAGATTTGGTGCCTTTGGGATACTTATGCATTGCTTAATTTTAAATAAGCTGAATGTATTTTGTAGATGGGATTCAGCTCTTTGGATTTGTTGCTCCATTTACACAGCAGCCACCAGTCCCTACTAGCTTTTACCATAAAGAGGTTTTGCCTAGTATTCAGTCTAAATCTGTACTTCCGTAACTTAAGCCAAAGTTGGACAGACATCAGGCTTAAGAGTAGATTTAGCCCTTTCATTAGGAAGAGTGAAACAATTTCTTCGGGTAACAGGTTTTATGTGTCGCGAAAGCTGCAAATCTATAATTACTCCCTTTGTGTTTTTAATTGCCAGTTAAAGTGTGTTTTTTCCCCCTGCCACATGCGCAAAAATAACTTAGTTGGCTTTGAATACTATTTGCTTGTGTTTGTGGCTGGGGACCATTTATGGCCGGGTGCCATTTGCCTCAGGAAGCAAAATATCTCAAACTTTTGCTAGAACTTGAAGATCCCCCCCCCCCAGCGTTTTGTGTAAAATAAAAATTGGGAATGAAAGAGTTCCAAGCCCAAGAATTTTAGTAAATTACTAAATCTGAACAGATCTCACAGCTCTTCCATGCACAAATTCGTTCTTAGAGGCAGAAAGTGTTCTCAGTATCAGTGAACCTTGGCCATTTGCAAAGCCATTGGATGTTGATGACAACTCTAAGAACTTCTGTATTTCAGGAGTGGGAATCATATGGCCCTCCAGATGCTGGATTGCAACTCCCAGCAACCTTAGCCAGCACAGCAAATGGTGAGGAACGGTGTTGGGAGTTGCAATCCAACAACATATGAGAACCTGAATGATTCCCAGCCATGCTTTATTGAAATGAATCATAGGAGCTTAAGAGCTGGAAACATCTTCAAGGGACATCTAGTCCAACTCCCTGCCAGAGAGGAATAAACAACTAAAGCATTCTGGAAAAATGTCCATTCTCTGTTTAAAGACCCCCAAACACAGAGAGACCACCAACATCACCCTCTGAGGCAATGGATTCCACTGTCGAACTGCTCTTACAGTAAGTAAATTCTTTCTAACTTCTAGGTTCCATTTGGGAGAAAAGTGAGATATAAAGCAAACAAATATTAAAATTAATAATAATAATGTGGAAATCTCTTTTCCTCTAAGGCCATGTCTGCACTACATTGTTATAGTATTATTCTTCCACTTTCGACATCCCATGGAATTCTGGGGTTTGTAGTTTACTGAGGCCAAAGATGCCCCTCCCTAAACTGCAAACTCCAGGGCCATTTCCGCACTAGCCTGTTATAGTGTGACGATTCCACTTTCGACATCCTCTGGAATCCTGGGGTTTGCAGTTTCAGGAGGGGCCACGCGGCCCCTCCCGAAACTGCAAACCCCAGGATTCCATAGGATGTTGAAAGTGGAATCGTCACGCTATAACAGGCTAGTGCGGAAATGGCCCAGGATTCTATAGGATGTTGAAAGTGGAATAAAAGCACTATAACATTACAGTGCAGAAATGGCCTAAGTTGAACCCATTACTTTGTATTCTCGGTCATGTCCACACTACACTGTTACGGTGCTATTATTCCACTTTCAACATCCTATGGAATCCTGGGGCTTGCAGTTCAGGGAGGGGTATTTAGAACCCTCAGCCAGAGAACTCTTTGGCCTCAGGGAACTACAAACCCCAGAATTCCACAGGATGTTGAAAGTGGAATAATAGCACTATAACAGGGTAGTGTGGCAAGGCCCACCTCTCTGGAGCAGCAGAAAAGAAGCTTGCTCCACCTTTTAGGAGACATCCCTTCAGCTATTTAAAAAACTGGGATTATTTCATTTCATTGTTCAGAGCTTGGAAACGGTGGATTTTCTCTTTTTTTTTTTAAGTGCAGCATCCACAATTCCCTACCTGTGCATGCGGGCAGGGGGACAGGTGCAAGCTGCAGTCCAGCCATGTCATTTTCCCAAGCTGATGATTTCTAAACGCTGCCTCCTTACATAGAAAAGAGTAGATGCAGATTCGCCATTTCCTTTCGTTCTGCATTTTGACGCCGCTTTCCTCCTTCTCGGGCCATTTCCGCACTAGCTTGTTATAGCGCGACGATTCCACTTTCAACATCCTCTAGAATCCTGGGGTTTGCAGTTTCGGCCCCCTCCCGAAACTGCAAACCCCAGGATTCCAGAGGATGTTGAAAGTGGAATCATCGCGCTATAACAGGCTAGTGCGGAAATGGACTCGGAGTGCAGCGCTGGAAAGCAGCTCGCGCCACAAACGCAGTCGTTCTCAAGATGCCACAGGGTTCTTCGTCTCCCTAGTACGCCGCGCATGCGCGCTCTCTCTTCTCCTGCCACCCAAAGGGTTAAACGCACCGAGTATTTCACTCCTAGAGAAGAAGCACCAGGGACACATGGCGGAAAAAAAAAACAACAACCCGCAGTGAGGTCACTTTCCTGCCCCACCCTCGCCTCTCTTCCTGCACTGAAGCCACCTGCCTTGTCTTGGGTTGCTCCTCTCCTCCTCCAGGAGCAATTGCGGGGAGGAGGCTGCAGAATTGCAAGGAGGTGAGTCAGGAGCAGAACATGGGAATAGGAGGAGTGTTCCATGGGAGTCGGTGGGATCAAGATTCAAAAGAAAGCCGTGGGCGAGGGGACCAGTTGGAAAGGCTCCCGAAAGCTTAATGACATAGTAAATATAGTAGACTTCAGGGTGTCACAGAATTCTTGGGCTGCACAGAGCCACTGGCTTTTCTAAACTGGTGCAAAGAAAGTATAAGGCATTCCATCCTCTGCTGATGGGTGCGGGGTCCAAGCTATTATAACTGGTGGCTCTTGGCGGTGTGTGTGTGTGGTTAGATGTGGATTCCTACATGAGAAGGTTGGTCTAGATGGCTCTTGGGGTTGCCTTGTTGTGTTCTTGTTTGCTGTTAAGCTTTGACCTATGGCGGTGCTATGGATAAAGACCGCCAAAAGCCCCCTAGTCAGCCATTGCGCTGCTCAAGTCTTGCAGGCCATTTCTGCACTACACTCTTATAGCACGATGATTCCACTTTCAACCTCCTATGGAATCCTGGGGTTTGCAGTTTCGGGAGGGGCCGGGTGGCCCCTCCCAAAACTGCAAACCCCAGGATTCCATAGGAGGTTGAAAGTGGAATCATTGTGCTATAACAGTGTTACCCTGATTTCTGGGGTCCTGAGGGGGACATCTCAGTGTGCTCCAAATATTGGGGGAATGGGAATTAGCTAGAGCACAAACTGAAACTCATCATATGGCCAAAGTACAACATCCTTAGTTTAATCATCTTCGCTTCTGGACAGAGTTCAGGCTTGATTCACACTTAAGACCCGTTTATTTTTCTTTTTAGCAGCCCGTGGAATTCATAGAACTCCTCTCCAGCACCACATTTCAAATACATTGCTTTTCGTCCTCCCATCTTTTTAACAACTCTATAATTCTGTGATCCTACTGAGTAGCATGGTTCAATCAGCATTCTCTGCTTGTTTAAGCAGGCTTTGGACTGGTTGTTCTAAAGAGGTCTTTTATTTCTTTCACGCCATTTCTGCACTAGCCTGTTATAGCGCTATGATCCCACTTTCAACATCCTATGGAATCCTGGGGTTTGCAGTTTCAAAACTACAAACCCCAGGATTCCATTGGATGTTGAAAGTGGGATCATAGTGCTATAAACAGGCTAGTGCAGAAATGGCCTTAATCTTGCTATTTTTTAATGCTTTAAACTGTTTAAATGCTGTACTTGGTCTTAATTTGATAAATTATTTAATTGCTTTTTAAAAACATTTATTCCATGTTATACATTGTCTTGAAGTGTACAGTAATCGTACTAAAATTACTGGTGTCTATAGCCAAAAAAGTATTGCATTGTTAGATTTCTTATTGCTCAAAAAAATCCACAAACCATTTCCAAACTTTCAAAAACAAATATTTAATTGATTTATGCTTTAAAATCCATGTTAGTTGGGTAATTTGGGCTAAGTCAGCAACCTTAAGAATCCATTCTTCCATCATTGGTGCTTCAGTCCATTTCCAAGTTTGAGCAAACAATATTCTTGCTGCTTTTATTGTATAATGAAGAAGTACTTCATATTTGCTATCCAAATATTTACTCATAATACCCAACAAAAACACTTCTGGTGACATTATAAAATCCATCTTTAATTTTTTTTTAATTAGTATGTAAATCTTAGACCAATAACTTTTTTCCTTCTTACAAGTTGCCAACAGAGTGTTTCTGCCTTCTGCAAAAGCCCAGGAGGAAGTAAGTAAGAGGGGTGCTTGCAGGAGAGGGTGGAAGTAAATTGTTGATGCAGACTTTGCTTTCCCCTGTTATGCTATGAGTTAGCAGTGTGATGCAGCAGCCAAGAAAGCCAACATGATTCTTGGTTGCATCAATAGGAGTATGGTGTCTAGATCAAGGGAGGTAATTGTACCACTCTGTTCTGCTTTCATTAGACCTCATCTGGAATACTGTGCCCAGTTGTGGGCACCTCATTTCAAGAAGGATATTGACAAGCTGGAACATGTCCAGAGGAGGGTGACCAAAATGGTGAAGGTTCTGGAAGCCATGCCCTATGAGGAGCGGCTTAGGGAGCTGGGGATGTTTAGTCTGCAGAAGAGAAGGTTAAGAGGGAACATGATAGCCATGATTAAATATTTGAAGGGATGTCATGTTGAGGAGGGAGTGGGCTTGTTTTCTGCTGCTCCAGAGACTAGGACAAGGAGCAATGGATTCAAGCTGCAGGAAAAGAGATTCCACTTGAACCTCAGGAAGAACTTCCTGACAGTCAGAGCTGTCCGGCAGTGGAATATGCTGCCTCGGAGTGTAGTGGAGTCTCCTTCTTTGGAGGTTTTTAAGCAGAGGCTGGATGGCCATCTGTTGGGAGTGCTCTGATGTGTGTTCCTGCCTGACAGGGGGTTGGACTGGATGGCCCCTGTGGTCTCTTCCAACTCTATGATTCTATGATTTAATAAACACTTTGAATCCTCCTTTTCATCTAGGAGCTGTTGCCAGAAAGGAAGATGGAGGAGTGGGACTTACCAGGACCCAAATCAAGGGAGAGCTTGGCAGCAGGTGGAAAAGACTTTCATATTGTCCAGGTTGAGACAATTGGGGAGTTTCTGACTGGAGTGACCCCACCTCGGATAAAGAAGGAGCCAGAAGAGAAGTTACAGCTGTTCTGGGAAGCTGACGGACAGGAGGTCCTGAAAACAAGGACAGTGACACCCCCATATTCAGGATGGGGAAGCTCTCAGCTCCCTCAGCCCCTGATGGAGGAGAATACGCGGCAGATTCAGGGAGTCTCTGATGACGACTGGCGGTCTTCTGGAGGAAAACCTGGGTCTCAAGCCATGCTGGGCCTTGGTGGCCAAGAAGCCCCTGAGACCTACAAGGGCCTGGATTCGTCCGTGGAAGTGAAGGGAGAGATTCCGAATGAGGAAGCTCTCAACATGGAGATGCGGTGCCAGCGTTTCCGGCAGTTCTGCTACCGGGAGGCCGAAGGGCCCCGGAAGGCCTTCTGCCAGCTCTGGGAGCTTTGCCACCAGTGGCTGAATCCAGAAAAGCACACCAAGGAGCAGATCCTGGAGCTGGTGATCCTGGAACAGTTTCTTCTGATCCTGCCCTTGGAGATGCAATGTTGGGTCAGAGAGCGAGGGCCTGAGACCGGCAGCCAGGCGGTGGCCCTTGCAGAGGATTACCTCTGGAGGCCCCAAGGAGTGGAAAGAGTGGAACAGAAGGTCAGAGTTATTCCTTCTCATCCAGAGCTTTTAATTTTTTTAAAATGTTATTTATTAAAATATTTCTCCTCTGCCTTCTGTCAAAAGACCTGAGGGCAGCATACAGGTAAAATCAAAACAGGTTTGAAAAAAATGTGAAACAATAAAAATAATTTAAATTGTCTGAAAATATATTAAATCCATTAACAAGGGTCTAGAAGCTGTTCCTTATGAGGAGCGTCTTAGGGAGCTGGGTATGTTTAGTCTTCAGATGAGAAGGTTAAGAGGGGACATGATAGCCATGTTTAAATATTTGAAGGGATGTCATATGGAAGATGGAATGGGTTTGTTTTCCATTGTTCTAGAAACTAGGACTAGGAGCAGTGGATTCAAACTACAGGAAAGAGATTCCACCTAAACCTCAGGAAGAACTTCCTGACAGTCAAGAGCTGTTTGGCAGTGGAATATGCTGCCTTGGAGTGTTGTAGAGTCTCCTTCTTTGGCGGTTTTTAAGCTGAGGCTGGATGGCCATATGTCAGGAGTGCTTTCATGTGTGTTCCTGCATAGCAGGGGTTGGACTGGATGGCCCCTGAGATCTCTTCCAACTCTCTGATTCTATGATTCTAAGTTAACCATACTCCCACCACAAAAAACAAAAATTTGTTCCCAAATGTCCTTCAGTGCCCTCTAGGAGATGTGAGGGGCATTTCTGCCATGTTTCAGTCCCCCCCCGGACCATTTTAGGCCCAAAAGAAGCCTTTTATCAAGAGTCACTTCTCATTTACTTCTTTTTTTTTTTTTTAAGGCCCTTCCTAGGCCTAAAATGATCAAAAATTGGCAAAAATGTTCCCTTGCTCCTTATAGGGCATTTGGAGGCAGGTTTTTTTTGACCCGCTAGGACAGCAGTTCTCAACCTGTGGGTCGGGACCCCTTTGGGGGTCGAACGACCCTTTCACAGGGGTCGCCTAAGACCATCAGAAAATACATATTTCCGATGGTCTTAGGCTCCATTCCCTCCTCAGTGGTCCTCCTGCCCCCTGTTCAGAAGGGACTGAAATGACTCCCCTGCTCCGCTACCGGGAGAACCTCCCGTCTGATGGGCCAGTTTGGGGGAGGCGGCGGCAGTACGGGGGGCAGGCCCCCTCCTTGCCACGGCCCCTGCCCCACTCACCACGGAGCGGGGCGCTGCGGAAGGGCCATGGGGCCGCAAGGTGGCACTTTTCTGGGAGGGTGAGCTGCACCCAGCGCAAAAGACAAAGGCACTGGGATCCTTCCTCCCCCCCCAGCCAGGGTCAACACTCTGGAAACTTTTCTCACACTGCCTCCCCCCAGCGGAAATGAGAGTGAAGCAGAAGCAGAGCCCGGGGGGGGGGGTTCTTGGAGTTTTTTCCCAGGGGAGACGCGCAGCTCCTCTTTCCCTCCCTGCCTGCCCCCCCGTTCCTGGCCAGCAAGGCAGCCTTTGCCGGGAGGGGGGAAGCATTGTAAATAATAAATAAATAATTTTATGGTTGGGGGTCACCACAACATGAGGAATTGTATTAAAGGATCGCGACATTAGGAAGGTTGAGAACCACTGCGCTAGGAAGTCCTGGGTACCACAGAATGGCCCTTGGGGGCTGCTTGTGGCCTGCAGGCCCCACTTAGCCCATCCCTGCTTTAGTGCAAAAATCTTGCCTTGTATTTGTTAGTGTTTGTGCTTGTGCACATGTATACATACATGCACACCCTATTTTCTTGATGTCTGAGATGTTGTTCCCACTTCTTATTCAGGCCCAGGAGGACGTGGATGGCTTGTTGGCTGATTCTCCCAAGTCGGACTTGGATCCCTCAGACATCGTGAAGATTGAGGTTCCCATGGATGGCGACGGTGAGGAGGCCCAAAATGTTAGGGTAAAATCACAGATTGAGTCCTTTGTTGGGAAGCCCCGGGGGTTGATTATGGCTGAGGTTGTGTTGGCTGAGAGTCAGAAATAATGTAGAATTCACTCTCTATTCCCAAATCTGGAAGAGAGAAAATTTTGCTTGTCTGCCATTTTTCTTTTTTGCCCTCTGCCATTTTGCTCCTTTTCTGAGCCCTGCAGTTGGTCTGAGAGAGCCAGTGTGATAGCGTGTTATGAACATTGGGCTAGGGCTCCGGGAGACCTGTGTTCAAATCCCCAGTCAGCCACTGAACCTTGTATGTTGCGTATTGTGATGTATTTTGGATTGTACATCATGATGTCACAGCTCACCATTCAATTATTGCTGGGAGAATATCTTGATCTTCCCCTCTCCTCAATTATTTGACTTGGGGAGGTATTTAGGAAGTAGAACTGTAATTACATAGAATATGTTTGAGAGCCAGCATGGTGTAGTGGTTTGAACATTGGATTGTGATTCTGTAGACTAAGGTTCTTATCACTGCTTGGCCATAAACCCACTGAGTGATCTCGGACAAATCATACTCTGTCAGCCTCAAAGGAAGGCAAGGGCCAACTTCCTTTGAATTTTACCAAGAAAACTCCATAATAGATTCACCTTAGAGTTGCCATAGAAATGATTTGAAGGCACACAACAACAAATAGGACAATAGGAATAATAGGAATAATCAGAACGATAGGAATAATCAGACCCCAAGCCCCCAACCTCTCTCCTAGGGTCAAAACATAGGAGTTGGATGTGTTTAGCTGGATCAGTGCATTCAAATTACAAGTGAAAAGATGCCACCTAGACATTAGGGAGGACTTCTTTACTATAAGAGATGTTCAATAGTGGAATGGACTGATGGGAGGAGAGGGGTGGAATTTCCCTCTTTGGAGATCTTTAAACAGAAGTTGGATGGTCATCTCTTAGTTGTGTATTCCTGCATGGTAGGGGGTTGGACCAGAATGCCCTTGGAGCCCCTTTTCATCTCTAAGATTCTATGAGTTTCAGAACAGATGAAAAAAAATTCTTCCCACATAGAATCATAGAAATGTAGAGTTGGAAGAGACCACAGGGGCCATCCAGTCCAACCCCCTGCCATGCAGGAACACCCTCAAAGCACTCCCGACAGATGGCCATCAAGCCTCTGCTTAAAAACCTCCAAGGAAGGAGACTCCACTACACTCCGAGGCAGCATATTCCACTGCCGGACAGCCCTGACTGTCAGGAAGTTCTTCCTGAGGTTCAGGTGGAATCTCCTTTCCTGCAGCTTGAATCCATTGCTCCTTGTCCTGGTCTCTGGAGCAGCAGAAAACAAGCCCTCTCCCACATTGCACAGTTGTAGAGTTTGCTGCCATAAGATGCAGGGAAGGCTTTAATCAGAGACTGGATAAATTCATAGAGGCTTGGAGTATCTGTTTATCAGTGGCTCATTGTCAGAATGGCTATGTGCCACCTCCCATATCTGAGACCATTCAGTTCTGAATGTGAAATGGAGGGTGGCATTGCTCTATTATCCTAGAATTGTAGAGATGGAAGAGACCACAAGGGCCATAGAGTCCAACCCCCTGCCATTTAGGAAGATAACCATCAAAGCATTCCTGACAGATGGCCATCCAGCCTCTGCTTAAAAACCTCCAAAAGGAGATTCCACCACACTTCAAGGCAGCACATTCCACTGCTGAACTGCTCTTACTGTCAAGAAGTTCTTCCTGATGTTTAGGCAGAATCTGTTTTCCTGAAGTTTGATGCCAATGCTCTGTGTCCTAGTCTCTGGAGCACCAGAAAACAAGCTTGCTCCATCCTCCATATGACGTCTCTTCAAATACTTAAACATAGCTATCATGTTACCTCTTAGCTTTCTCTTCTCCAGGCTAAACATACCCAGCTCCCTAAGCCTCTCCTCATAGAGCATGATTTCCAGGCCTTCTGTCTTCTGGGCATTTTCCAGCCTGTCAATATCCTTCTTGAATGATGGTGGCCAGAACTGGAGACAGTATTTCACGTGGGGTCTAACCAAAGCAGAATAGAGTGGGACTATCACTTCCCTTGACCTAGAAACAGTACTCACGTTGATGCAGCCCAGAATCACATTGGCTTTTTTAGCTGCCACATCACACTGCTGACTCATGTTCAGCTTGTGGTCTACTAAGACTCTTAGATCCTTTTCACTTGTACTGTGGTCAAGCCAGGTGTCACCCATCTTATGTCTGTGTATTTCATTTCTTTCTGCCCAGATATAGTACCTTATACTTCTTCCTGTCGAAATTCATTTTGTTAGTTTTGGCACCGCTCTCTAATATGTTAAGATCATTTTGAATTCTGATCCTGGCCCCTACAGTGTTACTCCTCCTGCTGTCCCACAGGCAGTTGATTGCTCACTGAAAAAAAACCAGAAGACCTAGATAGGCTTTTTTCTGAGCCAGCATGTCTCATCTTACATTCTTATGAAGTTTTTCATTTTTTGTTTTTTTGTTCCAGGATGCCACATCCAGCCACAGTATATCCTTGGGGAAGTGGCTGGCTTGCAAGAGGGAATGTACAGCAGTGTGAAGAAAAAGGCTGGCTTTGAGCTTCTGCCTAAGAACCAGAAAATGCTGAAGGAAAAGCCTCACAAATGCCAGTATTGTGGGAAGGTGTCCGACTGCCGGGCCCACCTGATTATCCATGAGAGAACCCACACTGGAGAGAAACCCCATAAGTGCTCAGCCTGTGGGAAAAGTTTTACCCGGAAAGAGTCTCTCATAATCCATGAGAGATTCCACACTGGGGAGAAGCCATATAAGTGTTCGATGTGTGGCAAAACCTTCAGCGATAAAATTGGCCGCCTCATCCACGAAAGGACCCACACCGGAGAGAAACCGTACAAGTGCTCTGAGTGCGGGAAAAGCTTTGGCACACGTTGTAACCTCTTGAGGCATCGGAGAGTGCACACAGGAGAGAAACCATACAGATGCTCAGATTGTGGCCAGAGCTTCAGGTACAGGCCACAACTGGTGATTCATGAAGGAACCCACAAGGGAGAGAAGCCATATAAGTGTGCAGAGTGTGGGGAGAGCTTTAGCCAGACTCGCCATCTAGTTATACACAAATGGACCCACACTGGGGAGAGACCCCACAAATGCACTGTCTGTGGCAAAACCTTCAATCAGAAATCAGATCTTATTACACACACAAGAACCCACACGGGGGAGAAACCGTATGTCTGCGCTGAGTGTGGGAAGAGTTTCATTTCCAGCTGCCAGCTTCGAAAGCACGAGAGAATCCACACTGGCGAGAAACCGTACCAGTGTTCTGAGTG
Organism: Ctenosaura bakeri; assembly: GCA_948474755.1. Taxonomy (NCBI): domain Eukaryota; kingdom Metazoa; phylum Chordata; class Lepidosauria; order Squamata; family Iguanidae; genus Ctenosaura; species Ctenosaura bakeri. Next base: position 66,120 of record CAOLHI010001524.1, read on the forward strand.
TGGCAAATGTTTCACCTACAGCTCTCACCTGACTACGCACAAACGGACACACACGGGTGAGAAGCCGTACCAGTGTCCAGACTGCGGCAAGTGCTTCATCTCAAGCTCCCATTTTACTGCACACAAAAGGACACACACGGGTGAGAAGCCGTACCAGTGTTCATACTGTGGGAACAGCTTCATTCAGAGATCACAGCTTGCCAAACATGAGAGATCACACACTGGGGAGAAGCCCTATATATGTTCTGAGTGTGGGCAAAGCTTCCGGTGGAGCCAAGGGCTTAAAAAACACATGCGGACACACACTGGAGAGAAACCGTACAAGTGTCCAGAGTGCGAGAAAACATTCTCCAGCTCCTCAAATCTTTCTAGACACCAGAAAATCCACACAAGGGAGAAACCATAAAGGCACTTAGGACAGGGGTGAGAACTGTGCAGCTCTCTAGATGCTTCTGGACTGCCAGCTCCCAGCAGCCTTTGCTAGCATTGGCAATGGTAAGAAATGCTGGGAGCTATAGTTCAACAATATTTGGAGGTCCACATTATTTCTACCCTGGTTTAGATGATAGATGAAAAATTGCAGTGAAAAGCTTTTAAATGCCTTGGCCAGCTTTCTGTAACCGAGCACCCTTCAGATGTGATGGACTACAACTCCCATCTGTCCCAGTTTTTGGGGTATAATGGGAGCTGTGATTCAGCAGAGGGCACCAGATTGGGGAAGGCAGGCCTTGAGAGTGGTATAATGTTCAGACTTCAGAAAGCCATACTAAAAAGAAAGTGTTATTATACATGGGTGTGTTTGCATGTCTGTAAAAAAATATAAAGAATGAATTTGTTCATTACCAAAAATGTAACCTGTAAGTCCGGAATGAGGAACCTCCAAGTTGCCGTGTGTTTTGGACTGCAGCTCCCACTGTCCCTTACCATTGCCATCCTCAAAGAGGATGATAGGAGTTGTAAGCCAAAACCTCTGGATGACTGATGGTTGTCTGCACCTGCTGTAAATAGAATTTTGACAAACCTGAGTGGGGCCCAACTGTGTTGTGATCCCTCCCACCAGTCACCAGGTAATTTGCTGCAATTGTTGAAATGTGGCTTCACAGGACACTGGCAGCCCTGTGGTTCCAAATCATAGGAACTTGGCACAGAGCAAATTGACTTCAGCGCCTCTGGCCATTTCCCCAGGAGCGTAGAAGTGGCAAGAGGGAGATCACTGTGGCATCTACCACTGGTCAAAGGAACACTGGGAATTTGTGTCCCCTGCCTCCCAGGACGCAACTCAAAGCAAAAGAATGATCAGCTTGGCCCCATCCGCTGGCCAGGGTAGTAGTGGCTGATAAGAACTGGCTTCTCCCCTCCCTAACAGAAAAAAAAAGTAGAAATCCAGGTGCCATGGAACATAAAAGCAGAAGGGAAACATACTCTGGCCAGCCTCTAACCCTGGACAATAGAACAAGGGCCTTGGGTTTTTGTGTTGTTTTAATGCAACCATGTCCCAAGCTCTCCTGCTGCCTGGTGTGGGTACCCTTTATTCCTCGATTCCTTGCTCCTTCTCTCTTCTGCTTGCTGTCTTTGTTCCCTTCCTTCCTTCTCTTTCTCTTGACTGCCTCTCAGCACTGGTCTTGCTCTAAGGCACTAGTTCTTAACCTGGGGTCTGGGGACCCCTGGGGGTTTGTGGAGACCTTGCAGGGAGTCCGCAAAGCCCTGCTGCTGGACACCAACAGCAACAGCAGAAACAGGGATGTGGCAGAAGTGTGTGTCCGCGTGCGCGCACATGCACTCAAACTGCTCCCTCATTTACAAACGAGGAAGCAGTTTGGGAACTCACTCCCCGCACTGTTGTGTCCCTGCAACACATGATGGCAGGTGTGTGTGCACACCCAAACTACAACTTGGGGACCAGGGTTTGAGTCCCCACTCATCCATGGAAACCCACTGGGTGACCTCAGGCAAGTCAGATTCTCTCAGCCTCAGAGGCAACATGTCTTGCCAAAAAACCCTCTTATGATAGGGTTGCCTTAGGGTTGTGTAATAAATCAGTTGTCAAAGGGGAGAGACACGATGGCTAGAAAGAAGCTCCTCATTAGCAGCACTTTGGCCATTTCTTCAGGACGACAGTGTCTCATGGGGATGCAAGAGGAGTGGGACCACAACCACACTTCTGGATGACATCACTGTGGTCCCGCCCTTCTCCCATCACCAGCCGGTGCAATTGCGGGGTAAATCATTGACAGAGTTTCTCCATCAATAGCCATTTCTGCACTAGACTGTTATAGCGCTATTATTCCATTGGCAACATCCTATGGAATCGTGGGGTTTGCAGTTTCGGGAGGGGCCGTCTGGCCCCTCCCTAAACTGCAAACCCCAGGATTCCATAGGATGTTGCAAGTGGAATAATAGCACTATAACAGTCTAGTGCGGAAATGGCCAGTGACCCCTGATCATGCAATGCTCCCGTCCTTCCTGGCCATGCAGAAGGGCTGGAAGCACAATGGAGGCACTTTCTGCCCCACTGCAGCATGGGTAAAAGCCCGGCTGTGCTACAGAAGCGAGAGGAGTGTCCCTTGTGCTCCCTTCTGCAGGGAGCCAGTTGGGTGTGGAAGGGAACATTCCTGTCGCACTCCTTTCCCGCCAAAGGTGCTGCAGGGATCGCAATGGGAGAACAATGGGATCAGGTAAGCTGCAGAAATTATTGCTGTGTGCCTTCAAGTCACTTATGAGTTATCACAGAATCATAGAAATGTAGAGTTGGAAGAGACCCCAGGGTCCATCCAGTCCAACCCCCTGCCATGAAGGAACACCCTCAAAACACTCCCAACAGATGGCCATCCAGCCTCTGCTTAAAAACCTCCAAAGAAAGAGACTCCACTACACTCCCAGGCAGCATATTCCACTGCCGGACAGCCCTGACCGTCAGGAAGTTCTTCCTGAGGTTCGGGTGGAATCTCCTTTCCTGCAGCTTGAATCCATTGCTCCTTGTCCTGGTCTCTGGAGCAGCAGAAAACAAGCCCACCCCCTCTTCAAATATTTAAACATGGCTGTCATGTCCCCTCTTAACCTTCTCTTCTGTTACGACAATCCTAAGGTGAACCTATCACAGAGTTTTTTTGGCAAGGTTTGTTCAGAGTGGGTTTGCCTTTGCCTTCCTCCAGGGCTAGAAGAATTTGACCTGCCCAAGGTCACCCAGTGTCTGAGTGGGGATTTGAATCCTCATTTCCAGAAGTCTTAAATAAATAAATATCTGAATATTTAAATCTAAATTTAAATATTGAAATCTTGAGTTAAGTCTTGGGGAGTCCCTGGCAACAAATTATATTTACAGAGGGTCTTTGGTGACAAAAAGGTTAAGAACCACTTCTCTAAGATGTGAGCGGACAAGAAGCAGCATCAGCTCCATGAAGGGGCCAGGAGTGACTCCTGCATAGATGGCTAGTTATAAATGCTTGAGTCTGAAGGCTTCTTTCTCAGAACCTTGAGGAAGCATCTCACAGAGCCAGACTTTTGGGGGTGTGGAGGATAAAAGCTCCCTGAAGCAGGCAGGAGAGGTGAGGTCCCTTGCCAGTTGGGAAGTTTCATCCCTGAGGCAGCTGCCTCACTGTGCCAAATGGAAGGACGGGGTGGGCAAATGTATCTCTCCCCATAGCAAGCCCAAATACTTCTGTTTTTCTCTGCAGTCCCTCTCAAAATGGCAACAGGGAGTGACACCAGGTAACTTCCTGTTGCAGTTTTGAAAGGGCCAGCACTGGAAAAGATGTTTTAGGTGCAGTATTGGTAACTTCTGGGGGTGGGGTACTTGGGGGGGTTATTTGTGTGGGTCTTTATGCCTGAAAGGGCTCTCTCCATGCTTTCACACTGACTTTATTTTAAATGGGGGCTGTTGGGGGCTGGGGGGGTGTTTCAGGGGCCATAAAAGTGGGATCTAGGATCCACATGTGGGCCACAAGCCACAGTGTCTCCACTTCTGTTTTAAGGTGTTAGAATCCATTTCATCAAGAGATTGATTTGATCAAAAAGAGGTGTATAAATTTCAAAAATAATAATGTTTTCTAAAATGCTTATTTAATTTGCCTGGGACTATATCTTCAAAAGTTTATGCTGGATATTGAAGAATAATATTAAAATAGTGGAGGTGTTTAGAAGCAGGAGAGTATGTTTGTACATATGTTTCTCTCTATATATATTATACACACACACACACATTTTCCATCTTTCTTGATGAATGTATGCAGCTTCTCCAGGCAGAGGATGAGAAGATCTGTTCCATCATATTATGCCAAGACTTTGAGTTTACTATGTATATATACACCTATTTTTATGTGTATATATTTTTTTTCAACTACTTACCTTTGCAAAGCAGAGTGGGTTGCGAATGATTATGGGAGAAATGTACTAATTCATCAAATACTTAAGAAGTGTCAATTGTTTTTGTTAAAATTATCCCAATTGTTTATTAAATTATGTCTTACATGGTGCTTACTGCAGGGTGCACTAGAAGCGTGACATTTTGGATTTTTTTTTCCTTCTTCCAAGTTGTTCAAGCTGGCGTCTATGTCTTTCTCCCAGTCCTCATCCTTCCAATAATTTTTTGAAGGAGATCAGACTGAGAATTATCTCTCAGAATGGACGTAGGGTGGGAAGGAAGTGGTCACAGATTCATTTTTTAAAAATATTTCAGAGTCTCCAGAAGATACAATTTAGTCTTTTTTATTCAGAAACGGTGCCGGGGGCAGGACAGGTATCGCGCAGCAAAAACACACTTGGGGTTGAACTCTTGTACTTTAATAATAAGTGGTGATTTTCACATATGAAGCTTATAAGGACAGAATTAAACGGGAGTGCAAAGCTCATCTAGTCAAATCTCCTGCTATGCAGGAATGCACAACTAAAGCACTCCAGAAAGATGGCTGGCCAACCAGCTGAAAAAATGCCAAAAAATGAGAGTCCACTACGCTCCAGATCCAGTCCATTCCACTGTCAAATAGGTCTTACTATTAGGATATTCTTCCTACAGTTCAGTTGGACTCTTCTGCCTTGTAATTTGACTCCGCTGGTCTATGTCCTAATCGCTGGAGTGGCAGAAAAGCGTCCTCCATTTCCTACACAGCATCCTTTCAGGGGTTTAGATATGGCTCTCATATCATCTCTCAGTCCTCCCCAATCAGGTCACATTCTCTCAGCCTCAGAAAAAGGCAAAGGCCATGCCCTATGAGGAGTGGCTTAGGGAGCTGGTATGTTTAATCTGCGAAAGAAGGCTAAGAGGGGACATGATAGCCATGTTTAAATGTTTGAAGGGATGTCATGTCAAGGAGGGAGCAGGCTTGTTTTCCGCTGCTCCAGAGACCAGGACAAGGAGCAATGGATTCAAACTGCAGGAAAAGAGATTCCACCTGAACCTCAGGAAGAACTTCCTGATGGTCAGAGCTGCCCCGCAGTGGAATATGCTGCTGCCTGGAAGTGCGGTGGAGTCTCCTTCTTTGGAGGTTTTTAAGCAGAGGCTGGGTGGCCTTCTGTTGGAAGTGTTCTTTTTTTATATATATATAAATATTTTTTATTAGATTTTGTTAAAAAGAAAAGAAATGTTACATCCCAGAGTTACATATTTCCATATTTTCCCCCAATACAATACCTTCCTAATATATACAACTAATATCTGCCGATTTTTTCTTAGCAATGCTCTAATACATAATGCATAATGCATAATACATAATTGGCACTCAATCAAAATTAGTTCATAATTAACTTGACTGGAATGGAATACCCACCCACCCCAACCAAGAAAAAAAAAAACCTTCCCCCCGGGCAAAAAACAGTTTGTTACATTGATTGGGAAAATGAGAAAAAGAAAAATTTTCTCCCCAACACAATTGATTCCCACCTCCGATTGTATCCTTAACATAAGCCTTGGTTGTACTCCTCGTTTCTTTAGTTAAAAAAAAGAAAAACCTTATCCATATAGTTCGTAAATATCTCTCTCCACATAGATATACAGGGAGACCTTTCATACTAATACAAGTACAAGGTTGCAAATACATCAGCAACGAGAGTACCCAATACACAATAACAACTTCCTTTATAGCAGTGGTTCTCAACCTGGGGGTCGGGACCCCTTTGGGGGTCGAACGACCATTTCACAGGGGTCGACGCTCCTCAATCCTGCCCCCCCTTTTAAAAGAAGGTGGCCTCACAGCCAATGGGAGCAGTGCTTCTGAGACCCCTGCGCTGGGGTTCAAACTGCAAACCCCAGGATTCCATAGGATGGTGAAAGTGGAATAATAGCACTATAACAGTCTAGTGCAGAAATAGCCAGGATGACTTTCTCCTCTCGCTTTTGTTGTGCGTGGACCCTTGGCGCTTGCCACACGCACGTGTTGTGTTCTTCGCCCTGACTGTCTTGCATTCCTCGCTTTTTGTACGTTCAGCATCCGCACTCCCTTTAAGGGAGGGAGGGAGGGAGGGAACCAAAACGTGTCTGCTTATGCCGCCGCCATCTTTCCTCTCTCCCCATCCTTTCCTCCCTGCGCCTCGTGTAAAATGTGGGCTGTTTCGGCATTGCCTTTGGGAGTGACTGGCTTTTTGAACTGTGGAAACCCAACATTCAGAACTAGAACTACTGCCTTAATTCTGGCACTGATGGACGCTCTCTGTGCTTAAAAAAAGGGGGGAGGGTTACCAGTTTTTAGGCATTAGAAGTCTATCCAGAGCAGTGATTTAGGGCAGTGTTTCCAGTCTATTTGATGTTGGAAATAACTAACTAACTAACTAACTAACTAATAAATAAATAAATAATAACGAAAATGATTTTATGATTGGGGGTCACCACAACATGAGGAACTGTATTAAGGGGTCGCGGCATTAGGAAGGTTGTGAACCACTGCTTTATAGGTTAACATACATAAATAGGGGGCGCCAGACTTCATAGAATTGCTTTGTAGTTTTGTATTGAAGCATAAAGGTAAGTTTATCCAATTCTGCTATCTCCAGAAGTTTAACCCACCCTTCCTCCTCATGAGGGATAGTTTTCTTTCGCCAATGTCTAGCCAAAACTATTCTGGCTGATAGAGTCATATGCCACATTAGTCGTTGGATGTGCCTTTCCGAGGTACATAAGTTTACCATTCCCAGTAAGAAAATTTCTGGAGTTAGCTCTATGCTAACACTCAGAACTCTTTGGATTTTAGTCCAAATTTTAGACCAGAATTTTTTAACCTTATCGCACCCCCACCACTGATGAAAAAACGTTCATAGAATCATAGAATCATAGAAATGTAGAGTTGGAAGAGAGCGCAGGGGCCATCCAGTCCAACCCCCTGCCATGCAGGAACACCCTCAAAGCACTCCCGACAGATGGCCATCCAGCCTCTGCTTCAAAACCTCCAAGGAAGGAGACTCCACTACACTCCGAGGCAGCAGATTCCACTGCCGGACAGCCCTGACTGTCAGGAAGTTCTTCCTGAGGTTCAGGTGGAATCTCCTTTCCCGCAGCTTGAATCCATTGCTCCTTGTCCTGGTCTCTGGAGCAGCAGAAAAATATGGAAGAAAAGTTCCCTTTTCTTTATCACACTTCCAACAGAAGTCCTTGTTATTCTTTGAGATTTTGGCTATCCTAATGTTGGAAGTGTTCTGATGTGTGTTCCTGCATGGCAGGGGGTTGGACTGGATGGCCCCTGGGGGTCCCTTCCAACTCTATATGATTCTACGCAACAAATTTTGCAATGGAAACACCCATGATAAGCTTGCCTTAGGATTGCCATAAATCACTTATCAAAGGGGAGAGACATGATGGCTATAAAAAACCTCCCCCTGCCAGCAGCACTTTGTTGCCGTGTCCCTTCAAGCCACTTCCCAGTTATGGTAACTCTAACCTGAACCTATTACAGGGTCTTTGGTTTGTTTGTTTTTGGCAAGATCTGTTCAGAGGGTTTGCCTTTGCTTACCTCTGAGGCTGAGAGAATGTGACCTGCCCAAGCTCACCCAGTGTCTGAGCGGGGGATTTGCATCCTAGTCTCCAGAAAACTTGTAATAAAGAGACATTTTAAAATTTAAATAAATATTTAAATCTAAATTTAAATATTTAAATCTAAATTTAAATATTTACAAACCCCAGAATTCCACAGGATGTTGAAAGCGGAATAGTAGCGCTGTAACAGCTCAGTGCAGAAAGGCCCTTATACTCCCAACAAGTATTTGGAAGGAGGAATGGAACGCTTGGGGGCAGAAGAATAAGCCCTTGATCCACCCTCCTTTATCTTCGATTGGTTCAACGTCCCCCTTCTCTCTGTCACTCACTTACCCTTACACCAATCATAGCCAATCTCCACTATGATTCTAGGAGGGGGGTAACACTATGACGCAATTCGACCGGCCCTAGTTCTGATTCCTCATTGGCCATGTTGCTTCTCGTCCTTCCCTTCTTCTCCTCTGCGCCTTTCATCGTCGGGGATTCGAATGGCGTCGTTCTTGGAGCGGATTGGCTGACATTTCCCGTATGGGGCGGGGTTGGGAAGCCGGCGCGCGAATTCAAAGAAGGAAACAGAGGGGGGAGGAAGAAGAAGAAGAAGAAGTAGCAGCTGCCCTGTGAGCTGCCGCTGTTTGCAGGAGGTGAGAACGGGACGGTTCCCCCCATTCCAAGCGCCAGCATTGTCCTGACGCCCCATTGGCCGCTTCCCGCTCCTAGTATTGTGACGTACTTCGGAACGGCTTGGATGGTTCGCTGTGACGTCACAGGCGCCTACTCGGGTGTTGCTGGGAGAATCCCTTCTTTTTTCCTCCCTTCCCACTGATTTCACTTGGCGAGATGTTTGGGAAGTAGAATGGCGATGACGTAGAATATGTGTCTGTGACATTACACGACATATGCTGTATTTTAAACCTAGGCCCTTTCCGCACGACACTCTTATAGCGTGATTATTCCACTTTCAACCTCCTAGGGAATCCTGGGGTTTGCAGCTTCGGGAGGGGCCGGCCGGCCCCTCCCGAAGCTGCAAACCCCAGGATTCCCTAGGAGGTTGAAAGTGGAATAATCACGCTATAAGAGTGTCGTGCGGAAAGGGCCCTAGAGTTTTACTGCATTGTGATAATAACAATAATGTCTTCTGCTTTGGTCAAGGGCAATGTTGTTTTTATACTGATCTCTTTGCCTCCATATAAAGACTGAAGAAATCTGGGTTGATGTTAGCGGTCAAAACCAGTGCATTTTTATTCAGAGTTAAGCCCTATTCCATGCAGAGGTTTACTCCTGGGTAACTGCAGAATTGAGGGCCAGCATGGTGTTCTGTAGTGATGATGTTGGACTAGGACCATTTCCACACTACACTATTATAGTGCTATTATTCCACTTTCAACATTCTATGGAATCTTGAGGTTTGTAGTTTCCTGAGGCCCAAGAGCTCTCTGGCTGAGAATTCAAAATGCCCCCCCTAAACTGCAAACCCCAGGATTCCATATGATCCTCTGAAGATCCCAGCCACAGGTGCAGGCGAAATGTCAGGAGCAAACACTAATAGAACATGGCCTCAAAGCCTGGAAAACCCACAACAGCCCATGGATTCTGGCTGTGAAAGCCTTCGACTTTACATTCCATAGAGTGTTGAAAGTGGAATAATAGCACTTTAAAAGTGTAGTGTGGAAATAGCCTGGGACACCCAGGAGGGCAGGGTTTGAATCCCCACTCAGCCAGCAAAAACCATTGGGTAACACTGGGCAAATTGCCATCTTTTAGCTTCCGAGGTAAGCAAACCCAAATCTTGCCAAGGAAAAAGGGTTGTGGGTTCATCTTAGTGTTGCCATAAGTCAGAAAAGAGTTGAAGGTGCACTACAAGAAGTGTGGAATTGTGGCCGATCTGTATGAGTTCACTGACCAAGGCTGAAGTCCTATATGTAGCTACCTGGAAGTAAATTTCCCGGAACTTAAATGTAGCAAACATCATAGGACTGTGCTGTCAGAATGAAATTTTGTGTGCGCTTTACTGGGAGTAAATCAGAACTTACGGGGATTTACTTCTGAGTCTAAACACATTGTTCATAGGCCATGCGTGGGTCTGGATAGATTTAAACATGTGCCAACTAAACTATGCGAAGTTGATTTCAGGAAAAAAAAAATTGGAACACAGCTCCAAGAATCTGGGAAATTCTGGGGTTAGTACAAATGGACATGTCCCAGCTTTGTAGTTGATTGATTGGGTTCCCCCCCGCTTCCTTTAAAAACAACCACAACATTGCCTACCCAGAGTTTCCCAGACAGTGTTGGGCAGCTATGTTTCCTGGCCATTTTAATTTCCCACAAATCCCCAGGCATGTTACCAGTGAGGCTGTGGGGAATTTAGGTGATAGTGGAATACGCTGATTCTGGCCATTTCCGCACTACACTGTTATAGTGATATTATTCCACTTTCAACCTCCTATGGAATCCTGGGGTTAAAATTCTCAGCCAGAGAGCTCTTTGGCCTCAATAAACTACAAACCCCAGAATTCCACAGGAGGCTGAAAGTGGTATAATAGCACTATAACAATGTGGGGTGGAAACAGCCTTAGGTTGTGGTGGAGTCTCTTTGGAGGCTTTTAAACAGAGGGTGGGTGGCCATCTGTCAGGAGTGCTTTGGTTGTGTATTCCTGCATGGCAGAATGGGGTTGGACTGGATGGCCAGAGGGGTCTCTTCCAATTCTATGGTTCTATGACACAGGGAGACACACTCTGCTGCCACCAGCCATTTCTGTAGGTAAAATCCCCTTGACAGAGGAGGAGGACCATAACAGGCTAGTGCTTTGTATAGGGTAGGGGTGGGCAGCTGCAGAAGGACAGGGAGCTACATTAACCTCTCCTCAGGAGACTTTGCAGAGCTGCCACCAAATGTCCTCTGGGAAACAAAGGGGTTCCTTTTCATGATGTTTTTGGCACTTCCTGGGCCATTTTAGGTGTATTCTTGCATAGCAGAGGGTTGGACTGGATGGCCCTTGTGGTCTCTTCCGACTCTATGATTCTAGGAGAGGCCTTTACAAACAAGAATGGGAAATGAACAGAAGTCACTTTTTGGTTTATGAAAGGTATCTCTTGGGCAAAATTGGCCCAGAATAGACCCAAAAGGTGGTGGAAATGCCCCCCCACACCCCCCTAGAGGGCCATTTTGGAAAAAAAAATATTTGACCCCTAGAGGGTAACAAAAATTGTCCTGCAGGCTGGCATATGGGCCAGCTACTGCACTTTACCTAAATCTAGTATAGGACGTCCTCAAACCTGAAGCTGAACCCAGCTACGTGAGCCTAGCCAAACAACGTTGGGGGGAGATTACCCTCTTTCACAAAAAAGGACGGTGCTGCTCTTACTACATTACCATAATTGCACCAGCATATGAGACGCACCCCATTTACATGCTGGCAAATACTATTTGTGAGTTTATAAGATGCACTGGCATATAAGACACACCCCATTTTCAAACAGTATTTTTCAGGAAAAAAGTGAGTTTTGTACGCCAGCAAATAGAGTACTTTCCACTTTTAGTTTTTAAACTATTGGTAACTTGTATTACTTCCGTATCAGTTCGAATGGCTGCGGCAGAGCGATTGGCTATTCGAGAGCAGTGCTCCTGAAACAGCAATCTTTCTCCTGGGTCAGCCTATAGAAATGAGATCTAATGAAGAAATCTATATGTCAGTCTATAGGCAATGCCTATTTGAGGACAGTGTGGTTTAGCAGTCAAGAGTGCTTGGTTTGGCCCAGAAAACTGGTTCCGATTCCCTCTCCCAGCCATGAAACTCACTGGCTGGTCCTGCGCCAGTCCTTTTTTTCTCTCAGCCTGACCTACCTCAGATTTTTGTACTGATGATAAAATGTGCTCACTGGAGAAAAGAGGGAATATAAATTAGTTGTCATCATGGTTTGAATGCTAGACTAGGAACCAGGGAGAGCCAGGTTTGAATCCACTGCTGGCCCATGAAAACCAACAGGGTGATCTTGGATAAGCCACATTCTCTCATCCTCAAAGGAAGGCAATAGCAAACCTCCTCTGAACAAATCTTGCCAAGAAAATTCCATGATAGGTTTGCTTTAGGGTTGTTATGAATCAGAAATAATGTAAAGGCCTGCAATCACAACAAGAAATGTAAACAAATATATCAAAGTATTCTTGCGAGATTAACTGATAATCTGGTTGCTGCAGCCTTCATAATACAAGACCACCCCTTCCATGTTACTTGGTCTTTCTGCTTGGGCTCCTATAGCCATTATTATTGTTACTAATTACCGTCCTAGAGTATCAGATAGGCCATTTCTGTACTACATGATAAGTGTTGTTATTCTACTTTCAACATCCGGTGGTATTCTGGAGTTTGTAGTTTACTGAGGCCAAAGAGCTCTCTGGCTGAGAATTCTAAACACCCCTTTCTAAACTGCAAACCCCGGGATTCCATAGGATGTTGAAAGTGGAATAATAGCACTATAACAGTGTAGTGCAGAAATAGCCATAGATAGCTTTGGCCGTCCCGATGTTTTTGGCTTGCAGTTCTCAGCAGCTCTAGCTATCATGTCAAGGGTTCATAGGAATTACAGTCCAAAAAATACTGGGAGGATTGGCTCTTTGCTCAATGCTCTAGGGTGGGGATACTCTTTTGCAGTTATTGTTTGCTCCATTGGAAGCTCCAAAAGCATGGGTGGGAATGATGTGGCCCTCCAATGTTGCTGGGCTGCAACTTCCAGCAGCTCTAGCCAGCATAGTGAGATGCTGGGAACTGCAGTCTAAAGACATCTGGAGGGCTGCAGGATTCCCACCTCTGTCCAAAAGGGATAGAGAATGTCCCAGTTCTGTATTATTTCTTTGCACATCCTGTAATTTGATGCTGAAGTCTGGTGTTAGGAGATGTAAGAATGGCCATAAAGGTTGTGTTGTGTGCCTTCAGATCCTTTCCAGATTGTGGAGACCCTAAGGTCAATCTATCATGGTGTTTTCTTGGCAAGATTTGTTCAGAGGGATTTGCCTTTGCCTTCCTCTGAGACTGGGAGAGTAGAACTTGTCCAAGGTCATCTAATGCGTTTCTATGACTGAGTAGAGATTTTCACCTTGATCTTCAGAGTCCTGGTCTAGCACCCAAATCACTATACCATGATGTCTCTCAGCTTTAAGGAAGGTTAGAAAAATCCCTGAAGGATCAGTCCATCCATGACTTTGAACCATGGTGGCTATTAAGAACCTGCTGTAGAACCTGACTACGACACGGAACAATTCATACAGTGAATTCAAACTACAGAAGAAGAGATTCCACCTAAACATTAGGAAGAAGGTTAAGAGGGGACATGATAGCCATGTTTAAATATTTGAAGGGATGCCATGTAGAGGAGGGAGAGGGCTTGTTTTCTGCTGCTCCAGAGACCAGGACAAGGAGCAATGGATACAAGCTGCAGGAAAGGAGATTCCACCTGAACCTCAGTAAGAACTTCCTGATGGTCAGGGCTGTCCGGCAGAGGAATATGCTGCCTGGGAGTGTAGTGGAGTCTCCTTCTTTGGAGGTTTTTAAGCAGAGGCTGGATGGCCATCTGGTGGGAGTGCATAGAATTTCCAACCAAACTGTTTTAATTAACTGACTAAGGCTGGCTTGGGATTCTGGCAGTTGTAATCCAGGAAAGTAAGTTTTCCAGGGTCTTTGTTTAGTTGATTGTGATGGACATGAGGATGTTGATTCCAGCCAGCCATGCTTCCGATGTTGCTTAAAACTCTCCCTGAACATTAAAGATTATTCTTCCTCCTAGGCACCATGCGACGCACCTCACCTCCAGGTCCCAGTTCCAGGAGAACCCCCTCAACGCCTCCTTCACGCCGAGGTACTGGAAGATCTCCCCGTGGTGGTCGGACACCTCAACGTTCTCCACGTCGTCCTCGCCGGGAACAGCCCCCTGAAGAAAGAGCAGGTAAGAGGCATTGGCTCCCAAATTTGGGTGAGCAAAACAAAGAGGATGTGAAACTCATACTCCATCAATCATGTGTTTTGGTTTCATGTGCAGCTCTTTGACAACCCCTTCAAACTTCTGCCAATCATCTCCAAAAAAGTTTGAGGAAAACAAGCTGAAAAATTCTCTCTTGGCCAATCATTTACTGCAGGTGGCCATTTTGTCTCACTATTGTTGGTTTGTTCTACCTCACCCCCAAACAGAGCTAAAGCTCCTGATCTAGCAAAGATGTAGCTATGAGGGAGGGGAAAATGAGGACATCCTCCTCCATTTTCCTTCACTTACCACCAAATTTTCCTTCATTTACCCAAGTTTCTACACCGTCTACTTTGTATATTTTCATTCCCTTCTTAACTTTGCTTGCCCCTTTTTCTTGAATGCCTAAACTGTATTTCCAAATGCTCAACTGAAGTTTGAAGTTACTGCAATGGTAGAAATTTGGGGACAGAAAGAAAATTTCCTTACCACTCTTTTCTGCTTTGGTCAAACCCCACCTGAAATCCTGTGTTCAGTTCTGGGCATCCAGTTCAGGTAGGTTATTGACAAGGTGGAATGTGTCCAGAGGAGGGTGACTAAAATAGTAAAAGGTTGGGAAACCATGTTCCACAAAGAGTGGCTTAGAAAGCTGGATATGTTTAGCCTGTAGAAGAGAAGGTTGAGAGGGGACATGATAGCTCTGTTTAAATATTTGAAGGGATGTCATATGGGGGATGGAGCAAGCCTTGTTTTCTGCTGCTCCAGAGACTAGGACACAGAGCAATGGCTTCAAACTTTGGGAAAAGAGATTCCACCTAAACATTAGAAGAACTTCCTGATGGTAAGAGCAGTTTGACAGTGGAATATGCTGCCTTGGAGTGTGGTAGAGTCTCTTTTTAAACAGAGGCTGGATGGCCATCTGTTGGGAATGCTTTGATGGTGTATTACTGCATGGCAGAAGGTTGGACTCAATGGCCCTTGTGGTCTCTTCCAGCTCTATGATTCTTTGGTGGGGGACAGAAATTCTTATTTGAAAGTCAGTGCTCTTTTGTCACCCTATAACTTCTTGTTTGTGTTTCAATGACCGGAAGGTGTGTCCTGTTGCCTGAAAAGCAACATGAGTGTGCTGCTATAATTTATCAGGAAAGCCAGAAAACATCCCTTCAGCCCTGGAAAGTGGAATTAGAATCCAAGAAAAAATGTGCGAAAATTGAAGAACAGAACATCAGCAATTTAAGACATGTAGATGAGCCCATATTGCAGAAAACAGCAAAGTATTGCATTGACTACTGCTGAAAGTTACGCAAACACAAAAGCAGGATTATAGCTGAATAGTAAGAAAACAAAAATATTGACAGCAGAAGATTTACACAATTCAAAAATAGATGATGAAGACACTGAAATGATTTAAAATGCTCTGTACAGTCATCAGTCAAAATGGTCATCAATTGAAATGGAGACTGTAGTCAAGAAAGCAGGAGGAGATTAAAAGTTGGAAGGGCAGCTGTGAAGGAACAAGACGAGATTCTCAAGTGTGAAGATGTATCATTGAATACCAAAGTTAGAACCATCCATGCCACAATATTTCTGGTTGCTATGTAGGGCTGCAGAAGCTGGACACTGAAGAAGGCTGATAGGATGAAAATCAACTCATTTAAAATGTGTTGGATGAAAGTTCTGAAAATACTATGCATTGCCCAAAGGACAAATAAATGGTCCTGGAAGCAAATCAGTCTGAAATTCTGAACAGAAACCAAAATGACTAAACTGAAGCTATTGTACTTTAGATACATCATGAGATGATATGACTCACTGGAAGAAGATCATATTTGGTAAAGTGGAAGACAGCAGGAAAACTGGAAGTCCACGTTATAGATCAAAGGATAGAATCATAGAGTTGTAGAGTTGGAGGAGACCACAAGGGCCATCAAGTCCAACCCCATTCTGCCATGCAGGGACACACATCAAAGCAGTCCTGACAGATGGCCATCCAGTCTCTGTTTTAAAAGCTCTGAAGAAGGAGACTCCATCACACTCTGAGGCAGCATATTTCACTGTTGAACTGCTCTTACCATCAGGAAGTTCTTCCAAATGTTTAGGTGGAATCTCTTTCAAATATTTAAACATAGCTATCGTGTTGCCTCTTAATCTTAAACGTGGCAGAAAAGGTTGGACCAAACCTCAAGAAAAATACTTTGTGATGTAAGTGTAAATGTCATGTTGCTTTTATTGCTTTAATTGTTAAGTACACCTATGGAAAGGAATGTGACTCAAGCTAGTTTGTGCTGAGTCAGGCTGATGAGCACCAGGTGCAGACAATGCAAGGGTTGGCCAGGATTGGCTAGGTCTCTGTATAAAGATAGCACAATCCCAGCCAATAAGTGCACATGTTTGTCTGATGCATGTTGCCAGAGGCTCTGCTGGAAAGAACAAGCTAGAAATGCTGGATTGCCATCTAGACTATTGTATATATTTGTAACAAAGAATAAAGAGCCTCCATATTGGAAGATTACAAGCTGAGTGGGTGAGTGTTACTGGCCTAGTGCGTCTGCTGCTAAAGGAATGTCTGCTGCTTGGCATGCTTCCATAGCTTGTGCGGAGCTATCTCTGCTGTATTTATATAGAGTTTTTCCTTGGCTGGTTTTTCTTTTTCCCCCTTCATTCTCAGGACAAAACATACCTAGCTCCCTAAGCTGCTCCTCATAGGGTATCACCATTTTGGTTGCCCTCCTCTGCACATATTCCAGCTTGTCAGTGTCCTTGCATTGTGTCCAGAACTGAGCTCTGACCAAAGCAGAATAGGGTAGAACCATTAGTTCCCTCAACCTAGACACTATACTCCTGTTGAGGCAGCCTAGCATCGCATTGCCTTTTTTAGCTGCTGCATCACACTTTAAACCTCTGTTTAAAGACCTCTGAAGAAGGGAGTGTCCACCACTCACCAAAGACAACATGTATAGCTCTTGTCCATTTCACTTCAACCTCACAAGAAAACTTTGAGAGAGGTTGGTCATGGTGAAAAATAGTGCGGCCCAAGATCATTCAGTGACTTTCATGGCAGAGTGGGGATTTGAACCAATCTACTCCAGCACACTACTCTAACGTGCTTGCTGTCATTGTACCCCTATGACTTAAAATCCACTCCCTAACTCTATGTTAATGTCATGTTTCAAACAAGCCTGATTTTTATCAATTTTATCCATTTTTAAAATCAATTTTATTTAAAATTTTATGCAAAGTAAAAATACACTATAAGTTTCTCAGCTACATATTGTGATGTCCTGGCATTATGGCAATAAGGAAACACAATAAAAAGAAAACTCATAAATTTCAATAAAAGCAGACCAAATGTCCATTTGTAAGATGCATTAATATATCACTGCCTTGAATGTTGGAAGCATTGTTAAATCTTCTATCTGTTGAATCACAGGTGAGGAAGTGTTATTCTTCCAATGCTGAAATACCAATCTTTTAGCAGTCAAGATGGCATGAAAACCTGATCTAAAAAAAAAGAAAAAGAAAAAAAATTGTTGGTGATGTTTAGGAACAAGTCCTCAGTACAGATGTCATCCAACTGAAATGGTCTTTTCATTGCGTAAATATTTTGAGAACAAGTAATTCATGTGGACGAAAGCTTTCAGGGCTGACATTTGAGGCAAGGCTAGACAAACGATGTGACATTGGCCTTGAGACTGTTTGAAATATTTGCCGACCTATGATTAAAGAAATTTGCATGGTTGGCTGAAGTTATGACCACATTCTAGTTCCATGTGAAATAAACCTAAATACGAGCAAGGAATGGAGAAAGTTGGCAAAAGATCATTCCAGTGTCGATTGCAATCAGACTTCTTGGTGGGGTTTGCTTCCAACTGTGTACGCTTGGGATTGCGGCCGCATAATCTTGATTGGAATGGTTTGCACAATCTGGGACTAATTAGCAGTTTGTCTTGGCTCAGATAGACTCTAGATCTCCAAGGTCTTCGGCAGAAAGAGAATCTTTAGTAAAAGACCTAGAGAAAGCCCAAGTCAGGAGTGGGGAAACCTTTTTGGGCTCAGGAGATGAATTCCAATCTGGCAATGGTCTCAAAATTGCATTCCAGTAGGGTGCAGGAGCAATGTAGATATATCCAGGTGCAACAGCTTTCAGGCAATGAGGACCTTTCAAGGCAGCAAACCAGAGCTCCTGTTCCATGCAGATTCTTTCCAATCTGCCAGCCAAAGCTTCTATTCCATGCAGATCCTTTCCAATCTGCCAGCCAAAGCTCCTGTTCCATGCAGATCCTTTCCAGCCAGCAAACCACAACTCTTGTTTCATGCAGATCCTGTCCAGTCAACAAACCAGAGATCTTGTTCCATGCAAATTCTTTCCAGTCAGCAAACCAGAGATCTTGTTCCATGCAAATCCAGTCAGCAAACCAGAGACCCTGTTCCATGCAGAACCTTCCTAGGCTACCAGCCAGAGCCTCTTTTCCATAATAATACTTCCCAGGCTTCTAATACCCTGTAATGTTTTTTCACTGGAAGAAGGGCAGGAGAACTTCTGTGAACTGAATAACGCACCTGCACTTGCTGGCATAGACTGCAGTGGGGTGTGTGTGTGTGCAGCAGAGATTTCCTTTCCCCAAAGGAGGAGGCCCTAGAACAAATATAGTGAACCTGTGGCCCTTCAGATATGGATGATCTATCACTTGTATCCTCTCTCTTGTATGGCCAGGTTGGCTGTAACTAATGGAACAGCAACCCATTTTGACAGCCACAGCTTGTCCTAGACAGTCTGAACCCTACACTGAAGGGTTCCACTGAAACATGAGTAGAAATTACTGTATTTTCTGGTGTATAAGACACACTCCCCCCAAAAATACCTTCTGAAAATGGGATGTGTCTTATACACCAACAAATACGGCAATGTGAAAAACATAGGGAAGGGACGGGGAGTGAAAAGCATTCCTCCTGCCCAGGCAAAACAGGAAGGGAGGGGGTAGTGGAAGCCTTGATCTATAGGAACATAGACGTGCTTCTACAGTTTCTTCTTACTTTCTCCTCCTCTCCTGTGCATTTTGACTCTGCTGGGAGTTTATGCCCAAGCAAACAGGAAGAGAGGAGTGGTGGTGCAGCACTCTTTTCCTCTCCGTCCTGTCCTAGCTCAGCACTCCTTTCCTTTCCCTCCTTTCCTGTGCATTTTGCTTTTTTTCCTTGAAAAATATCCCTTGAAAAGTGGGGTGCATCTTATATGCTGGTGCGTCTAATATGCCAGCAAATATGGTACATTTCTCTTGGAAATTGTATTTCTCCACCAGAGCTGTGTCTGCATGCTCTGACTGTAATTAACTCTTCTTTTCCCATGCCAGCTTTGGGCCAAGTGAGCTTCCTTTCCCTGTCTTGACATTCCTTTCTTCATCCAGCCATTGACTGTTTGTGAATTTTCCTTTCTGTACAGCCCCGCGGCGTCGGCGGAGATACCGACCTGGGCAGCGTGCCATGCTGGAGATCCGGAAATATCAGAAGAGCACCAACCTGCTCATTCGGAAGTTGCCCTTCGCCCGTGTGGTGAGTCCTCCATGCTGGCTGTGTGCTGATATAATGTCCCCCAAGGTCTAACTCTGCTGTCTTTCTTGCTTTCTCTTTCTGTACTTTATGTGGCTTGTGTATGTATCATTAGGTATTTTCTGCTGGCACTTGGCTGTGGTTGCTGCTGCCTCCCTGGATTGCCATTCTAGGTAACCCCTCACTCTGCCTACCAACTTTTCATGCCCTGTTATCTGACAATTTGCTGTTTTGACATCTCCAAATTAAGGACAAGTTCCATTAATTCAACAGGGTCTCCTCTCTTTCATCAGTCCTTCTTGCCTATGGAGTCTCACTTGGAACTGCTCACATGTGCTTTGCAAAGTCAAATGAGGGGTGAGGCAGTAAGCCAGCAGAGAGACTTTGCAAGCAGCACATACACAGTTGGTAACAAGTTGGGCTCTTTAAGTACTTCATGCTCCCTATGGCATGGTATGTGGGTTCCACTTTTCAACCAATTCCATTTTCTGACAGTGCTCCAGTCCCTAACCTATCAGATAAGGGGGGGACCCTGTGTTGGAGCCAGCCCTGGCTTTATGTGTGCCCGTGTGTTTAAAATAACCACAACAACAGTGGTGGTGGTGATGGTGATAAAGTAACATCATCAACAACAAGATAATCTGATGACGGTAACAATAGTAGGATAGTGATGATGGATGATGATAACAATACAGGCATCCCCTGTTTATTTGAAGGGTTATGGATCAGAGCAGTTTCAAACAGTGGAAATGGTTGAAATGTAGAACCCAGTCACATACATACACACAAACACACACACGCACGCACAATTACTGTACAGATCTAATATAAAAAAGTTTGTCTGTGTCAGGCAAAGACCTCATGATTGGCTGTGCCAGGCGAAGACCTCATATGATTGGCTGCCTAAGAAGATTCTATGGAATCCTGGGGTCTGCAGTTCAGGGAGGGGCCTTTAGAATTCTCAGCCAGTGTGATAACTGAAGCCCCTACTGTTGGTCCCTGTTGCCCTGGCTGGAGATGAGTCCTGCAGCTCAAGAGCTCCCCCTGCGGCCATGGTCCAAGCAGGTGCAGATGTTCCTCTGCCTGCTCCTTTGGAGCAACAGAGATCCGATTCTGAAGAGGCTCTGGAGCTTCGTCCAATAAGCCCCCAATCAAGGTGGAGACTCAGGAGAGCTGAGCAAAGGGAGGCTTCCTTGGCTAAGTTTAAGAAGCGGTGACCGGATGCACCTGTGCATTGGGCTATATAACTGCCTGCCTGGAAGCTTCCCTTTGCTTGTGGCAAACTTCTTACAAGCCCTCCTCTTGCCTGTACCTTGCTCCCAGCACCCGGTTCCTGATACCTTGAATTGATCTCTGGACTCTTGACCCTTGGCTTTGGAACTCTGACTACGGCTTTGCTTGGCGCTCTGGTAATTGAACTTCCTTGAGTAAAAGTGCTTGCTTGTCTCCTCCCGGCTGGACTTTGCTGGCTCTCCCGCTCTCTTCTCTGGGTTGGCTCGCTGCCCAGGTCTCTGACCCTGACAGCCAGAGAGCTCTTGGGCCTCAGTCAACTGTGTCTGTCTTGAATAGGCCGGTTGCCATGGAGATGAGACCAAGCAGCAAGGAGAAGGACAGTGTATTCCCTCAAGAACCCAATTTCTGCATGTTAATAACTCTGAATACAGATTGGATTGGGGAATGTGGGGAAAAGTTACAGGTACTGGACAAGACAGTTGGGGAATTAGAGACACAGGATCTCAACTCTTTCTAATAAGTATTACCTATGAGAAAATGCAATCCCAGGCAAAGCTGGGTATATATACTAGTATATTATAAACATAAATACTTGTATGAGATAGACACACCGTGAACAACTTCTACAGTATATACAGTACTTCCACAAATGGCATCCAGTTGATTGCGAGAAAAAAACCGTATGGTTGCAAAAGCATTATTTAAACATGACAAAAGAGTGGCCTGTGCATCAAATATACAGATTCTGGGTATAATTCAAACTGGTCAAAAGAGTGGATTGTCAAAAAGGGAACGCCTGTAATTAAATAACATCAACAAGATATTAAGATAATAGTATTTTTTTGTTGTGTAACTTTATACATACAGCGGCCCCTCCCTTACCTCCTGACCTCTGTATGCACGAAGTACTGCGTCTCATTATAGTCAATGGATGCAATGGACATGTGCCCATGCTGCCGCAAGACCAAGCCCATGGCGTCCATTGGCTATAATAAGATGCTACGCTTTGCTTTTTTGTTGTTGTTGTTGCTTTACACAGGGTTCCTGGAACGGAACTCCTGGAATGGGCACACTCTACTTAGCTACATAGCAGAGATGTGACAGAACCCTCTCAGCGAATTGAAAAGATGCATATCAGGTCCCTAGTAAGAGCATCTCGATATGCATCAGGCTCTCGGAAAGTGCATTGGCACTCACTAGCTGTTGTTCAGATGGGAATTGAGAGTGCCCATTGTGCGTTAGTGTCTGTTGCACATTGGTCCTAACGTGTACCTGAGTGGGTGCACTGGCTGGGCAGAAGTCTGTAGGGGGGGATCCTATTCCCGATTATTTGACATTCTCGAGGGGGTTGTGTCTCTGTCCCCCGCGAATGTGGAGGGTCTACTGTGTAACAGTGTAGGGCAGAAATGGCCTCACTCTAGCATTGCCTCTATTCTGACTATGGTATGCTATTTCAATATACACCCAGCAGACCCACTTATAATAGGAGGTATGTATCCTGACACTAATCTAGCCTCTCTGGTCTTTCATAACCCTTCTTACCCTGATTTCTGGGGGTCCTGTGGGGGACCTGTCAATGTGCTCAATATAATGGGGAGAATAGGAATTAGCTAGAGCACAGGCTGACTCACGAGAGGCAGGGTAACGTAACAGGATCTTAAAGCCCAATTTATACCAGGTCAGGCCAAACCAAACACTCCACTAAATTGATAAAGAAATGATTTTTATTTTATTTTTAATAAAAATAAGTCACTGTGCACATGTGCACTTGCTCATCCACTCACACAAGGGCTAAAAGAAATAAAAGAAAATTGATGGAGGGGTGAAAAGGGTTGGATCGGGGTGATACTGCACCTAGTCCTGTAGTCTGAGAGTCCGAGATGGCAACGAAGAGCAAGGAGAGAGATCTCAGCATGTGGAGGCTGAGGGGAACACTCAGAAAACAGAGTGACAGCAAGCAGGGAGGAAACTGGGAGCAATCTGAAGAACCGCTTGAAATCAGGGGTTTTTATAGGGGAAAATGTACCTTAGGGCTAATCCACTCCCGGGGAAAACAATAGTAGAAGAGCTAGAACAAAGCTCTTAACGACAGACATCTCCAACTTGATGGGTTTTAATTGACTTTGTTGGAGTTTGACAATAGCCTCGGCAGCGTGGGGATTGCGCTCACTTTATCAGCTGATTGTCAGGCACGCTAATCCTGTCAAGCAGGCATCTTGGGGCCGAGGACCTTTTGTGTGATTTCACTGTGTGCATGTCTGGAGGGCTTCTGTGCTACATGACAGAGAGGATTACTGGCCAGGCCGGGTGCTTCCAGATCGCAACCATTCAGCCGTGCCTCTCTACATGCTCATCTGGGGGACCCTGTCAGACACGTGGAGTAGCTTTTAATATAGGCCATGTGGAGATATCATTTAGATATTAATAATTGTGGACCCTGGGAGAGGGCCAGTTCCCTGCAGTAACACCCTCCTGCACAGCCCTTCCCACAAATGAAATCCAGTTGATCCACCATATTCATGGAGGTTAGGGGCTCATGACCCCCCACAGAAGTGGAAAAACCACAAATATCAAACATGCGTGGTCTGTGGGAAGGGGACCAAGGTGTGGTGGGAAGAGCAAGGTCTGATCCAGGTCAGGGAAAGGTGGTGATTTGGCATGGTGGCCCCACGGAGTTCTCTCTTGCCCATCTTCTTTGCGTGTGGGGGCCATAAGGGGAACGTTTATGGTGCTGAAAAATCAGAGTGTGAGCTGTCCTTAGCTGGCCTGGCCATGGCTGGTGGTGAGGAGGAAGATCAGAGGCAGGTACTTAAAAGGGCTGCACAACCTGACTGGAGCTGCCAAGAAGGAAGGTTCCTCCAAAAAAGAATCACCTGAAGCTGGGGTGGGAGGGTTGGAGAAACTCACAAATAATCAAATCTGTGAATGTTAAACCCATGTGGAGGGCCACCTGTATATATACATGTGTATTATAGTGGAAGAGCAGTCAGCAGACAAAACAAAAAACAGGCGTGTAGTGACATACCCAAAGGGTAATTCAAGGTGAAAGCAGATTGAACAATTAAGTCAATCTGATTTTCACTAGCTGTTTGTACTTATGGCAATATAAAGTAACTTTCCAAGTCCATATTGTAGTGATACCTTTACAGCCATAAAAGGCACAAAATTCTCTGTGTAAGTTTTTGAAATTTGGGGATTTAGTCAACCTCTGCATAAAAAGTTTGAAACTGGTTCAGTAACGGAGTTTAAACATATAATCAGCTCTCCTGAACTAAAGTTCCCAAATTAATATTTGAAGAGAGGAATTAAGGCAACTTTGACCATTTCCACACTACACTGTTATAGTGCTATTATTTCATTTTCAACATCCTGTGGAATTCTGGGATTTGTGATTTACTGGAGCTAAAGGGTTCTCTGGCTGAGAACTCTAAAGGCCCCTCCCTAAACTGTAAAGCCCAGGATTCCATAGGAGGTTGAAAGTGGAATAATACCACTGTAACTATGTAACGTGGAAATGGCCTTTATCAAGGTCTCTAGGGAGTTGCAGTTCAAGGGAGTGGCCTAGAGCTAGCAGAAAATTCTTAGTAACTCACTGAACTACAAATCCCAGGATTCCAAAGGATGAAGCTATGACTAGTAAAGTGGTGTCAAACTACTACAATTGTGCAATGTGGATACACCCTGTGCTTACAGATTTGGAAATTTCTTAAATAATTAGTCTTAAACATCTTAGATGAATAAGAAAAGCCAAAAGAGCAGAATTTAGATGCTACTTCAGAACTGCTTTCTAGGAAAGCCAATAAACTAGAATGCAATTTATATCTCTTCCCTCTTGGTTGCTGTTCCCGAAGTGAAATGTTATGGTTTGTCCACATGGAGGAGCTATTTATCTCCTAGACAGCCACACAAGCTTTGCAAAAGGTTCTAACCCTTCTCTACAAGGTTTCTTTTTAAAAGAGAGAGAGTGAACAAAAACTGCAATGACTTTTCCATCAGTTGCTAAGTTGCTGACTTTTCTAATCTTTAGCCTGTATTTGTCTCCTGTTCCCTTTGCCTTGACCTCCCTGACCAGCATAAAAAGCGGTAGTTCACTCCATTTTTCCTTTGCTTCTACGAGTTTCCAAATCTTTTGCTTTTGAATATTTGGAAGCTCTTCAATGCACTAAAGGCACCAGATCCTGTCTGACCTTGAAAGCTAAAGTAGGGGCTGCCCTGGTTTATACTTGGATGGGAAACTGCTGACAAATATCTGGTACTTCAGGCTATATTTCAGAGGAAGGAACTGGCAAAACCACCTCTGAATATTCCTTGCCTAAAAAAACCCTGTGAAATTCATGGGGTCACCGTAAGTTGACAGGCAATTTGGGGCTTCATCAAATGAGGCAGTACAAATCAACCCAGGCTCTGAGATCTGCTGGAGAGGCCCTTTTCTCTGTCCCTCACCCTCACAAATATGTCTGTTTATATATATATATATATATATATATATATATATATATATATTCAATGTTTTTTATATATATATATATTCAATGTTTTATTTATATATATATATATATATATATATATATATTCATATTCAAATATGTCTGATATATATATATATATTTTCCCAATGAAACAAACATAATCCAAAGAAGGAGAATTTAAAAATCAGGTGAAAAGAATGAATGATTACAAGGTTGTATAAATAGTAAGAATAAGGATAGGAAGAATTATAACTGAAAACCAAACCATAACTAATATCGTTTATCTTTTTCATTACAAAAATATTTCATACCTTATCCACATTTCCTTTTCCTTTTCCTTTCACTGATCCCTCTGTTACCCTGTTTACTGGGGGTCCTGGGAGGGACATCTAAATAACCTTACAGTTATACAAGATGGGGGAAATTAGTCAAGAGCACTGGTTGGCACTACAAGAGGCAGGGTAACGCAGCAGGATCTTATAACCCAACGTTTACGGGGTCAGGCCAAGTCAAGAAGCAGACCATGTTGGAAATAATGAATGATCTTTATTAAATACAGGCACACAATGTAGGCAACACACGTACACAGATAACTAAGGAAAATAAAGGTGTGAGTTGGATAGCAGGATTTTTGAGAGGGATAGTTGATTTGGGTGATACGGAACCTGTTCCTGGAGCCTGGAAAGCAGATAGAGAGCGATGCTGGGGTGCGATGTATCTCAGCACGTGGGGCTGAAAGGAAGCTCGCCAGGCAAAGCGGCAGCAAGGCAGTCTGGAACTCGGGAGCGATCCGAGGAAGGTCTCGGAATCAGGGGTTTTTATAGAGGGAAATGTGACTGCAGGCTATTCCGTACTTGGGGAAAACAATGTGATTTAGGAGCGGGACAAAGCTTTGGAAAGGTCAGAATTTAGCATGATTGAGTTAAGTCCGAATTGACAAAGAGTTAGACAGTATGCAAATACAGAGTGCTTGGCAGTTGAGTATTCAGCTTGCCTGCTCGGGGCAGGGAGTCCTTTCTAAACAGTGTGCATACATAATGAAGGTGTTTGCAGAGAGGTCTCCTAAAGCAAGGATCTGGCTATTTCTGGCCTGCCTGGGTAGAGAATGGAATGTCCAGCAATTAGTGGCCGTGCCTAGTCTGTGCTTGTTCGGGGGACTCACAAACACGTGGAGAGGGGTGGTAGAAGAGAGCCGAATTATTGATATCAAAATGATATCTTGGGGTATCTCCAAGGAGGTCTAACCTGCAGTAACACCTCCCCTAACCCACCCCCAATTTCAAAACCTCAAGAAAGTACAAACCTATCTATAACTTACCTTCTTACAAAAAAACATTTATTTTAACAATATGACACTCATTTTATAATCTATCGTCTTCTGTCTTCAGAGTTGCATTTAACGTTATTACTTTAGATTTTTGCTTAAATATATCTTATACCGATTACAATTAATCAAATATCTATGTCAGTTCACATATCATTTAAGCTTTATCAATTCTACTTTATTGGTACATGGAGAACATTTTGCATTTATAGCTGTCTTCTGTTTTCCTTACCTATCCAACTTCTAATAGCTTTCTTACCCCAGTGTGATTCCCATAATGGGAACACCATGCTCCAATCTTCAATAAAATTCATCTTCATTCTATCTTTTAATGAATTCATTATTATGTCAGCTTCTGCTATATCATATAATTTTAAATGCCAATCTTCTATCCTGGGAATTGATTTTTGTTTCCACATTTGAGCGAAACATTCTGGCTTCTGTGATCATATAGAAGAGGATTTTTTTTTTTTAGATTTGTTTAATTGCGGTAAACAATCTGTCATGTTAAGTAAACTGGTAACAATGAGAATTTTATCTTCGTCGTTTTTTGTATTTTATCATTTAAAGTTTTCCAGAATTTCTTTGCTTCTCTACAGCACCACCACATATGAAAAAAATGTGCTCTTTTGATTACATTTCCAGTAGGTGTCTTTTGCATTACCTGCAATCTGAGAGATCTGAGATGGGGCTAAATACCACCTGTGAAACATTTTATAATAATTTTCCCTTAAACTAGCTGGTTTATCAAGTACCATGTGATAGTCCATGAATTCTCCCATTGTTCTATAGAAATTTTATGGTTAAAATTTGGGTCCCATTTTATCGTAGTCTGTTTAACCACTTCTTGCTCAGTTTCCAGATTAAGTAAAATTTTATATATTTTACGAACCCTATGTTCAGATTCTGGTTTAAGTATTTTATCAAATTCTTTCTCCTTTAGCTCCAAATCTTCTGTTTTTTTGTCTATCCTATATTTTTCTGTCAGTTGAATTTGTAAGAACCAATGTGTAGTTAAACTCTGAGCCTGAAATTCTTCTCCTGATTTAAAATATGTAGGATTTCCTTGAATCTTCAGTATGTCTTTATATGTAATCCATTTATTTATGTTAGGTATCTCTTTGTTATAGAAAGCCTCATGAACTGAGACCCAAGGTGGAATTTTCAAATATATTTGGTTTTTATATTTTAACCAAACAGTTAAGAGAGCCTTCCTCAAAAAATGTGTTGTAAGCCTTTATCTATTGAGGCTTTCCCATACCATACATATGCATGCCAACCAAAATATAGTCCTTCACCTTCCGGATGTAGTAACCTCAGATTTCACAGTGTTAACCAATCCATTGTCCATTCTAAACAGTTAGCATGGTAATATTATTTTAAATTAGGTAGGTCCATTCGTTCTTTCTCTTTAAGATCTTCCATAATCCTTAATTTTATTCTGGGTTCTTACTTTTCCATATAAATTTTATCAGATTCTTATTCTACTTTCTGAAAGGTTTATCATTCAATATTATAGGTAAATTTTGAAATAGGAAATTTCTTCTAACACTCTAGTTCCCAATTTCTCTCATCGGACTTCAGGTCTGCTTTAACTTTGTCCTCATACTCTTCAACTCTTCACCTCTCTATTTCAGGAATATCATTAATTAAATCTGCAAGTTTCTTTATATTCCAGTATATATCATGTCCCAAGTTTCAGCTATAACAAGTAGTAAGTTTTCCGAAAGAAAAGAGTTCTAACAATGTCTCTTAAATTGGGGCAAGAAAAAAAGATCCAGACAGTTTATATATCCTTATGTGGCAGGCGACTCTGATTCTTCAGCAAAGAAGCCGGTATTAAATATCAAGTCAGTATTAAATCATGTTACCTTGTGTTTTAGTATGTCACTTTAGAATACCATGTGAAACTTTATTATCCATCCAACTCTGAATAAGTCTTTAGCAAATCAAACTAGCTTGTTTAGATCTTACCAGTCCAGAGTGACCATATCAAGAAGGTAAACCTCCTCTATTTTCTTGAGGTTCAATACATTCAACTTACTTGTTAGCTGTTCCCTCTATTTGTTTATTCATAACAATGGCGCAGCTTGTCCCTCTTCCTGGTAGCTGAGCGAGGTCTGGCGGCTCCTCGACCCCATCAGCTTCGTCCGTGCCCAAGCTCCGTTCCGAGCTCTTTTCTTGGGTACAGATTGCTGGAATCAGTCTCATAATGAGCCCCTCCAAACCTACTGGGTTATTTGTCTTGTTTCATCAGTGCTGAGACAAGCTCCCGATCTCACTCGCCAATCGTCTTCTTTGCAGCTGTGCAAAGCGACAACCCTCCACTACGCTCCGTCCCACTAATGTTTATGGAGTCTCACAGGAAAGAACCAACCCTCATACACTTGCACAAGAGCTAACCAAAGAATAAAGGGAGGAAAGTTGTTCATAGCAGAGTTTTAGGGAATGGGCAGTATTTACCAGCCCGGAAAGCAGTGAAGAAAGCAGCGACGTGGCTTAGACTTGTGCTTAAAGACAATATTTGTTTGGGAATTGGAGCAATTGTGGCATTCAGCAAGTGAGATACTGTATTGAATTGCTCAAAACAGAGTGGTTTTATACTCAAAATCTACCTGGAGGGCGTCGGTTGAATGGCTTTCTGGCCCAGCAAACAATGGAGGTTGCCACGTGGACGATGGGCTCTGGACGGAGTTAATGGTCTTAGTGTTAGGTGACAAAAGAGTTAATGGCTGTCATAATAGCTCTGTAATGGTGGACAGAAAGAGGCCCAATGCAGGTAAACATCCAGGTGTTAGGAGGAAGGGTTGAAACAATCAGTGCTTTGGTGGCAACTTCCCGTTCCTATTGTGTGGTGTCAGAGATGTTACAGCTTCAGCTTAAGCCTATTATCTCTGGAGTTATCTGGTGACTAGCCTGACAATGACTTTGGCTACGCCTAGAGGGGATCTTCTGGCCTACTTTGCAGCACATATGTTCAGCCAGTGTTTTTCCTTTGCCCAGCCTGGCCTTACAGTCATATCAGGGTCCATTTTATATCAATACCAATGAAGTATGTTTTGCCAATTAAATCGTGTTTCGCCAATTAAACTATATCAAATATGGGGGTGTGTGAGCTGGTAACAGTACTTTAATATTGTTTTAATTCTTATCTATTGTTTAATTACGTTTTAAATTTTGTACTTTATGGGTGTTACTTATCCCTACTAATTGTAAGCCACTTTGAGTCTCAACTTGAGAAAAAAGCAGAATAATAATAATAATAATAACAGTAATTACAGCAGGATAATATCATCTTTGGCTGGGACTTACCACATTACCTTGTTCCTCTTCTGTTGTTCTAGCATTTGTTTTAAAAAGGCGGTCATTAAAGGATTAATTGCCCATTAACATCATTGCCCTTGAGGGCAAATATGCACATTCATTGTGTTCCTCATCTCCTCCTTCACTGGGACATGCGACTCCTCATGGTCTAGAAGTCATAAAGTCATAGAATTGTAGAGTTGGAAGAGACCACAATGGCCATTGAGTCCAATCCCTTGCCATGCAGGGCAACACACTCAAAGCACCCCCAGCGAATGGCCATCCAGCCTCTGTTTGAAAACTTCCAAAGAAGGTGACTCCACCGCACTCCAAGGCAGCACATTCCACTGTTGAATAGAGTCAAGTTTTAACACTGGGGTTTCTTTATTGGGATTTACATAGCCCTGCATCTACTTCAGACACAAAACTTTTGCTCTATGAGCACATTGGGAATGGAGAAATGTGGACAGTTTTTCTGTTTCAGAGGGTAACAGGTGGCCTGTGGCCTACATTTAGGCTAGCTCCTGTCTCAGATAAACACATTTGCTTCTTTCAATCTTTTCTTCCTCTGAAGATCTTGCTTTATTTTTATTTAAACCTCAGAAGGTTTGCCTAGATTAGTCTTTCAAACCATGTTGCAGGGCACCATCTAAGTTATGACTCAGAAAAGGCAGATCACTTAATTTATTTTTTGTAAAAATACTGTTAGGACTGGTGATCAACATAAGAAATAGAAATAAAAGCAAATTAAAGCTGAAAGACATTAAAACACAACTTAAAAACATACCAATAAAAGGGAATGAAGCACTCCTCCATGAACTGAAAAGCACTTTCTGCTGCTGGTGGGGTCAGTTGTTAAAAGCCTGCTTGAATGAAACAGTATCTACCTGTTGGCAGAAGGGAAGGAAGGAGGTAATTTAACCTTTCTTGGAAGGGTGTGTGTTCATGCATTTTCCAGCATTGTGAAGATGGAGCTTAATGTCCCACAGGCTACTACGTACTCTTCAACTGTCCCAAATTAGCAAGGACAATCCCAATTATTCCTCTCCCGTCCCACTTTTTCAGCTGCTTTTAGAGTGCCCCAGTTTCTTTCCTTTCCTCCCTCTTTCCCCCTTTGCCCTTAGCTTATTTCAGTTGGTGAAAACTGAATTCAAAAGGCAAAAGTAACTTGTACTCAACTCAGTGCGAGCGGAGGGAGCAGAATCTTGTCCTTCCCAGTAGACTCAGGCAAAAGCAAATGGCTGCAGGATCTCCTGGCTTGTGTCTTTCTCCCAACTGATAACTTTTGCCGTCTTGACCACTCTCTGACACTGCTTGGCCACCTGGGTCCCAGTTTTCGTCTGTGAAATGTTAGAACGTGTGCTACTCAAGGACACCAAAGATAGGTCCAATATATCCTAGCTCTAAACCTCAGCTTACTGGTGTTATTTTGCCATCTTGACCACTTTCTGACACTGCTTGGCCACCTGGGTCCCAGTTTTCGTCTGTGAAATGTTAGAATGTGTGCTACTCAAAGACACCAAAGATAGGTCCAATATATCCTAGCTCTTGATGTGCTCTAAATCTCAGCTTACTGGTCGTATTTTCTAACTTTCTAATTTTATACATAGGTAGGTATGTAGGTAGATAGACAGACAGTATTTTTTATTTTTGTTGTATTTTTTTAAAACTATTCAATTGTATATTGTATGTATATGTCCATATGCACAAATCAACATAAAAATAACAGAAATCACTTTTCTGTTGCTAACGGAGTTGAAATTTCGTTACTTGTCTTTTATTGCCCTTTGTACCCAGTTCCCACTTGGCCAAGAAGGGGAGTGTTTCTGCCTGCATTGAGACCCCCTCTAGATATCCCTCCAGCTTAGCTGGCAAAGGTCTGAGACAAAATGTAGACCTGTGAGTCTAACATTTTCACTTTTCTTCTTCTGCTTGATTGTTAATATCTTTGCCTGATGAAGAAGGCAGTGAAGCTTTGAAAGTTTGCATGATGTGTTTTCTGCATTTTAGTCGAAATAAAGCTATTGCTCTTTCATGGATTTTGGATGTTGTGTTTTGCGGCAAGGCCAATGCAGCTACACCTGAATATATGGCCTTACTTTGTGCCAGCAATGAGGCTTTATTTTTGTTCACCCTGACAAATGCTGTACTCACCCCAGGAGAGCCAAATGATTAACCTGTTTTGTGGGCTAGAAATATCACCTTAAATTGTGCTTGGAGGACAGTAAAGAGCAAGTGAAGAAGTCACGGGGCCATGACATATTTCTGGTGATTCAGCCGGGATATTTTTTGTGACATGTTTTTTTTGTAGCAGCTGAAGCTTCAAGGGCAGCGCGATGAAAAATAAACAGTGTGATAAACAGTCCAGCCTTGAGATTATAAAGGCTGCTTTTGATGGATTTCTTAAAACAGCAAAATGGTGTGCCTATATTTTAATATTTGTCATATCTTTTTATTTATTTATTTATTTGTATCCCGCCTCTCCATATGGATGGAGGGGGCGAACAACTTACAATTAGCATGTATTTCGAAACATTTCTATACGTGCCCCCAACAAGCTGGGTACTCATTTTACCGACCTGCGAAAGGATGGAAGGCTGAGTCAACCTTGGAGCCGGGCAGGATCCAACTCACAACCTTGTGGCTTGCAGTACTGGCATTTAACCACTGCGCCACCACGGCTCCTCTATCTCTATCCTGATATGTTGTTTGGAGCTCCTTGTGGCTTGCGTGCTGCTGGCTGAACAGATCTATGTCTGAATAAAGCAGAGTAGCATCACACACTAGGGCTCCAGCTGAAGACTGTCTTTATTCTAAATATTTTCTATTTATCTTATAAAGGAAGCCTCCACCTTTTAACACCCCATGATCTGACAACTCATTCTGTTGATGCTTCCAAATTAAAGATGAGTTCTATTAATTCAATAGGTCCTCTCTTTCATCAGTTTTTCTTGCCTAGAGGGAGTCTCGCTTGGAACTGTTCATAAAACAAGCTGAGGGGAGGAAAAAGGCACTCAGTCAGCTGAGAGACTTTGCAAGCAGTGCATTGGCAGGTGGTCCCAAGTGAGCCTCCATAAGTCCTTCATGCTCCCTACAGTATAGTACATGGATTCCGCTTTCCAACCAGTTCTATTTTCTCACAGTGTTCTGATCTCTAGCCTTATAATATATAAAAGTCAAAGTTTGTTATGTTTGCTTGTCTGTGTCAGGCGAAGACCTCATATGATTGGCTGCATGAGAAGATTCTATGGAATCCTGGGGTTTGCAGTCTTTAGAATTCTCAGCCAGAGAGCTCTTGGGCCTGGCTGGTTGCTATGGAGATGAGGCCTAGCAGCAAGGAGGAGGGCAGTATATTCCCTCAGAAAACCAACCTCTGTATGCTAATAACTCCGAATACAGATTGGATTGGGGAATATAGGGAACAAGACAGTTTGGGGAATTAGAGACACATGATCTCATATCTTTCTAACAAGTATTACCTATGAGAAAATAAAATCCCAGGCAACACCAGGTATATAGGCTAGTACTAAATAAAATTGCATGTTGTATGTATATGCCTGTATGCATGCTAAGATGCCATAATATATGTAATGCATGCATGTACACAGCATGGAAAAATTATTTTGGGGGACAAGAACTCTCAGAATTCCCCAGTAGGGCATGCTAGTTGGTAGATCTTCCATACTATGTGCATGTACAGATATACATGTGCTTTCAGGTCATTTCTGACTTACGGTGACCATAAGGCAAACATGTGATAGGGCTTTCTTGGCAAGACTTGTTCAGAGGGGTTTACTCTTGCCTTCTGAGGCTGAGAGAGTGGGACTTACCTGAGGTTGCCCAGTGGGTTTCTATGACTGAATGGGGATTCAGACCCCGGTATTGTGAGTCCTAGTCCTCCACTCAAACCACAACACTGACCCTCAAACACACATTCTGTGTCATCACAATTCTAATTCCTAAATATCTCTCCAAGTGAAATAATTGGGAAGGAGAAAGAAGAAGATATTGAGTGGTGAGCTGTGACATTGTATGCACAACCCCAAAATATGTGACAGTAAGTATACATACAGGGTTCTATGCCCGAATGGGGATTTGAACCCTGGCCCCTCAGAGTCTTAGTCCAGCATTCAAACTCTTATTAGATACAAAATGTTATTTTGTACAGCCACCTCAGATAACTCAATACAGTCTTTCCTCCACATTTGTGGGTTTGACCTTCACAAATTTGATTATTCATGTGCCTTTCCCCCCAGTTCTCCTCTTCCCATTCCCTTGCGTTTTGCCGGGTATGGAGAAGGAAGGCAAGTGCACTTGCGCAAAAGGCAAGGGAATGGGAGTGGGAAGACATGGGAAGTGACTTTCTTTTCTGCCTCTGGTGCTCCTCCCTCCATTCCCTTGCCTTTGGCTCTGGTGCAGAGAATGTGCACCGAGGCAGAAGGCAAGGGAATGGAGGAAAGGCACATGTATGCCGCCTTCTCTGCTTTGGTGCTTCTCCCTCCCATTTCCTTGCCTTTTGCCCAGCTCAGAGAAGGAAAGCCCATGTGCCAGGGCAAAAGGCAAGGGAATGGGAGGGGGGAGCAGGGGGTGGAATTATTTGTAGTTTTTCCACTTCCACAGGGGTTCTGTGCCCCAAACCCTCGTGAAAGTGGAGGGGTCACTGTATAAGGACTATGTATACTATGTATACTTCTAAGGCTGCAGCTTTGTACACATTTACTTTAAAGTTACCTGACTGAAATCAATGGGATTTAATCCTAAGCAGTCAGACTCAGAAAATGTGCTATAAGATTGTGGGCATAAGTCCCATTGAACTCCATGGGACTTTATTTGTGCATTGATATGTGTGTGTATAAATATGTGTGTATGTATGTGTGTGTATATATTGGTGAGGAGGTGATTGTTTGACTCTTCTGATCATGGAATACAGTTCCCATGAGCCCTAGGCAGAATAACCAATGGCTAAGGTATCCCATGAGTAACAATCCAATGATATTGGAAGGGACTGTATATTTTTCAGTCCATGAGTTACAGGAGGAGCGAGCAAAGTATGGTCCTTGAGACCCCTAAGTTGAAGCTCCCCAAAACCTCAGTCACTTCTAAGAATCTTAATTTTCTTTGGACCAAGTTGTGGGTGATTTCTTTTGCCCCCAAACCAAACCATCCAGTGTATAAAACTATGTCATACCATATATACTTGTGTATAAGTTGACCTCATGTATAAGTCACAGACAGGTTTTGGGGCCAAAATTATGGACTTTGAAATGATGCATAGATAAGTTGAGGGTCATTCTGCAAAGAGGGTAAAGGGCCACCTCAGAATGCCAGCCACCCCTGGCTGCCAATGCTGCCATTTTCCCACCAAGGCATTCAAAAAGGCCTTTCACCACTCTACTCAGAGAAAGGATTTTTTTTTTATATAAAAGTTAAAGTATGGTTTTAACTTTTATCTCAATAAAAAAAAAAAAAAGGAACCACCCCCTTCTTGGATGAATGTGGGGAGAGGTGAAAGCTTAATCCAACCGTGGGAGAACTTAAAAGCACCAACGCTCCTCTCCCCAATCTTGGTGCGCCTTTGAGGAGAATCACCAAAGAGCTGTTGCCGCCACCAGTTTCCCAGCTGGGTGTTCAAAGAGATCAGAAGCAGCGCGGTGGCAGAGAATGTAGAGGGTCGGTGCTTCTTTTAGGTTCTCCCGGGATGGGCTAAACTCTCGCCTTTCACCGCTGTACTCTGAGAAGGGGATGGTTCCTTTTTTGATAAGAGGTAAGGTACAGTACCTACCTTAACCCATGGATAAGTTGACTCAGGATTTTTTGGGTTGATTTG
Source organism: Ctenosaura bakeri (assembly GCA_948474755.1). NCBI lineage: Eukaryota > Metazoa > Chordata > Lepidosauria > Squamata > Iguanidae > Ctenosaura > Ctenosaura bakeri. The sequence goes on from CAOLHI010001524.1 coordinate 101,729, forward strand.
TTTGATTACAATTTCTAGACTTACACATACAGTAAGTACTGTTTTGTGGCGTGAATTATTCTATCATCTTGAAAATGTAATTTCTTAGCACCATTTTTGGGGATAGTTGCGAGATTCTGGGAGCTGTGTTCCAGAAAAGGATCTTTTCTAGGCTCTGGGTGTATATATATATATATATATATATATATATATATATAAAGATGGAGAAAGGACTTTTTAATTGGTTCTTATTCCATAGCCTGAGCGCGCCTGAATCATCATCCTGATCTTCTGGTTCTTTACATTGCACAGGTTCGTGAGATTTGCCTGGATTACACCCGGGGAGTTGATATGCAGTGGCAGGCGATGGCGTTGCTCGCTTTGCAGGAGGTGAGTGTTCAGACGCAGGGTGAAGAGCTGGGGAGAGGCTGATTGGATGGACAGTTTTGGCTGACCCGTTCTTTTTCTGCTTTTTAGGCTAGCTACCACTTCAAACACCCGTTATTGGTAGTATTGCTGCCTTTAGCCTAGGCAATTACGCAAAGCACAGGCCTTTAGGAAACATGCTACCTGCAGTAACCAAGGAACTGTTCCCCCCTCCATTATCTTTCATCCATGTCCAGCTTTGCTAGGGCTGATGGGAACTGAAGTTCAACTCCTTCTGAAGGAGCAAAGGATCCACAACACTGCAAAAGCACCTGTGGAAATAAGTTAGGCACAACTGGCCCAGGTTGATCTGATGAACTGTATAACGTAATAGGGATTTGAACTCAGGACCCTGCAGGGGTAGCTTCATCCAATGATCTGTATAGTGGAATAGAGGTTTGAACCCAGGATTCTGTGGGCCTAGCTTCACTCATTGAGTTGTATGGCAGAATAGGGATTTGAACCCAGGACTCTGCATGCCCAGGTTCATCCAATGAGTTATATAACAGAATAATGATTTGAGCCCAGGAATCTCCAGGCACAGCTTCACTCTATGAATTTTGTACGGCAGAATAGAGATTTGAATCCAGGACTCTGCAGGCCTAATCCAACGTTCTACAGATGAGTGAAGTGTAGTGCTCCAGATTTTATTGGACTGCAGCTCCCATGAGTCTTAGGCAGCTTAGCCAAATAGTGAGGAATACAGGGAGTTGCAATCCAACATCTTGAGTTCCACATTTTCCCCAGTCTTGCTCAGGTTGTACAGCAAAGATAGAGAATCTTTGGCCCTCCATGTTTTAGACCCCAGCTTCAATCAGTCCCACCCAGCATGGCCAATGGTAAGGGATTATGAGACCTGCAGTGCCAAACTATAGGCAGAATTTGGGAACACTTACTTTCTTGGATTGTAGCTCTCTAGATTCCCTAACAGGAAAGCCCAGCATGTCCATGGGAGATTCTGGGAGCTGTAGTCCAAAACATTAACTTTCCCATGCTTTGGCCAAAGGTTTCCCACTTCTACACTGCAAAGCCAGGTAGAGGCAGAGCATTCTTCCACGTTTAATCAGTCAAAGGCTTTTATCCTTTGGGAAGAAGGAGCACTGTGCATAGAGAAGGAAGGCACATGTGTGCCTCCGCCCATTCCCTTGCCTTTTGCTCAGGCGTGGAGAAGGAAGGCACACACACCAGGACAAAAGGCAAGGAAACAGGAGGAGGAGAATGAGGTGGGGAGGCACACACATGCCTCACGAATAATCAAATTTGTAAAGGTTGAACCCATAAATTGGGAGGGAGGATTGTGCTAACTAGTACAAGGTAAGCAAAGAGCAAAAATATGAATGTCAGATGGAGTAAATTACAATAGACAAACACTGTTTTTAAAAATGTTTATGTTAATGTCATTATTTTCTTTCCACGTTTATCACCTGTTTCTTTTAAATTATTATAAGATTTCTTGTGTTTCTTGTATACAATACACGTATGACATTGTTACATAATTTCTTAATCATTTACAGGCATGCCTTAGTTAACAAAGCCTCTGACAGCGAACCTCCTCATCCTCTGTCTAGCTAGTAGTTTTATTAGCAGCTTTGGCATTGGGAAGATGGCAAAGGAGGGCTAGTAAAACACAGACTTTTGGTGGCAGCTTGCAGCAGCCTGTCTTCAGTAAATAATACAATAAAGCTTGAGCTGGGAAAGAATGGCATTTTGTTCTTGCTGATACAACTGTAGCCATGCATGCCTGCCTACAACAAGCAAGGTGAACAGAAACCAACTCCAGAATTCCTCACTGAGCACTATGAACAGCAAAACAGAGAGAAAAGGAGTGACCAGACAATAAGCCCCCCTCACTAGTGACCCTCAACATGTTAACAAATTTATAGATCGATAAATTTTGCAACCAAAATGGAAATATAAAAGTGGAGGCTGTCGGGGGGCGGGGAAGGATCATCCCTGGATTTATTTTGCAAATCAGGTGGTCTCCAGGAAGTTTGGAATGTTAACTTGATTGAAAGCTCATCTGATCTTGTGTCATTTCACATGTGGATATGGTTAACCTTGGACTTTTCCCCCCGGAAACACACCAAACTGCTTTTCTTTTTTGTGGTGTGGGAACCTTTTCTTTCCAGGTTATTCATTTATCTGGTACCAAATTTTCTGTTAAAGAGGTAGAGCCCCCTTTCATGGCTGGTCTTGTGGACGATTGGACACCAGGCCAGCTAAGAGACCCCTACAGAGTGTGCAGGAAGAAAACTGCTACTGCAGTAGCTCACTGCAAAAGAGGAAATGGCCTTATTAAGCAAATGGCAGACCTCTGGAAATGACAGAGCCCAGAACTTTGCAGTATGGACTGCTTGAACCAGTTCTTTTTTTGGGCAAGGAGTGCTTTGCACGACATTAAAGTCTGTGTGGAGAGTGGCGGTTGTGTGGTGCAGATATATGCAATTCGGCCGTCCATTTCCAAAGCATAGGTGGCTTATTACTAGAAATACGTAGATGAAGCTTCCAAGAAAGAGATAAAAGAAATCCTCATCCAGTATGATAGGACTCTTTTGTTTGCTGATCCTCATCATTGTGAGTCTAAGGCCCTTTCTGCACGAAGCAAAGGAATCGCTCTGTGCCGTTACCTACCGCTTCTTCTGGGGTCCGAAGCAACGCGGATTGTCCCTGGAGCCCTTCTGCAGGGCTCCTCCTTGGTCTAGGGCAAATTGGAGCAGTGCGAAGTCTGTAGATCCACACTGCTCTGGCTTCCAAAATGGCGGCTTCCGATTGGTTGTGGGTCCTGACCAACCGCTGAAGCTCACCACGCCAAAAGCCTGCTCGCCACAGATCGCAGGCTAGCATTGGTGCGAGTCTGCGAATCTACACAAGGGAGCAGGAACGCAATGGCACGTTCCAGGAAAATAAAGACCTGTTTTTTCCGGTCTTTCAAAAACACGCTGGAGGACCACTTGGGGTCATCTTGAAGCAGACTGAGGTGCAGATCTCCAGTAAGTAGTCCGCTCCAAGGTGCAGATGACCTCCCTGCGAGGACGCACTGCCCCGTTCCAATTGCCTGGTGTGGAAAGGGCCTAAGAAGTTTGGTGGACTGGGAGCTCATGCACATTAGCAGAAGTCTTACCATTAAAAATGAAATAATGCATTTTGCTCTTTAAATAAAGTTGAAGCAAATTTAAAAATAATGGCCAGGAACACACCTGCCTTGTTCACAGAAGTAAACTTTTATCCCTATTACAGTCTTGTGCCCTTAAAGCGCTTCTGTTTTGATCTGGTCTTGCATCAGCATTTTCTGCAAGCTAACACTGCATATTTTCTGCTTGACCTCTTTTCCTCTTCTCCTTTCTCCAGGCGGCTGAAGCATTCCTTGTGCACCTCATGGAGGACGCATACCTCTGTGCCATCCATGCCAAGCGTGTTACCCTCTACCCCAAAGACATACAGTTGGCTCGGCGGATCCGGGGCATCCATGAGGGCTTGGGTTAGTTCCTGACTCCTGTCGTCCTGAGCTGAGGATGCGTATTGGGGGACTGGAAAACCATAGGGACCGTCTTGGAAAGTGGAACCTACTTCTGAGGAAAATGTTATCCTGGCTTGGGCCTTAAAGTGCCTGTGAGGGCAGCACAAACCTGGTTCCCGTGTCCTGGTGGAACTCTGAGGAAATTTCAGACTTTGTGTTTCACTCTTGCAAAGGAGTCCCTGTTATAATTGAGGCAATTCTGTCTCTAGGGTGGGTGGGATGAATGGGTTACAATTTTGCCATGTAAGTTAAGCTCTTCTAAAATTCCATTGGGTTATAGGACATGAAACCCACAGTTTTAAAAACTGCTTAAACTTCTGGCAGGATTGTCACCATGATGTTTTTTACGGAATAGTTTTAAATCTTTACGGGATTCTTTAAGATGAAATATTGCAATTTGATTTTCCATGTGCTGCTGTGCGTCTGCCCTGCTCCCCAATTCAATAGATATAATTGTCGCTGCCTTGCTCCTGTTATTGCTGATGCCTCCATTGTTTTAAGCGTTTCCATTCCAATGAGGACAGTCTGGAAAGGAGAAACGCTCCACCTGGGCAGGAGGTTGGGAAAAAGCAAGCTTGCCTCATGTTTCATCCATGCGGAAGTGATAATTTGGTCAGAAATCCCAATGGGTGAAGTCTGGGTAGTGGTGTGACTTGAGTAACAACCTCCTGTGGACTCTCTCATAAGTGGAAAGACAAGTGTTGGGAAGAGTGAGAGACTTGGAACATGCCAACAGTGAAAGGAGATGCCCCACTGAGTTTTGTTTTTAAATAGAGTTTACTATGGAAGTCAAATAAAATGAATTTGAATATTTCTATATTTTGCCTTTCATTGGTGTCTCTCTGTCTCTGTTTGGTGGTGGGCAAATGATATGTCCCTGAGCTGGAGCCCTTTCACATTGCATAATTATAGTGCTATGATTCTACTTTTAACTGCCATGGTTCCATCCTATGGAATCCTGGAAATGACATTTGGAATTCTCAACTAGAGAGTTCTAGTGCTTCCACACACTACAGATACCAAGATTTCTTAGGATGTTGCCATGGCAGGTAAAGTGGAAGCACAGTGCTGTAATTGCAAATTATGAACAGGCCCTTGCTGGCCTTGTGGGGTTGGGAAACTTAAAACACTGACTTGCAATGTTGTTGTTAATTGCCGTCAAATTATTTATGGTAACCCTGTGAATGCGAGACCTTGAAACGGCTCTGAAATCAACACCCTGGCTGTAGTCTTGCAAACTCAGGCTGTAGCTTCCCTGATTGAATCAGTCCACCAGTAATGTGGCCTTGCTCTTTTCCTACTGCCTTCCACTGCAATGGCATCTCTTCCATTGAATCATGTCATCTTGTCATATGTTCAAAGTACAACAGCCTCCCTTTTGTTATCTTGGCTCCTAGGGAGAGTTCAGGCTTGATTTGCTCAAGGACCCATTCATGTGTCTTTTTGGTGGTTCGTGGTAGCCACAGAACCTTCTTCCAGCTCTACATTTCAAATGGGTTGATTCTCTTCCTCTCAGCTTTCTTTACAGTCCAGCTTTCACACTCATATGTAGAAATCAAAACCATTTAGAAAGCAGAACCAGGGACATTTTGGTCTTGGGCCCTATTCCTGGCAGAGGTGTGGCACTGGGAGAGCTCCCATCCAGCCCAGAGCAATTGCAAGAAGAGTATCTGTCAAACCAAGAGTGGATCTGTTACCCTGGTTTCTGGGGTCCGTTAGGGGGACACCTTAATGTGCTCCACGTGAGAAGGAATAGGAACTAAAAAAAAAGAGCACAAACAATAGTAATGCAAGAGGCAGGGTAACCTAGCGGGATCTTTTTACCCAGTTTTTATGGGGTCAGGCCAAGCCAAAAACCAGACAAAGGTGTCAAAGAAATGATTTTATTGAATGAAAATATCACACATCAACACAATCACTCACGCACTCACTCAAGGTCTATTAAGAAGGAAAAGAGTGGAAAATGAATAGGGGAAGTAGTAAAGGAATTGTAGATGGGATGATACTGCACCTTTTCCTGAAGTCCTTGGTCCAGGAAAACAGCAAGCAAAGCAGAGCTCAGCAAAGAAAAGGCTGAGGGGATTACTCAACTAACAGAGAAACGGTTGTTAGTGTGACTGGGAGTTATCCAAAGGAACTCTCAAAAACTAGGATTACTTGTAGGGGAAAACGTACCTCAAGGGCAAATCCTCTCCCGGGGAAAACAATAGGTGCCACAAAGGAAAGGAAGCTCCACAATGGCAACTCATTTTGCATGATGGGTTTATGATGTGTTGCCAGTGTTTCAGGATCGTCGGTTGCATTGGGTTGTGGTATAAATTTATGTAGATGGTCCTTGCCTGGTATGATTTTTCTGATACCGGTGCTCAACTTGGGGAAAACACGCTAATCTCCTCAAGTTGGCTCCTCTGTGGCTGAGGACTCTTTGTTTACCATGGGTTTTCACAGCTTGAGGTCTCCTTGTGCTACGTGACTGGGGATTTTACTGGCCTGACTTGGTTTTCGATCATTCGACCGTTGCTGCCTATGTGCTCATCCGGGTGACCTCTCTGGCATGTTGAATCACATTTAATATTAAAAATTGTAGACCCTGGGATAGGGTGTACCAGCGGGGTGACAGATCTGGTCCGTGGCAAGAGGTCTACTGTCTTATAATGGAGCAGTGTGCAGTAGCTGCCATACTGGATATTTACACTGGCTGTGTCTCCAGAATGTACCCTGATAAGTCAGTGGGATCTTTGTTTTTTTCCTAACCCAGGACTAGGGGATACTGTGTGTGTTGAATTAGTCTGCAACCCACCCACTCAAAGAAGCAAATATTCTTATGGTCTGCCCTCCGCATTTGCTAAAGTTAGAGTCTCAGGACCCCCACAAAAGGGGAAAAGCACAAATATTAAAAAATGTGTATGGGTGGGGGAAAGTGACCAAGACATGGTAGGGAAAGTGAGTACCTAGAGTCTAAACCAGGTCAGGGAAAGGGGTAGATTGGCATGGTGGCCCTATACTTCCTTTTTCTTGCCCGTTTCTTTCCTTGGGTGTGTGTGAGAGGGAATCAGGGGAGGGTTTGTGTGCTGAGAAATGAGGTTTTCAAAGGGCTGTGTGGCCTGATAAGAACTGTTGAGAGGGAGGGTTCTCCTGGGAAGGAGGTACTGGTAGGGGCAAGGGTTGAAGAAACTCACAAATAGAATCCATGAATATTAAACCCACAAGTGTGGAGGGCTGCCTGTAAAGTTAATTAAATACTTTTTGTTTTAACAGGGAAACAGATTGTAAAACAGGTAAGAGATGGTAACTGGAACACAGTTTATCTGCAGCTGCCTCTAGATGAGAGCATCAATGTTTCCCAAATGTCTCTCATGCAAGTTATTCTAAGCATTTCCCATGGCAATTCTGCAACTGGGACCTGAAGACAAGTCAGACCATCCACCTTGAGCAGTGGTTCAAAAAGGCTGTTATCTCATGAAAGGTCCAAAGAAATATCAGTCTCATAGGTGGTCACAGGACTGCTCAGACACAATGTAAACGTCACAAGAGCAGTCAAGTAGGTGCCACAAAGAGGAAAGATTAAACCAAGACAGTATGATGATAAGAGCAGGGGTAGGGAACTGTCAGCTCTCCAAACTACAGTTCCCTCAATCTCTTCGCCTTGGTCACGCTGGTTGAGGATTCTGGGTGTACAAATCTGAAATATCTAGAGTACCGGTTCTGAATCTTTTCTTTACTGGGGACCCCCTGTAAATACAATTTCTTGCTGGGGTCCCTTGAGGCTTAACTCAAGATTTAAATATTTAAATTTTAATTTAAATTAAATATTTAAATTTAGATTCAAATTCTTTCTTTCTTTCTTTCTTTCTTTCTTTCTTTCTTTCTTTCTTTCTTTCTTTCTTTCTTTCTTTCTTTCTTTCTTTCTGGAGACTAGCATTCAAACCGCTGCTCAAACACGGGTTGACCTTGAGTAAGTCACATTCTCCCAGCATGAAAGGAAGGCAAAGGCAAACCCCCTCTGAGCAAATCTTGTGGTGGAGGGGAACCTTTGATAAATTCACTTTAGAGTTGCCTTAACTCAGAAGTGACTTGAAGGCACACGACAACAAAGTGCCGCTGACAGGGGGAGGTTCTTTCCAGCCATCATGTCTCTCCCCTTGGGATAACTGACTTCTGGTGACTCTAAGGTGAACCTATCATGGAGGTTTTCTTGAAAAGATTTGTTGCCTTTGCCTTTCTCTGAGGCTGAGAGAAGGTGACTTGCCTGAAGTCAGCCAGTGGGTTTCCATGGCTGTGTGGGGATTCAAACCCTGGTCTCCAGAGTCATAGTTTGGGTGCATACACATGCCTGCTGCCATGTCCCTTTCCTCAGGGACGCAGCAGCAAGGTGTATCTTTGGGCACAAAACTGCTCCCTGTTTGCAAATGAGAAAGCAACTTGTGCATGTGTGTGCATCTGCCACTGGATCCCTTTCGTCAGGGATGCAGCAGCTGGGGTGGGCAGGCACAGAGGGACATGGCGGAAGGCATGTGCAAGCACCCCAACTTCTCCTTCATTTGCAAATGAGGGAGCAGCTTGGGCACTCGCATACACACCCACCATTGCTGCATCCCTATTACTGCTTGCTGGTGTCCAGCAGCAGTCTGCTCTGGCCCCTCTCTGAGGGCGCCGCGGACCCCCAGTGGGCCTCAGACCTCAGGGTGAGAACCACTGGAATGGGTTATCTGCTTTGGTGGCTGACACCTCACCCAACAGGCCTCAGAAGGAAACAGATTTAATCTATACAGTCAGCCCTCCACATTTGCAGGTTTCACTTTTGCAGATTTGATTATTCACGGATTATTTGCTGTCGCCTCTGCTATCTCCCTGTGCCATTTTTAATGGGGACTGCAAGCCTCGTGAGACTGAGAAACTGTAAATGGGACTTGTAAGTCCCTTCTTAAAATGTTGTGGGGCAGCAATGGAGGCAGCAGTCAGCCCCACCAGCCTCCCACTTCTGCCATGTGAAGGAACCCGGATGCCCCAAAGGAATCCATGGCAGGTTGAATATGGTGATCATACTTTTTTGGTTTGGAAGGGCCTAGAATTATTCACGTTTTTTTTCACTTTCACAAGGGCCCTGTGCCCTTAACCCTAGCGAATGTGGAGGGTTGACTATAATTAAATTCTCAAAGATAAACTCACTTCATGCTTTCAAGAGCAAATCCCTACATGTAGGAGGGGCCATCACATTTCTTGCCAGTCTCTTCAGAGAAAGCCCCCTATCTTCCCTCAGAGCTCCCCAGTAACAAGTTAAAAGGATCACAGTTACTTCTCGCGTGTTACCAGTTTCTGGTAATGAGGTAACCAACTTTTGTTTCAAAAGTAATATAACAAAAGAGAATGGAGCAACTTCATTGATATAATGAGTCATGATTTCTAGTTATATTTCAAAGTTGCTTTTAAGGGTCATCTTTGGGCATTTTGACAGAGATCGCAAGAGTCTCACGGCATTTGATCAATCCTGTTAAAAAAAAAGTTAACTAATGAGTTGTTTTCTTCCCAAATACTGTAAAAACTAGCAAAAGAAAGGTTATTGTTGCTTTCCCGCTGAGGAATGGGAATGAATTTACATTTATTTTAAAAAGTAATTTTCCAAGCTTGGCCTTCACCTTACAGTCCTACAAGAGGCAAAACTCTTCCCCTTCTCTCAAACTATGATCATTTTTGCACTAAACAGTTATAGTGCTATTATTCCACTTTCAACATCCTATGGAATCCTAGGGTTTGCAGTTTAGGGATGGGACTTTGAAGCCTTTCCCTAAACTGCAAACCCCAGGATTCCATAGGATGTTGAAAGTGGAATAAGAGCACTATAACAGTCTAGTGCGGAAATGGCCTGTGCTGTGTTCATTGTTGGCTCTTTATTTTAAAGACAAAAAGGCGTGGGGGAAAAAATAAAACAAAACCCTGAAATAATTCATCTTGGCACCTCAACCTTGTCCTTCAGAGTATGTATTTTTTTTGGGGGGGTGATGCTCTCTGTTCGCTGACGATTCTAGGTAACCTCCCCAAGCTGGTGTGAAAAGGGCCATTTCAAAATGATAAGCCTGTCACTTTATCAAGGCTGTTTAATGGCCATGCTTTCATTTAGTGGAAAAAATGTTTGAGAAGAGGGGGGCCTTGAAGAGATGGGAGAGTGTCTCAAGGCTGGTATAAAGAGAGAACCTCTGCCCTACATCTGGGGCAGATGTAGTTTGTGGGCCTGGAGTCTGCTGGGTGGAGAATATTGTGTGGGGAGGTGCTGTGCATAAATGTTCGTATGTCCTGCAGGCAGTGCCCAACAGCACCCGCTCAGCCATGCTCACTGCTCTTCTCTTCATCGGTGTAGTCCTGGCTATAACTCTCTTGAGCCGACGACAGCATGTGGGATTTTGCCAGGGGAAGGATTTGAGGGATCTGCCTGGCCCTCGGGCTTTGCCCCTTGTCGGTAACCTCTCCCATATGCTCCAACCCAACCTCCCCATCCATTTCCTCCAGTTAACCCATCAATATGGACCGATCTACCGCCTGCACCTCGGGAACAAAGGTGAAACTGGGCATCTTACGGGTGGCAGTGATGGGGAGGGACAGAACTCAGAGATGTTACTTGGGGGGCACTAGAATGCCCAGAAACCCCTTAGCTGCATGGCCTTTTGAGAGGCAATTCTGGAAATTATTGTCTGAAAAAAGGTAACGTTTCCAACCTGCTGTTTGGGGAGTTGGTTGCCTATAATTGTCAGTAAGGAAGTTAAAATGTACCTATTTGCCAAGATTTTTAATTGTTCTTTGTGTTTTTATGACATTTTTGCTGCATTCCCAACCTATTTGATCTCCTTGCTTCTACACATTTTAAGTTTTTGGAACTTGTCTTTGTTAATCTCCCTGTTTTTGCTGTCTTTTTAAAAAAACGTTTTAAATGGTTTGTCAAATCTGTATTTAAAGCAACTTATAAATAAACAGGAGTGTGGGAAGAGAAAATCTAGAGGGAACAAATCTAGGTAGGTAGCATTTGATACTCACAATTGTTTTGTTGTTGTGTGCCTTCAAGTCATTTCCAATTTATGGTGATCCTAAGACAAACCCATCACAGGGTTTTCTGGGGCTGAGAGTGTGTGATGTGCCCAGGGTCACCCAGCATGTTTCTGGGAATGGAATGGAATCCTCATCGCCAGGGTTGTAGTTTAGTGCTCCAACCACTACAACACACTGGCTGTCTCACAATTCCTACTTCAGGTTTTATCTCATGAGGAAAGTAAATTCTGGTTACAAAAGGATAATAGTGTCTATGGCTGAGATATAACCTAATCTGTCTTCTGTTGTTCTCCCGGCGGGAGACCATTTGGAAAGCATTTCTTTTACAAAGGAGGACATTAATGAATTTTTAAGCGTTAATAAAAGAGACACTTTCCCAAAGGGTCTCCCATTGGGAGAACAACATAAGAGAAATGACGTCACGTGATAAGTCCCAGCCAAAGACACTGTTTTCCTGCTGCAACTGCAACCTGCCTTGTGTGATAAGGCCCTTTGTCATGATTGTGAGACTATTGCCACAATGGTTACTTTCCCCACTAATCTATTTTCCTAATTATCAGCTGCACAAGGAGAAGTCCATTCTGTCAGTGATCAGAGCATGGGTGAATGATGTTTCTGTCAAGTTTGGGTGGTTATATTGTTAGCTGTACTTAACTAAGCAGATCAGTGGTTCTTAATCTAGGAACAGGAGACCCTGAAGGGTCTGCAGAGCCTTTACAGAGTGTCTGAAAAGCCTGGCTGCTGGACACCAACAGCAGCAAAAGAGAGGTGGCAGTGGGGGTGTGAGTGTGTGGGTGCTAAAATGGCTCCCTTCTTTGCAAACAGGGGAGCTGTTTGGGTGCATGCAGACATACCCCCCACTGCTATGTCCTGGACAAAAGGGACATGGCAACAGGCATGTATGCATGCCCAAACTATGGCCATTTCTGCACCAGACTGTTATAGCACTATGATTCCACTTTCAACATCCTATGGAATCCTGGGGTTTGCAGTTTAGGGAGGGGCTAGTTGACTCCTCTTGAAACTGCAAATCCCAGGATTCCATAGGATGTTGAAAGTGGAATCATAGCGCTATAACAGTCTAGTGCAAAACTGGCCTATGACTCTGGAGACCAAGGTTTGAATCCCCACTCAGCCATGGAAATGCACTGGGTGACCTTGGTCAAATCACATTCTCTCACCCTTGGAGAGGCAAAAGCCATAAATCTTGCTGAGAAAACTTGTGTGATAGGTTCACTTTAGAATTACCATAAGTCAGTTTTCAAAGGGGAGAGACACGATGGTTAAAAAGAACCTCTTTCTGTCAGCGGCACTTTCTTCTTGTGTGCCTTCAAATCACTTCTGAGTTAAAATGAACTAATCACAGGGGGTTTTGTTTTGGCAAGATTTGTTCAGAGCGGGTTTGTCTTTTCCTTCCTCTGAGGCTGGGAGAATGTGACTTGACTAAGGTCAGCCAGCATCTGAGCTGGGATTTGACTAATAGTCTCAGAAGCCATAAACAAACAAACAAACAAACAAACAAACAAATATTTGAATATTTAAATCTAAATTTAAATATTTAAATCTTGAGTTAAGTCTCGGTGGTCCATAGCAAAAAAGTTATATTTACAAGGGGTCCCTGGTAAAGAAAGTTTAAGAACCAGTGAAATAGAGGATACAGAATTCCAGCCTCCATTTTCATATTTCTTAGAAAGATTTAAACAGCTACTTTTAGTTATTTTTAAAAAGCATCTAGATGCTACAGGCTGAAGAGCTGTGGTTCAAAACACACTCTCTTCTCATCTATGTTGTAGTCATCTCAACAGCCACAGAGGCAGCTTTTGAACCAATGAACTGCTTTGCCATTAGGAAGGGCTCATGAAAAGTAAATTACACTGCAAAATGGGTGAAGCTGTTCCTGGTTAAGTTATAATGCAATGCATATCTTCATTTTTGGAAAAGGAACTAATTGCAAGTAACTAGTTATCTATAACTATTTGCCTCTAAGCTCGATGTATTCATTCCAGGTATAGGTCATCCATTTTCTATCTTGAAAACAAACTTAAAAATAAGTCCAGAATGAGCTAGCAAATGTTTTGGTGTTATTATGGCAGAAAATAGATGATATAAAACAGATTTTCAATGTTTCTCTCCACCCCAATTCCTTGCTGGTTCCTACTAGATACGGTTGTGCTGAACAGCTCAGAAGCCATTCGGGAGGCACTAGTTCGGAAGTGGTCTGACTTCGCTGGACGACCTCACAGCTTCATTGGTAATATTGTCAAGGTCGAATAGGAAGTTTAAAGGGTGGGGTGAAATGACAAGAGACCCACAGAGTTTATATGTCACAAGAAGCCTTTGTTCGTGCTAACCATGGTTTGCTGCTTCAAAGAACATCTGCTCTAATACTAAGCTACAGTCTTTCCCTTGAAGAACGTTCTGATGTATGTTGCATTCCAGAGACTAGGGATCCGTTCACACTCTAGAATTATAGCATTGTGGCCATTTCTACACTATACTGTTAGAGTGCTATTATTCCACTTGCTACATACTGTGGAATTCTGGGGTTTGTAGTTTACTGAGGCCAAAGAGCTCTCTGGCTGAGAATTCTAAATATTCCTCCCTAAACTGCAAGTTCCAAGATTCCATTGAATGTTGAAAGTGGGATAATAGCACTATAACGGTGTAGTGCGGAAATGGCCTGTGACTCAGGAAAAGAGATTCCACCTAAACATTAGGAAGAACTTCCTGAAGGTAAGAGCAGTTTGACAGTGGAATCTGCTGCCTTGGAGTGTGGTGGAGTCTCCTTCTTTGGAGGTTTTTAAACAGAGGCTGGATGGCAGCTGTTGGGGAGGCTTTGATGGTGTTTTCCTGCACGGCAGGAGATTGGACTCAGTGACCCTTGTGGTCTCTTCCAGCTCTATGATTCTCTGAAATCTGTTCTGTAAAGAGAGCTGGTAGATTGCATATGGCTCTCCTGTCTCATGTGTAGTTCTGGTCTGCGCAGTGCAACCTCCTCTAGGCAATACTTTTGGCCGACATGGCAGGAGGATCAGTTTTGTAGGTGTTATCTCTCCTCCTCCAACTCCTCTGCCTCCCCCTTCTATTAAATCTGTTTATAAGAGGGAGCTTTCTTTCCCACTCCAAGTATAGATCTGAGGCCCATTCACACTAAAGAATTATAGCACCTTGATTCCACTTTAATTGCCATGAATCCATCCTATGGAATCCTGTTTACAGAGGGGTGTTCAGATTTCAGAGGACCGTAGAGCCTCACTAAACTACAAATCCCAGGATGGCAGTTAAAGTGTAATCATATAGAATCCTAGGGCTGGAAGAGACCGCAAGGGCCATCGAATCCAACCCCCTGCCATGGAGGAATACACCATCAAAGCATTCCTGACAGATGGCCACCCAGCCTCTGTTTAAAAATCTCCAAAGAAGGAGACTCCACAACACTTCCGAGTAGCAGCGTCGTCTACTGTTGAACTGCTCTTACTATCAGGAAGTTCTTCCTAATGTTTAGATGGAATCTCTTTTCCTGACTCACAATGCTGTAATTCTAAAGTGTGAATAGATCCGTAGTCTGTGGAATGCAACGTTCTTCAAGGGAAGTTAGAGCAGATGCCCTGAAGGTCACAAGACTGTTTTGGGCTGATCTCTGGACTCCTCTGTGGAAAGTCACTGCTAGCCACAGAAGACAAAACAGTTGCCCCTACTTATTTGCTAGGGTTAGGGGTACAGGACCCTCGCAAAAGTGGAAAATCTACAAATATCAAAATGTGTGTGTGTGTGTGTGTGTAGTGGGGAAAAGGGTCTGAGACATGTTTTCCAGACCTTCTACCATTTTGGTTGCCATATGTCCTTGGCTAGAGTCAGTGTGGAGCCCTCCAGATGTTGTGGGACTGCACATCCCAGCAGCCCTAGCCAAAGCAGCCAATGGTGAAGAATGCTGGGAGTTGCAGACCAGCAGGTAGAGCACTGCATAATTCCCACCCAAGCTTTAGCGTAAGAAGGGCAGGGCTGCTGAGCATTACCTTTACCCAGAGCTTTGTAAAGTTACTTTTTTTGTGTTCTCAATTCCATGACCTCCCCCACCAGTACAGCCAGTTAAAACCTCCGCTTTTGGCATCTCCTTGTGTGATTTCATTTCTTATGGATAGGTTTTACACATGAGAAAAGTGTTGGCACTCTCATTGGTACGGGACCTCCCTTTAACCAGTTGGCAAAAACTGGAGCAAAAATCTACTATTAGATTTCACATGTGGTGAAAGAGAAGTAGAGGGCTGAATCATATGCGACAACCTGAGGGGAGGGTTGGAGGGGCAGGCAATACCCTTAAGTTTTCCAGTTCTGTTCCCAAAATATCTTGACTGAACCTCAATGTGGCTCACACATCCTTGGAAACTAGGCAAACAACAGATAACGCCTGGCCAGAAAAGTGAAAAGAAAAGGCTGGCCTTATCTGCAAAGCTGGTGTTTAAATCGGAACAGTATGCCAAGTCATTTTTTTTTTCCTGGAAAGTCACCCAGAAGTCAGTTTCATGGAATTGCACAATACTCAGCTTTTGTCTTCTGTGTCAAGATGACGAATTCTTTCTCTCTGAGCTTGCGTGGGACCTTGGCTGATCATACAGTTTGTTCTTTCTCTGATCTGTTGTTCGGGGTCACAGAGAGACAAGCCTAACCTAATGCTGGCCACTAAGTGGCAATATTCGTCCAGTTCATTCTCCATTCCGGCATGAATTCTAATCTTCCTCTGCCAACTTCACCCCCTCCAACATTTCATAGATGAAAATCAGGACATGTGTGGCCAAACAACATCAGAGTGTGGTCAAGATGGCAAAAGTTATTAATGAGGAAGGACACACGAGCTAAGCGAGGCTACAGCAGTTTGCTTTTGCTTGGGTCCACTGGGAAGGGAATTATTTTGCCTTCTCCTCTCCTCCTGCTGAATTAATTATTATTTTTTTTATAATTTTTATAATTTTTATTGATTATACAACAAAGAAAAAAACAAAAAAATAAAACACCATGTGATATACATAATAGTGGAACAAAAAAAATTTCAACCAACGCAAACTTACATTATTATTTCTCTCTATTACCATTAGAATCATAAACTTATTCAGCTTATTCTATATCATACTACTTGTATATTTTTGTTACCTATCTTTAAATCTTATTCTCATTATACTCATTTTTATTATAATAGTTTCATTCTTAATTCTATATTTTTCCCTTAGATTTAATCTATTGCTATTACTAAATATAATCTTATTACTTAACATATCAAACTATCTCTAAAGGTAAACCCACTCCCCAAAACCGATTATATTTTAACTTACTTTTTTTTTGTTTTACAAAATTAAACAACACATATCCAATTTAAACAATACACCACATAATTAACACACAAAAAAAGTGATTACCCACCCCCCAGAGCCAACTTATTATTTAATCCACTTTCCAAAATTGGCATTCTTCTTGTGAAAGGGTAGCTTTACCATCTCTTATCAAAGCTTTTTCCAAAATATTTTCCAAATTTCTTCAAAATCTGCTGAATTAATTAGATGCAAACTACTTTTGCACTTTGAACTCAGGACCTCTCCGCCCTATACGGTTATAGTGCTATTATTCCACTTTCAACCTCCTCGGGTTTGTAGTTTCTTGAAGTCAAAGAGCAATCTGGCTGAGTGTTCTAGATGCCCCTCCCTAAACTGCAAACCCCAGGATTCCATAGGATGTTGAGAGTGGAATAAAAGCACTATAACAGTGTAGTGTGGAAAGCCCCTTAATTTTCAGCAATTGAAATAAGCTGAAGAGAAGAGAGAAACTCAGAGAGTTTACAAGCAGCTATAAAAGTGGGATGACAGGGGATTAACTGGGATTGTCCCTGCTGGTTCAGGACAGTTGTAGGGTATACAATGTTAAGAGAATACACTTAGCTCCCCAGATTTGTGGGAATTAGGGGCATAGGTTCCCCATAAAAATGCCAGAACCATGAATATCTATAGGACTCCCAAACTTTATTTAACACATACACAAAAGTTCAATCCACAGATTCAGCACGCCTGCTTCCTGTCGCCTCCACTGCTGCCCTATGCCATTTATAACAGGGACTTTTGAGCCTCACCTCACCTCACCTCGCATTTGCAGTCTCACAGGGCTTGCAAAAAGACTGCGAACGTGACACAGGACTTATAGGTCCCATTAAATATGGCACAGGACAGCAACGGAGGTGGTGGTAAATAATCTGCAAACAATAAATCTACAAACATTAAACCAGTGAATAGCATCATACTGGAAGAGACCACAAAGGCCATTGAATCCAACCTCCTACTATACAGGAAAACACAATCAAAGCATTCCCGATAGATGGCCATCCAGCCTCAGTTTAAAAACCTCCAAAGAAGGAGACTCCACCACACTCTGAGGCGGCAGCGTATTCCACTGTCGAACTGCTCATACCATCAGAACGTTCCTCCTAATGTTTAGATGTCATCTCTTTTCTTGAAATTTGAAGCCACTGCTCCAGGCCCTAGTCTCTGGAGCAACAGAAAACAGGCTTGCTCTATCCTCCATATGACATCCCTTCAAATACTTAAACATAGCTATCATGTCACCTTTTCACCTTCTCTTCTCCAGGCTAAACATACCCAGCTCCCTAAGCCTTTCTTCATAAGGCATGATTTCCAGCCCCTTCTACCATTTTGGCTGAATGCGGAGGGCTGACTGTAGTTAATATAATTAACTGATCAAGTTTAATTAATTTTGCCCTTATTACCATCATTAATGTCTAATTAAGCTATGTTGCAATCATGGTATTAACGAGGGGCAATTTCACTGCTTTTGGGTGTTTAACCATAACTTTAAGGTATTGACTTTGAAGCTGCATGGGTATGGGGGGCTGGTTCACGATGGCATAGCCTCGTGCTTCGTTATGGGTGGTGAGGTGGGAGTGAGACAGAAAATGAAGCAAGGATGTTCTGGATCCATGGCTAGTGGGCATACTGGCTTGGGGATACTGGGAAGCCCTATATGGCTTGGGTTCAGGTTACTTAGAAGACTATGGCCATTTCCGCACGGGACTGTTATAGTGCTATGATTCCACTTTCAACATCTTATGGAATCCTGGGGTTTGCAGTTTCGGGAGGGGCCAGCTGGCCCCTCCCGAAACTGCAAACCCCAGGATTCCATAGGATGTTGAAAGTGGAATCATAGCGCTATAACAGTCTCATGTGGCATCTCCCTTTATGAGCCCCATAAAGCTCTAAGATTATCCAGAGAAGAACTTTGATGTGTCCCGCCACCTTCTTAGATTTGTTTGGTGAGAATATGGGAGACAGGGCCTTTTCGGTGGTTGCTCCCAGACTTTGGAACTCCCTCCCTAGAGAGACCCTGATGGCCTCATCTTTGCTCTCCTTCCATCTGCAGGTTAAAATGTTTTTGTGCCATCAGGCTTTTACAAATTGAATAGATTTGGGCTTTTAATGTTCTGCAGTTCTATTTTTAAAATTGGTATAGTCTTTTAATGCATTTTAATATTGTTAATGTATAATGTTTTAACTTCATACATTTGTATTGTCTCTAGATGCTGTTAGCTACCTTGAGTCCCATTTTTGGGAGAAAGGTGGGATATTAAACAGACAATTTTTTAATTTTTTTTTATTATTGAACAAAAAAGAAAAAGGAAACAAAACAACAGTAAAACTAATCAAACAATACATAAAACTACGAACACATAACAACAACAATAATACACGACAAATAACAAAGCAAAAAATAGCTAACGGGACTACAATTATCAAAACTACCATTAACAATAAAAGAAAATGAGAAATCACTAAAAATTGGTCCCTAACCTTGCTGCACACAACTGTTGGTAAATACTTATACTTAACTATTAGATCATTACTCAAAATCTATATTAACATTATGGCTAATAATCCTTATTATCTTGTCCCAATACTCAACAAATAAATTTACCTAATTAGTAAAAAAAAAAATTAATAAAAACCCCCGATCCGACACAATCGTTACCATAATTCTATTATTCTGAGTTGAATTGGTATTAAATATTAATATTCTACCATAACCTAAATATTAACCTCATTGTATTTAAACAATAAGTACCAAAAAAAGCAATAATAATAGTAGTAACAATTAATTCTTATATAAATAATTAATAATAAGCAGATAAAATAATAAGAATGTAAAAGCGTAATGTCTGCTCCCTGTGTGTGCAATCCCTCTTCTTCCCTGCCTTCTCCATCTTCCTCTGCCCTGCTCTCACCTGCAGCAAACCTGATTTCCATGGGTGGCAAGGACCTCTCTCTGGGCAACTACACCCCGACCTGGCGGCTACAAAGGAAGCTGGCCCACACAGCCTTCCAGCGTTGCCTTCGGGGAGACATGGAACAGATTGTGCAGAGCCAAGCTCAACGCCTCATCAAGGTGAGCTTAAAAACCAACAACTTGGATAAACCTGCAAAGGTGTGGGAGAAAAGGGGAGACATGCCTCCAAGTGCTGAGTGGATGGTTTTTTATTTTGGAATGTGCCCAGTGCCTTTTGACCTATGTATATATTTCAATGGCCTTCTCCAGGGGCAATATGTTATCTAGCAGCAAAACATTTTTGGAGCTGAAAATCTCATTCCATTTGCTGGACTAAAAAGAAACTGAGAAGGCTAATGAAGTATCCACGTAGGCTTAGGCTGAAACGTATTGGGCTTATCCCAAAATAAGTCAGCCCTCCATATTTGTTGGGGTAATTGTCAGTGGTCACATCTGAATCAAAGGACTTCCTAATTCCTAGTCCAGACACACACACACAAATTTTTATTACCAGTTTTTTCAAATACACTAGAAACTACAAATATAACAAAGAAGAAAAAATAGAAAGAAAAGGAGAGAAAAAGAATAAAATACATAGGAATAAATAAAAAAGCTACATAGGAAAGCAAGAAAAAATGAAACGTGACTTCCAACATTCTTCTCAACAGTTATACTCCATCCCAAAATAAACTTTTTTCACTACAGTTACGTATTACATTTTTTCCACATATAAAATCCTTAATAATTATCAAAAGCCAAAGTTATCAAATCTTTCTTTTGTTCTTTCTTTCTTTTTCTCTTGCAAAAAGAGTACCAAGGGTTTCCAGTCTTTTAAAAATGTCCTTAATGATTCCTAGTCCAGTTCTGTAGCCACAACAGACCACCAGAGTGTGGCAATAACAATGTAGAAGGAAGGCTGTTACCTATAATAACACTTCTGTCTCTTTTTACTGCAACAGGGATCTAACAACGGTATATTTTAGAAAGAACAAAATTAGTAATGAGTTATTCAGTTTTTTTAAGGATTTTTTTAGAAGCACTTTGACAATTTTCACATTTTGTGTCCTCTTATCAATCTTTTTTAATTAAAAACATGAAAACTAACCAGCTTTACTTTTTAAAGGATGGTTTTGTAAGTAACGGCAACAGATTACTTTGAAACACAGGAAAGAAGGACATGAATGAATTACATAAATTGTAGAATCTGGCCTTTTCTTGCCTGTGGAATTTAATTTCAAGCATATGACACACGCAGCCTGAGCTATAAGCTCTAGAAACGTCAGCAGATTTTCCCCTTTTGGCAAAGATAGTGGCTTTTCTTATCAGTTGAATGTCTTTTCTTATCAGTTGAATGTCTGCTATGTTCTCCTATATGTAAACTGGCCTTTTGCAATAAGGCAGAGATATCCAAACATTTCATGTTGGTGATCCACTTTTTAGGCCCTTTCCACACTGGGGTAATAAAACGGTGTAGAGCGACCTCCGACGGAGGTCGTCTGCACCGTGGAGTGGATTGGGGCGGACTACTTTAGCGTAGTTCCACAGCTCAATCTGCTCCGAAGTGACCGGAACTGGTGGCGCGGCGTGTTTTTTAAAAACCTCTTTTCAGAGGTTTTTAAAAAGCATGGAGCGCGCAGCCCCGTGCAGCTCCGTCACCATGCTCCGGTGCAGATTTGCAGGCGTGCAATAGTGCATGCCTGCAGATCTGCTGGAGGCGGGCTTCCAGCTGGCGAGCTTCTCCGGTTGGTGGAGAGCCTCCGCCAGACCGAAGCCACCATTTTGGACTCCGGAGCTGCCATTTTGGACACCGCAGGAGTGCGGAGCAGCGAACTCATGCTGCTCCGCATGGCGACGGACTTACCCGGCTGCCGGTAAGCACCGTTTCAGCACATTTTCCCCATTTCTCCCTGCGTATGTGGAAAGGGCCTTAGACATGCATCATTTCGTCATTCAGTAAGTAATTCAGTAAGTGGAGGCAGCCCCTCTGCCCAAGCCTGGCCCACTGCTGTGCTGTCAGGCCTTTCTCAGCTTGGGGCAGCAGCGGGTGAGGCAGGAGAGGTAGCCCCTCCACCTTGACCTGGCCTGCCACTGCAACCTTTTCTGGGGTCTTTCTTGGCCAGGGGCAGCAGCGGCAGGAAAGGAGTCTTGCTGGGGTCTTCCTCGACCCAGGACAGTGGTGGTGGCAGAGGCATCCTCTTCACCTGGGCCTGTTCCACAAGGCAGCAGGAGAATCAGCCCCTCCACCCATTATGTTCATGCAACACACCTGCACACTGCGGCCGACACACTAGTGTGTTGCAACTCACAGTTTAGAAAGCTCTCCAAACTCTCTTTGTTTTGAAAGGTGATGCTTCAAGAAGGCAAAGTTCTTCTGCATCTGTGGCCTGCGATCATGTGGAACACATTTCAAGTTAATAGGTCTTGGGGTTTTTTCTGAGGCTACATGATCCATTTTAAAAGGCATTTTGTGTATCTGGGCTCCCAACAGGTTTTTCACGGTTATGATGGAGAACCTGTGGATGTGGCTCATGATTTTTCCCTGCACGCCTGTTCTGTCATTTCTACTGTGCTGTTTGGACCTTTGGTGAGTCAGCTGGAGGGACCAGAAGGGAATGAACAAAAATTCTGTCTTGCCAGGAGATTCTCTTTTTATCCCAGGTGGTCTGGGACACCAATACCTGAAGGAGCAACCCTCCGTATGTATGCAGTCCCAGGACTGAAGTTCACCGGGAAAGGCTCTTCAGAGCAGGGGATGAAAGAGGCCCTTCTCATGAGGCCATTTCCGCACTAGCCTGTTATAGCATGATGATTCCACTTTCAACATCCTCTGGAATCCTGGGCCCTCCCAAAACTGCAAACCCCAGGATTCCAGAGGATGTTGAAAGTGGAATCATCACGCTATAACAGGCTAGTGTGGAAATGGCCTGAGACAACCCTTCCTCTTGGAGGCTGGGATGGCATCAGTGCTGGCTTCAGGGCCTTTCTGCACCACACTGTTATAGTGCTATTATGAGGGGCATTTAAAATTCTCAGCCAGAGAGTTCTTTGGCCTCAGTAAACTACCAGCCCCAGAATTCCACAGGATGTAAAAACTGGAATAATAGCACTATACGAGCGTGGTGCGGAAAGGCCCTCCGTTTGGCACCAGTTAAAACACCATGGCTGGTTCTTAAAGCCTTTGGGTGCCTAACTGATTTACTCAAAAATATCCATGCACACCTGGTTTGAAACCTTTTATATCTGTTTTCATTTATTAAATTATGTAATGTACTTTTAGTCGATGATGATGATGATGATGATGATGATGATGATGATAATAAAATGTTGTATGCTCCCAAGTCGATTCTGACTTATGACAACCCCAAGGGAAAACCCATGATGCCTCTATGAAAAGGTGGGGAATTATAGCTCAAAGGAGGTCTACGAGAGGGAGGAAAGCACAAACCCTTTTCACCTATGTATACCAGTACTAATGTAGAGACACCAGTTCAAGGCCAAAAGAATGTTTTCTTGGGGGAAATCACAAACACATGCAAGAAATCAAGCAATCTCTCAACCTTACACAGCTAACAGAGGGAAAGGAGGGAAAACTTGAATAGCAAGGAATATAGGCTGAAATGGGCAATATTTACCACTCTGGAAGAGAAGAACATTGAGGTGAGATGGCTCAAACACAAGAGTTTGAGGGTTGCACAGAGGAAGGAAGGTCTGGGGATTGTAGAGTGGCGCTCAAGTGCTAGCAAAATGTCGGAGTCTGAGCTAGGATTTAAATATCCTTTTTCTGCCCTGAAGGGGAAGATGTTAATGGCTCTCTGGCTGAAGAAAAGGGTCCAAAGCCAGCTAATGGTTTTAGCATTAGGTAACAACACATTGACGGGAGTCATGATAGCTTCTTAATGTCTGGGCAGGTGAGGAAGCAAAGGAGGAAGTTCTGCAGGAAGGAGGTTACAGGAGGTTGGTTGTTATTTCTTTGGGTGTTTTGGTGGCTATTGTTTTCTAGGTTTGGAGAACTGAGAGGATCATCTTAAACCCATTGAGTTCTCTGACTAATCTTCAGGGAACCTATGATCTGGTCACCTCCAGTCATCTTGCCAGCATGGCTTTTCAACCATAAATGTATGATTTATGTCAATTAAACAGTATCATGGATTGGGGGTATACAACACGGTAATAAAACTATCATGGGGTTTTCTGGGGCTGAGAGTGTGTGATTCACCCAACCTCACCCAGCTGGTGTCCGTGGCTGTGCAGAGAATCAACTGGTATACTATCCTGAATATTTGTGGTGTAGAGTGAAATATGCACACACAAATAAATAAATATTAAGTCTCCTTGGTTGTTCAGACACAGTAGAGCTTTGCTGTTTTTCCCATTAGCAAAATGGCTGCCCTTAGTTCTCTTCTAGCCTGACTCTGCTCTTTTCCTCCCTGGCAGGATATGGCCAGTGTTGAAGAAATGCACGACTGCATGCTTGAGGTGGTAAAAGCATGGAGTGCAACTCCCATTAAGGTTCTGGATTTCCTTCCCATCCTCAAAGTAAGGAAAAGGACATGGGGAGCATCCCAAGCTGTTTTTGTTTTGGCAAGGGGGGTGTTGTTGGACCCCCTCTTGAATGTAGATCTTAGAAAAGTTTATTTTTTGGAAGTAGCACAAAAGATTTAGGGAACATTCTCGGAGTTGTAGCCTAGAGAACAAACTTTTCTAGCGTCTTCCACAAACTATCTGGGACCCCCACTTTGCTGCCAACTATGGCAGCGCTCTATGGTTCAGGAGAATGCCAGAACATCCTTCTGCATCATAGAGACATCATGAAACCATGGAGCAGAGCACCTCATAGAATTTCCAGAACACAGGGATGCTCTGTTTCATGCTTTAAATTTCCAGGTGGTCAGCAGCTGTGCATGGCACATGAAAAGGGCCATGTGTGTCCCAGAGGTTGCAGATTTCCTACCTCTTTCCAAGAATTTCTTTGCCTCATGGATGGCAATTGTGTTCCCAAAATGGCTACAATTAGAATTCGAACTTCAATTGTAATCTCAGGCAGGCACTAGGGCCCTTTTCGCACGGCATTGGCCATGCAAAAGGGCCTCTGGAGTGTCGCACAATTGTGAGAAGCAGTCCACATGACACCCTCACAATCGCACAATGCTGCCGGGGCCAGCAGACGCTGATAGCACACTATTTCATTTTTGACTTGTAGCCGAAAATGGTGCACGATTGTGCATTGCTCCGGGGCCCCACGCGCACTTACCATGTGTGTGGAGCTCTGGAGCCATGGCACTTGTGCTTCCTCCTCCAGCACAGACTGGGAAAATACCCAGCTGCGCTGTGGAAAGAAGAGGAGGAGCCCTCATGCTGCCTGCTCGCCAGCAGGCAGCGGCTGCAGAGACAAAGCAGGAGGGATGCGAGAACCTCTCGGAAGAGGCTGCTCGTGTGATTCCCGCGCCCCCGCACTGCAAAAAGGTAAGGTGTGGAAAGTGCCTAGGTTGGGGAAGGCTGTCCTAAAAACAACCAAAGCTGATCTCACTGACTCAAGTCAAAACACTTTACTACACAGCTCACACAAGTTCCTCCATGCTTTGCAAAGCACTTTGCAAACATACATCAATTCTTCTGCAAAATACCATATTGGCTGCTGTATAAGATGCACCAGCGTATAAGATGCACCCCATTTTCAAAAGTTATTTCTTTTTGGGAATAAAATTAATACCGGTATGTCTTACATGCTAACGAGGCTTCTCCCACCTCCCTTCCTTTCCATTTTGCCTTGGCAGGAGTTCTTCCCGCCAAGGAAAAATGCATAGAAAAGAGAGGTGAGCTCTAGGGAAGCCTTGCCCGAGCACTCCTTTTGACATCCACCTCCCTTTCCTATGCATAGGCAAAATGCATATGAAAGGGAGGA
Organism: Ctenosaura bakeri; assembly: GCA_948474755.1. Classification (NCBI taxonomy): domain Eukaryota; kingdom Metazoa; phylum Chordata; class Lepidosauria; order Squamata; family Iguanidae; genus Ctenosaura; species Ctenosaura bakeri. The sequence continues at coordinate 126,907 of CAOLHI010001524.1, forward strand.
GGGGTCTAGGGGGTGAAAGCAGTGCTGGTGCAGGGCTTTTCTAGACCCTCTCCTCCCTTTCCTATGCAATTTGCCTCGGTGGTGAGTTCTCCCCACCAAAGCAAAACGGGAGGGAAGAGAGGATAGAAGAAGTCTCATGGGAATCCTCCTTTCACCTCCTCCCTTTCCTATGCATTTTGCCTTGGCGTGGAGAGGGAGGTAGGGTGAAAGGAGACCTCACAATGATGCATCCAGTGTGTAAGACATACCCCATTTTCAAAAGTTATTTTTTTGGGGGAGGGGAGTGCTTCTTATATGGCAGCAAATATGGAAGAGGACTTAGAAGTTACCTTTTTAGATATCTGAGCTTTTTAGATTAAACCAGTACTGTGAACCCAGACGAAGGAACTGACAAAATCACCTCTGAGTATTCCTTGTCTAAGAAAACCCTGCCCAGTTTTCGCCGTTAGTTGGGGTCGCTGTTAGTTGGAAGGTGTGTGAAGGGACATGCATGCACAGCCACAAATATGTGAACACCACCCACCCACAAATATGTGAACACCTTGACTTAAACATTTTACTCATCATTCTGAAAGAAAATATTCCATAGTCTTTCCTAGATGGTGTCCAGATGCACATTGGTGCCCATTGTGCATTGGGCCATGATGCCATAGTCACTCTTTTGGCTACCACAACAAATGCCCATACATTGTAGTGTCACAACATCTTCTAGGTGAATACGGGTGTAACAAAACTTTTTGGTTTGATTTTCATCTATAGAAGAACATTTAGAAAGATGTCAGTCCCAAGAAGAATGATTATGGCATTGTATTACCACTGCCTATTTCATTTTGTGCCCCATCTTGCCTCTAAGGAGCTAAGGCCATTGTACATATTTCTTTCTCACCTCCTTTATCTTCGTAACAGCCCTGCAGAATAGATTAGACTGGGAAGGAGACCTAAAGTCACCCACAAAGCTTCATGCATGAGAATGGATTTGAATTCTGAGCTCCGCAGTCCAAGCCTGATATACCACATAGAGGGGGAGGTAAATCCTGTACAGCCATCACTCCAAAACAAGAAGTTGATTTTAGCCAATTTCTGGTTTCAGTTTTGTGTCACCACCTTTTAAAAAAAGAAAACATTTGACTGCTGGCAGGACAACCATCCATGGAGTCCCAGAAGCAGAAGATTGTTCCATGGTGCTTACCCACCTCTGTTCTAGGTGTCTGTGCCAGGAAAAAACACTAAATTCTGGACCTTTGGTTGCTGTTTCTTAGGTTTTTCCCAATGCGACATTGAAGCACCTGCTTTCCTGCATTGAAAACCGAGACTCCTTGGTCCAAGGTCTGATGGAAAAGCACCAGGTGAGAATGTGCAAGGTGGCATACTCTCCCACATTTTGCAGATGAAAACTGGGACATATATGGCCCAGCAGCAGCATCAGAGTTAGGTCAAGATGAACAAAGTTATTAATGAACAAGAACAGACAACCTAGGAGAGACTGCTGCAGTTTGTTGCCTGAATCTACAGTCGGCCATCCAGTTTTGCAGGTTCAGCATTTGCAGATTAGATTATTTGCAGGTTATTTTATTTATTTACTTTTTTAAAAAAATCTTATTGTTTTTGCCCTTGCCGTGGAAAAAATATGTTCTGTCTATGGATCTCCTGGTCCTTCAGTGCAATTCTGTGGTCTGCTTCCACCAGAAGTGGACTATATAGCTGTGCTGGTAGACCTAGAGATTCCTAGAGAGAGCACTTCTCTAGGCATTGCTAGGTTCTCAGACTCGACTCTATGGCCCACTTCTGCCAGAAGTTGACTATAGAATTGCTCTGGAGGACCTAGCGATTCCTAGAAAAGTGTTCTAAGGTGAGAAAAATTAGCGTTCACAGTTCTAATTTTTATTCACATTTTTTTCACTTCCGCAGGGGGTTTTGTGCCCCTAACTCCCATAAATATGGAGGATTGACTGTACTGGGAAGGACAAGATTCCATCCTCTCCTCTCCTCTCCTCACCTCACTAATCAGTCAATGAAGTGCAAATTACTTCTGCATTTTGGACTCAGTTTACAACAACTAAAGTAAACTGAGGGCAAAAGGAAGAAGTGTGAGGAGGAGAAAGAATTTGTCACATTTTAAAAGCAGCTGAAAAAGAGGGACAACAGAGGACTAACTGGAACCGTGCCACCCTGGTCTAAGGCATGGGCCAGCACTTGGTGCTGTCTTCCTAAAAGCTGGCCTGCATTGAAGGAATGGGTAAGTTTTTTGGTGTGCCACCTCTTTAGGAGTCCCACCGTTCCTCAGAAGCACGAGACATGCTGGACCACATGCTGCAGTTCCTTCATGACAATGACATCACCAAGTGGGGGGACACTGGCCTCCTGCCAGACCATGTCCACATGGCCATCGTTGACCTGCTCATTGGAGGCACCGAAACCACAGCTACCTTATTGACCTGGACGGTGGCCTTTTTGCTGCATCGCCCAGAGGTAGGATGAAACGGTGAAGACTGTTTGTGTGTATCAGGGCATTGGAGTATCTCAAATTTTGTCCTCTTCTAATGTCATCTTTTTGGATTACAATTCCCTAAACCTTTCTTCCAGCCAACATACAGGCATCCATAATTTATCTGATGGGTTAGGGACCAGAGCACTGTCAGAAAGTGAAGTGGGTTGAAAAGTGGAACCTGTCCTGTGTCGGCAGGCAGCCAAGGCTTCCAGCTGTCTAATTAACCTATTATCAGGAGTCAGCGAGCAAAATTTGTCTTAGTTGTTTTGCAGTCCAAGTTCACAGTAGATTTAGAGAGAGAGAGAGTCCATGTTTGCTGTAAATCCAAAGAGAGAGTCTGATGGCAAAATCCACAGATGAGGTGAAGATCAAGAGTTTTAGGAGCATGAGCAAGGAATTCAGGAGTAAGCTGGACTGCTTCCACTGATAGGATCGGCTGGCTACAACAGCCTCCTTTCATTCTGGTCTCTTGTTATATAGGCTCAGAGTCTTAACTGGCTGTTGACCTAATTAATGAGTCTTTATTATATAAATGCTGCAGATTCCTGGGCTCTCCCCTTTCCACCTACACTGTCTGCTGTTAAGAACTGTTCCTCTCACATCTCTTGGGTGTGACTGTTGGGAAGGGCCCTGGGACAAAGGCATGACACCACCAGTCCTCTTCCTATAGAAACATAAGGAAATTAAGGAGATTTGCTTGGGACTGAATACACATAAGCACATGCTGCTTGCAAAGTCTCAAAGTCAGCTTGGTGCCTCCCCCCCCCAGCTAGCTTTGCAAGCGCATGCATGCAATCCAAAGCAAGCTGAAAAGAGAAAAAAGGTGCCAAGCCAACTGAGAGACTTAGCAAGTAGCATTCACTACAGGAAAAAGATAAGAGGAGAAGCACTGGCAAAAGAGTGGAGCCGGCATTGAGAGAACAGAATGTGTGTCTAATTTACAATGGTTAAAAGAGCAGAATGTCGAAAAATGAGTTGCTGAAAATGAGAAATGCCTGTATTGGTTTGGCGGGGCAGAAGGTATGGAAGTTATAATCCACAGTAAATTGGGCCACTTGCTTCAGCCAAAGGTAGGAATGATGTGGCCCTCCAGATGTTGTACTATAGCTTCCATCATCCTTTGCCATTGACCACCCTGGCTAGAACTGCTAGTCTCCTGGTTTAAGCTACATTAGATGCCCTCTTAGCTCATGTTTTTGTTCCAATAGCTGAAATCCTATTGGTTAGTTCAAACCAGAGGCGATGCAGTCAATCATTTTCTGAATGGTGAGTTGGCAAATGAGTAAATACAAGTAATTCAATGGGTCTACTCTAATTGGGATCAACAACAGTATTTATGCTTTTGTCTGATAGTTCCTCCTCCCTCCAGATTTCTGCATCACCTCTTCTCCATACCAGGAGCATAGAGGAAAGGGATTGATAAACTTCAGCCCTCCATATACATTTGGTCTCCAACCCCCATCACCCCTGACCATACCCTGGCTGAGGGTGGTGGGAATTGTTGCTCAGAATTCCAGTGACTGGTATAGAACAGGGATGGGTGATGGCTCGACCATGGGACACATTTGGGTCACCACCAATTTTGGTGACTACTAGACCTCTACTTCTGTCTCTGTGAAAATAAAGTAAGTTTTTTGCAGGGGGTTCATGCAAAGATATTATCCCATAAAGCATGATGTGTGTGTGTGTGTGTGTTTTCGTCGACACATCTCAAAGTTGGAAGTGACCCTGCAATCACTTCCAGTTTTGAAAAATAAACATAAAAATTTCCCCATATTTTCTCATATTTTCAGGTCCCAGAGAGTCAAAATTAATCCCTGAACTGACTAAAGGTTCCAACTCTTAATACAGAATATTCTTTTATTTCATTATTTATTTTATTTATTTATATCTTGCCTTTTCCCCAGCCCTGAAACTTAACGCAGCTTATGAAAGTTAAAACCTACATACATATCATACAAAAGTTAAAATAAAATTTGACTAGCCTGCCCATTAAAACAGAGACACAAAAAATACAGGCAACACCAGTGATGTAGACTTGAGTCGACTGACTTGGACTCAAGTCAGACTTCAGTCACTTCAGTGATTCAACTGGGACTTGACTTGGCAATAAATGATGCACTGACTCGAGACTTGTATATTTTTAATGACTGACTGGCTGCCCTTGATTCAGTAACGTAACACTTTCATCCAGAAACTTTATGGTTTTGAATGCTTCCATCTCTTTTTGCTTATTAGCCACATAACAATCCATCTCAAGCCCAAAGTGCAGGTGCATTTCTCAGAGAGAATAGCAGGTGAGCTTGAGGTCTGCTCAGCAGCCTGTCTCTGCTGCATGTTGGAAGAGCCTTCTAAAATGTTTCCTAAGAAAAGAAGACAAGACTTGCCCCCTACAGTGCAGGATGCATTTCTCAGAGGGGAACAGCAAATGTGTTAGGCAATGGACTTTAGGAGGAAAGAGCCTTCCTTCTAAAGCTTTTGAAGCTTCCATAATGGGGAGTAAGAAGGGTCTTGTTCCCCACATTTGAAAAATCCCCCAGCTTCGGAAATGGCAAGTAAGAAGGATCCTATTTCCCACTTCCAAAGGTGAAAATGGCAAAATTGCTAATGTGGAGGGCCAACTCTGCTTAAATTGTTAAAACTGACTTTGTCCAGAAATTCTGGAATAAAGGATGGGGTATAAAGTTTCCCAGACTTGAGACTGCCTTCAGGGAATTGAGACTTGACATGAGACTTGAAAGTAGAGACTTGAGACTTGACTTGAAACTTGGAGTAATAGAGTTTTTATTTTATTTATTTATTTATTTATTTATTTATTATTTGTATCCCGCCTCTCCATATGGATCAAGGTGGCAAACAACTTACAAATAGCATGTATTTTGAAACATTTCTATACATAAATATATCACTGGGCAACACAGCATACTGTAAAAGGCCCATGTCCTATAAGCAGTCACTCCTCAAGGGCTTGCTGAAACTGAAAACTAGGGATGGGCCAACCGAATCCTCGAATCCTGGGTAAGGATTCGAGATTCCCAAATCCAAATCCCTGTGCCAAAATAGGAAAACGGAGCCCTGGTGGCGCAGTGGTTAAATGCCAGTACTGCAAGCCACAAGGTTGTGAGTTCGATCCTGCCCAACTCCTAGGTTGACTCAGCCTTCCATCCTTTCGCAGGTCGGTAAAATGAGTACCCAGCTTGTTGGGGGCATGTATAGAAATGTTTCGAAATACATACTATTTGTAAGTTGTTCGCTGCCTCGATCCATATGGAGAGGCGAGATACAAATAAATAATTTTTAAAAAAACCAAATCTTTCGAATCCATCAAATTGTTCGAGACTGGGACGCCTGAAAACCAGGAAGACCAGGCTGAGAAAGTGTGTCTTGCCCAAGATTACCCTTCTTTCCCTTGCTTTTAAAACTCTTTTTAAAAAAAGATCCGAAAGATTCGAGATTCGAGATTTGTGAGATTCATGGATTCCCAGAACCTTCCTGGGATCCAGATCCGGAAAATTCTCACTTGCCTGTGGCAGGCTGGCAGAGTGGGATCTAGTATAGTCTCTCTTGGAAGGGTGTTCCAGAGTTTGGGAGCAGCCACCAAGAAGGCGCTTTCTGTGTTCCCACCAGCTGTATCTGTAAAGGTTGTGGGGCACAGAGAAGGCTCTCTCCAGAAGATCTCAAAGCACAAGCAGGCGCCTATGTGGAGATAAGTGAACAACACTGTTGTCTCCTGCTCTGGGAAAGTTTCATCTGTCTGTGAAACTTGAGGGTTTGGCATTTTGTTTCCTCACAACATCATTCCTTTTCTTCCCTTTCCCTTTCTCCCCAGATTCAGGAGGAAATCCACAAAGAGTTAATGACAGTCATAGGACATCATCGTGACCCCACCTATAGTGACCGGGAGCATTTGCCCTACCTCAGTGCCACCATCTGGGAGACCTTGCGCATGCGCCCTTCAGCACCCCTTGCTTTGCCTCACATGACTATCCGTGATACCAGGTACCAAGTTTCCACAAACCATCTTCAGTTATTTGTCACATGTAAGAATCTAGACATAATGAAAGGACAGTTATGCCCTATGAGGAGCAGCTTAAGGAGCTGGGTATGTTTAGCCTGGAAAAGAGAAAGTTAAGAGGGGACATGATAGCCATGTTTAAATATATGAAAGGATGTCATAGGAAGGATGGAGCAAGCCTGTTTTCTGATGCTCCAGAGACTAGGACATGGAGCAATGGCTTCAAATTTCAGGAAAAGAGATTCCACCTAAACATTGGGAGAACTTCTTGATGGTAAGAGCAGTTTGACCATGGAATATTCTGAGGCCTCAGAGTGTGGTGGAGTCTCCTTCTTTGGAGGTTTTTAAGCAGAAGGCCGGATGGCCATCTGTAAGGAATGGGGTTGGACTCGATGGCCCTTGTGGTCCTCCCCAACTCTATGATTCTATAATTCTGTGTAGTTATTTCCTAATGGACTATGTTCTCCAAACCTTGTTAGAGCAAAATCCTAATGGTTGGTAAATGCTCCTACACTTCTCTTATGGAGAACACCCCTCAGGTGTAATTTTCAAATAGTTTACTAGATCAGTCTTCAGGTATTGTAAATAGGCCAGTCTTCTTCAAACTGCAGAGAACATTCAATTGGAGCAGTGAATCAAAGTATATGCTATAAGGAAATTGTTGTCAAATTCTTATCCAAGTATGGGAAAGTTGCAATAGTGAAGTAAATGTAGAAAAGGTTCCTGCACTTCTCGTATGGAAAACAGAGAATAAGGCCCGTGGAATCTCTGCTATTTCACACAGGCTTCATCAGGCTTATCTCTATATGGAAAAATAATGTCTATAGAAACTGTAGTTGCCATAAAACTGTACATGGTGCTAAAAATCAGACAGGACGAAACAGAATAGTCATCTTACTTGTCACCAGGAAGATGGCTGTCTTTCACACTCCCTAAGCTCTTTGCCACTGGCAAAGTGGGGCTCCAGTTAAGTCCAGAACCCATACTTGTTGCCCTCCCAGCAAAATCACTGGAGTGTATGAAAGCTAGATATTAGCTGAACTTTTGATTGGCTAGGAAATGACTCAGACTGCTGAGAAGAATTCACTTCCCAGTCTGTACCATACAACCAGAGCTGTGCACGTAAGATGGTGGCTTGCCTTTGAGCTAGTTGGGACCAATAAATTGTAGATGCTTGTGGTCGCTAGAGCAGAATCCAGAGTGGAGAAGAAAAGAGAGGAAACCAGTGACTTGAAGCCTGTGAAATGATGTTTGTTAAATTGTTGTTTTTCTTCTTTCCCCCACCTCCCCAATTCTCCCCCCCACCAAGTCTGTCTGGTTTTTGCATCCCCAAAGGTGTAACAGTCATCCCCAATCTCTATGGGGCCCACCATGATCAAAGCAAATGGCCAAACCCTATGGAGTTCAAACCAGGTATGATGGGTCTGGAGGGAGGGAGAGAGAGAGAGAGAGAGAGAGAGAGAGAGAGAGAGAGAGATGGTGTGTTTCTGTGTGGGGCAGGGGAAGGAAGAGAAAGTGTGTCCGGATGCCTCCTTGTGTGTCAGAGAGTAGTGGGGAATAACAAGAGCTGCTGGTGGGCAGTCAGACACAATCATCTCTGCAGGAAAGCTCTATCATGGGATGGAGGAGGAGGAGAGACCATGGGTCATGTGTAAGAGCACAAAAGTGGATTCCACTTTTGCAGTCCTGAGGCTCCCAAACCCTCCTGAGCTTCCCCTCATTTAAAAAAAAAGAATCCCACAATTTTCAGATGACTTTTGTCCCCAAAACTATGCCAAACAGCACACAAATGTCACACTTTGCTCTGTCTCACCCCCAGAACCTTCCAACTGCCTACTCCCCCCCCCCGTTTTCTTTAGTCTTATTTCAGCCCAGAATTGTGATCAGAAATGACCCAATAGCATTTCCAGGGCACCTGGGTATTCTAGTTTTGTCTTAGCCCTCCATGGTTGCCCACCCCTGGTTTATGGGGAGAACATTCCAAAGACAGAGATAGATATCTATCGGTATATCTCTTTCTCCTTCTATGTCATCCCTCCAACTATCTTCTCATTTCATTTTATTACAGTCAACAGACCATTAAAACAACTTGTTAAAAACATTTTAAAATGATACAAATATAGTGGCTCACAGCCCTCCAACTATCCAGAATTAGCAAGACGGTCCCGATTAATCCTAGCTTTCTTTTGGGGTGTGTGTGACAAGGCACTGCTATTGTCTTACTTGGGCACCTGCAAAACCATGGAAAACTTGGTAAACAAATCTCAGACCTTGGTAAAGTTCCTTTGGGGGGAGCTACAACTCTGAGAATCCTCTTGTTGGTTGGACCAGTGCCTATGCTGGCTGGGGATTCTAGAACCGTGGTCCAAAAAAGGAACTCTGTCAGTCTCTGGCAAATCTAGGGGAGAAGTCTGCAAACTGAGAGGCCCAGCCATAGGGGCAGGTACCTTTCCAAGACTGGCGACTTCCCTTCTGATCGGATTTCTTGTCTTTTCCCCAGAGAGATTCCTGGAGGCCAATGCCTTGGCTGAGGCCCAACAGCACCTGGTGCCGTTCAGCTGCGGGGCCCGGGTCTGCCTAGGGGAAGCCCTGGCTCGCATGGAAGCGCTCCTCTTCCTCGCCTACATACTGCGGGATTTCCAGATCTTGCCCTCGCCGTCTGGATCGCCGCCCGACCTCCAGCCACGTTGTGAGTTCCTCATGCACTGCAACCCATTCATGGCACGGCTGGTGCCGTGGATGGCGACTGACTCTGCAGAATGAGGCCTCCATGTGGCAGGGGAACACAAATGTTGGTGGTTAGAGTGTTGGACTAGGACTTGGGGAAATCCAAGTTCATATCCCCTCTGAACCAGGGAAATCACTGAGTGACCTTCAGCCTCTTTGTCTTCACCTGACCTACCTCACTGGGTTGTCGTGATAATGAAGTGGGCAGGAGCAGAGCCAGGTATACTCCCGCAATTCATCAGAGGAATTGTGAAGTAAAACTTAATGAAGGAAATAGATAAAATTCTCACTTCTCTGTCCTACTTTTCTCTCTCTGCACTCTCAATATGATTGTGATTCAATGCCCCAGTTTTCATCGATTTCTCCTAAACAGCAGGGAACAGAAGCTACACCTGCCTTCTTGAACTTGTGCACTTGGTAAATGCTTGATTTTCAACTCTCTGTGGAAATTGTTTTTTTAAAAAAAGGCAAAATCAACCAGTGTGTTTTCTTTTGACTATCTCATTTTGTTTTTATAGTACCAGTATTAGTTTTAAAATCTAGTTAATTTAATGATAGAATTTTAATGACTATACACACTGAATGGTGACTTTTCCATGTGATGATCTAGAAACTAGAGGTGAATACAGAGTGATGTATAAAGGCATGTTAACACAATAAAAAGAAATGACAGTTGCATCAACATGTTGCCTTGTGGACAGCTTCTGTCCAGTGCTCTAGTCAGACATACCTTCCTTCATGATATCCTGTCACATGGAGGATGGAGCAAACCTATTTTCTCCTGCTCCAGAGACTAGGGCCATTTTTGCACCCTACCTGATCCCGTCGTCCTGCCAGCACAATCCCGGCAGCACCTTTGCCAGGAAGGGAGTGTGACAGGAAGGCTCTGCAGGTGACACACACCTGCCTTCCACCGTGCAGCCGGGCTCTTTCCCATACTGCGCTGGGGAAGAAAGCGCCTCTATTGCATTTCCTGCCCTTTCGCACGGCAGCAAATACAGGAGCGTAGTGTGAGCACTTAATGGATTTATTCCATTAAGTGAATATCCCACGATTGAGACATGTGGGGGTGGGATGGCAGCAGGACCGTGATGTTGTGCAGAAACATGACCCGCAGAGTGCTGCCATCCCGTCCCAATAGCGGGACTGCAATGCCATGCAGAAATGGCCTTGGACACGGAGCAGTGGCTTCAAACTTCAGGAAAAGAGATTCCGTAGAAATATTAGGAAGAACTGGTGGCAAGAGCAGTTCAACAGGGGAATACGCTGCCTCAGAGTGTAGGAAATTCTCCTTCTTTGGACGTTTTTAAACTAAGGCTGGATGGCATTCTTTTGGGAATGCTTTGATGGTGTATTCTTGCATGGCAGAATGGGGTTGGACTCGATGGCCCCTGTGGTCCCTTCCAACACCATGTTTCTGTGATTCTATGTAGTTATGTCCTAATGGACTATATTCTCCAAACCTGGTCAAATCAAAATCCTAATAGCTGGTAAATGTTCCTACACCTCTTTTATGAAGAACACTCCTCAGGTGCAGTTTTCAAATAGTTGGCAGCATGGCAGAATGGGGTTGGACTAGATGGCCCTTGTGGTTTCTTACAACTCTGTGATGGGGCTTTTTTTGTACTTGGCTTCACAGTTCTTGCTGGTAGTTCCATCTTCAAGATCATCATGGCTGAGCATGAAGACAGGAGTCAAGAATCACACTATTTTCCCTGGCCATCAAGTGCCCCTCTTCCTTTTTCAAAGTATTCCAAGCCCACCTCCATTAGGTCCAGAGCTTGGGAAAGTTAATTTTTCTGCTGCAGTTCCAAGTGTCTGTGTCAGCTGAGAGATTTTGTGACTTGTAATCCAACAAAGCATATTTCTCCAGGTAATGCCTATTCTATGACCCTCAGCTCCACCACATCCTCAGGCTCCACTTGCTTGAGACTCCAGAGATTGACAGACATATGAACCGTATTCCGCTTTCAAAATATTGTCACACTTCAAGCCAACACATCCTGTGAGCTAATGACCAAAAGGACTCTTTTAAAAACAATATCACAGCAACATCAAAAGACAGTTATGCTTCCTTCTCCATCAATTTTTAAAACTTAATTTTTATTTTAAACATTTTCTCACAATGATCTAAAAATAACTTCCCCCCAAGTGCTTCGTATAGATAAACTTTACCCCAACACCCCTCAAAAGTAACACTGTACAGCCTGCCTCTCCCTCCTGCTTGCCAATCTGCCTGGTGCCAATATCCTGCCTTGCCTTGAATTGTAAGAACCGTATCTGCTGTGTAACACACTTTTGCTCCCTGCTGGGAAAAGAAATAACAAAAGTAAAACATACTGCTAAATGGCTGCAACAAAGGGATTGTTCCTCATTGGGGTGATCATGCTGTATTTGGCCTGGATCACACCAGAAAATAGGTAGGGACTTCCATGATGGCGTGTTCCCTAGTGCAAATCCTACAATAAAATGCCAAACAAAAAGAAAAGGAACATGGCAGTGTTTCTAATTGCAAGGCTTTTCAAAAAAATGGACGGAAGAGTATTCAGTTGCTGAGCTCTCCTTTGCAGTCTAAAGTGATAGTGTCCAAACACAGATTGATCACTCCAGCAAAGACATGGGCCCCACTTACAAAGCTGCAGCATGTTACTGGCTCCCAGCTTACAGTACAGAGAAAAGAGAGTGGTGCCTATGGGCATGGAAGCTGTGGAGCCATCACTGCATACACTCTAACTGGAGGGACAGTTCCAATTAATCCTCTGTCTTCCCACTTTTCCAGCTGCTTTTAAAATGTCCTGGTTTTTCTCTCTTACTCTCACGTTTCCCCCTCTGTCCTCAGCTTACCATTAATTGCTGCAAACTGAGTTCAAAGGACAAAAGTAGCTTGCACTCAACTAACGTGGTGCTTGTGGGAAGAACAGGAGTGGGTGGAATCCTGCCCTTCCCAGTAGGCTTAGGCAAAAGCAAACTGCTGCAGGTTCTTAACCATTCTCTGATCTTGCCTGGCCACACCTCTCCTGGGTTTTATCTGTAAACTGTTTGGGGAGGGGGCACGATATTATATACAGCCTGCCAATTTGTTCTTGCTCGTGGTTTTCTCTGAATGGATTTTTCTCACTATTTCGTTTTGCTTTTCATTTCACGGTCTTTCCCATCCATTCCTTTCAGTGCTCCCTATTCTGAGTTCTCCCATCTTCTCATTCCATTGATCTGTGGGTTGTTTTTTTTTTAAATCTCTGTTCTTGTTTTATAAAAGACAATCTGTTCTAGGAGAGGTGAGATGCAAGGGGCTTTGGTGGGGGTTGGGATGGAAGAGGTGAGGCACCAACATGTGCAGCTTGAGTTGACAAAATTCCCAGGAGAAGGCAAAATAATAATAATAATAAAACATATTATTATTAAAAGGTGCTTTGGTCTTGAACTGTGATCAGCAGCTATTAATGCCTTTATCACTTTTCTGAATAGCGCCTGCAGGAGGTAGCAGAGGAGGAAGAGGAGATGCTGAAACTGATGGAAGCCGAAAGCTATAAGCTGGAGAAATGAGGGACAAATTGAGCTTGGAAAAATTTCTCTTTTGGACTATGTCTCCCAAGATCTTCAGTCAACGTGGCTAACACCCATGCTGGCTAATGGGTATTGGGAGTCATTGTGCTAAAAAAGGAACTTTTCCAAATCACTGGTGGTGGATCTATAGGGAACAAGGACCTTTACAAAAAGGGAGCTTGCAACTAGAGGACACAGGGCCAATATCTCTGCCTCTGAGAGACAGGAACTGGCCCAACCAGCTGCCAGCCCAGTGGGGAAACTGGTTCTGACGGCATCAGGACCAGCAGCCAGCCTGTTTCGTGGGTGGGTGGATGAGGCGTTGGCTAACCTGGCCTCCTAATTCCCTTCTCCACAGCTCTCCTCAAGAAACAGAGTTGGTGAGCAAGGGGCTGTACAGCTTTCCTGTTATACTATCCAAACTAAGCTCTTGCCTCTTCTTCATTCTCTTCCACCATCCTTGACTTATCTGGATGCTCCATATTCTTGGCATTCTGTGGCTGGTGAGCGGCAGGAAAAATAATCATAATAATAACAATACAAGGTGCTTTCTAGAAAGTTCGTCCGTTGTTCGTTGTTTTCACTCTCCTTTCTTCTTAGGATGGGAAATTAAGGGAGGGTACGAGGTATCCCATCACAAGAGGAACAGTAGCTAGATCTTTTCCCTTCTTCTCTTTCTCCTCTGCTCTTCCCCTCAGTCAATTTGTAAGCCTCCTGCCCTCGCTCATGCCCGCCGCAAAGGCTGGAAGCCACGGGGCCGAAGTTTCATCTCGGTGAAAGGGATGGAAAACTCAAATCCTTTCCAGTTAAACCAGTTGATGCCCTGGGGTAGGAAAGAGAAAAGAAGAGGCAGGAGGTGAAAAAAAAAAGTGGTATGGAACTCTGAAAACCTTATGCTCAGGGTCCCCAAAAGTCGAGGGAAGAGAAGCAGCTTCATTAAGACAACTTGACTGGGGCAAATAGATTAATTATGACTGGTTAGAAAGCATTGGAACTGAACGCAACCACAGTGTAGGATTACCATACTCTTCTAGCTTCCCAAATCCAGCTAGTGTATTTTGCACAGCACTAGACTTGGTACTGGGAGGCCTGAGTTCAAATTCCTGTTAGGTCACAAAGCTTACAGCGGGGCTACCCACGATCCAGAAGGCGCAGTAGCCCCTCAATGTAGTATAGAGAATGATATTCCCCACTGTATTTCCAACAATCCCCTCCCCGCACATCTTTTTATGTTGATTTTTTAAAAATCAAAATCGCCCTGAATCCTCTATGGATTGTGGAAAGCAATTCTGTCATGTTTTGTTTTGTTATTTCTTTTCCTTTTACTTTTTTGTAATGCCCCTCAGGTTCTTCTGGGCCAGAGAAAGGCTTCTATCAAACCAGAAAGTGATCTTGAACTCACTTCCAGTTTTGAGAATGCCTCTCAGGCCTATAACAGCAGTGGGGTGGGGCAGAAACAGTGTCTAATCGCCCTCTACATCCCCTAAACCACGTGGTGCACAATTGCAGGGAGGAGTGACGGATATTTTTCACCCCCCTACACCTTGCCAGGGCCCATGCTCACATTGGTTGGGGATGATGAGAGTTATAGTCCTGCACATCTGGTGGGGGCCTGTCTGAGGAAGGTTGATGTATACCATGAAAGGCAGAACCCCATCCCAAACACATTGCATTTTTTAAAAAAGAAACATAGCACCCCTTTCATGAGTCCCCTCCACCCCTTCCCTTCTTCCCTTCCTGCCATTTGGGTGTATGAGGAGGTTACCTGGTGGTCGCGGTTGTTTGCGTAGAGCCCATTGAGATTGGCATAGTGGCAGTTGCGGTACCACCATGCTCCACGGTACGAGACTGCGCAGGGGATGATGACCCGGTTGGGGTCCCGGTCCCGAGTAGAGAAGACGCTGCCCGAGTGGTAGGTGAAGGAGTCACCTGTGGAAGAGGAAAGGAAGTGAGAGTGAAAATGGAGGAGGCTTCTCTCCATCCCCAATCTTGAATTCTCAAGCCATTTCCACACTAGGCTGTTATAGCGCTATGATTCCACTTTCAACATCCTATGGAATCCTGGGGTTTGCAGTTTAGGGAGGGACCGGCTGGCCCCTCCCAAAACTGCAAACCCCAGGATTCCATAGGATGGTGAAAGTGGAATCATAGCGCTATAACAGCCTACTGTGGAAATGGCCTCAGAAAGAGACAAACACACACAGGCTGGCCATCCTCCTGGTTGATTAGTCCCAGCAAATGCTAAAGAGCGCATAATAGGACTCACAGGGAAAAGAGGAGACCGGTCTTTCTAGTGCTCTGTGGATGGTCTTTATTATCTGAAACAAACCTAATACATTTTGGCCTATGCAATTATTTTAACGGCCTTCTTTATGGCCATATAAAAACAAACAGAAATACAAATGACAAAAATTCAAAAGGACAACACGTAATTACAATATTATCCATAAAAAAATACCAAATTTTGCATTCTGTATTTGCTTAAACGCCTATACATACCAATACAGTCAGCCTCCACATTCACTAGGGTTAGGGGCACAGACCCCAGTAAAAAGTGGAAAAATTGCAAATATCAAAATGTGTGTGTGTCTGTGGGAAGGGGGCTGAGGCACGGTGGGGAGGATGGACACCTGAGGTCCAAACCAGGTCAGGGAAAGGAGAGGGAAAGGGAGTGGGTTGACATGGTGGCCCTATATTTGCTCTCTCATCTACCTTCTTCCTTGGGTGTGAGTAGGGGGCATCAGGGGAGGGTATGTGGTGTTGAGAAATTGGGCTGTGAGCCATCCTGAGGTGGCCAGACAGTGGCTGGTGGAGGAGGAGAACCAGAGGTGGGTTTTCAATGGGCAGCATGGCTTGATCAGAGCTGCTGCGAGAGAAGGTTCTCCACAAAAAAGAAGCACTTGAGGTGATGGAGGAAGGGGTTAGAGCAACTTGCAAATAATCATATCCATGAAAGTTAAACCTGCAAATGTGGAGAGCCAGCTGTATGTGCAACCAGCCATCGAAATTTCTAGAGCTGAAAAAAATCTCTTTCCATTTGTTGGACCAACAAATAACTGAAGAACCAGGCTTCAGTTTTTAAAAATTATTTTACAGATAGTTAGGAAGAAAGACTTTTCTCCCAGCCAGAACAGACCCATGCATGAATGATGAGCTGACACATAGGTAAATCTCCTTGATTCAAGGGGTCTATGCTAGCCAGATCTAGCAATAGCCAGCTGTCTCCCCAGCCCAACCATAACAGCCCAACACTCACCAGCTGTGCCACTGTAACTGCCCAGGTGGAGGCGGTAATAGTCGGCAGGGGAGTCCACGCGGAAACTCTGGTAGGTGGCATAGACGGACTCACTCCCAGCACGGAGATCCACACGCAGTTCGTAGTCCCCTGAGGACGTCAACTGGTGCAAAGCATCATTCCCTGGGAGCAAGCGGGAGAGAAGGGTGACTCCCCTTTTTCCTTCTTTTTACTGCATTTGCCCACCCCACTTATCTAGAATGTCAGACTGGCCTTTCTTCACATCTCTGCTTTACTCAGGAGGACAGATGTCTTAGGATGGTGCAAATCTCTTCCTAGAAGAGAGATGAGGCAGTGGAATGGACAAGAGGAGGGGAAGACTTTGACTCTGGTTACAAAGTCCTCTGTGAGTGTGACACTTGGGCAGAGTTGCAGAAGACAAACCAGAGTCTGGAAAGATACCTTTTTAGAAAGTAATTTACTATGTGACTTGTTTAAAAATCTTCAACGTTGATCTGTATGAGGGAAGGGGAGAGAGAGAAAGATGAGAGAGCACAGTGATTTTTGGAGACTTTTAAACAAGTTACATAGTAAAATGCTTTTTAAAAAAAATGTTTCTGGACTCTGGTTTGTCTTCTGCAGAGACATATCACATTGCTCATAGTGTATCTTGTTGTTGTTGTGTGCCTTCCAATTGCTTCCAACTCATGGTAACCTTAAGGCAAACCTATCACAGATTTTTCTTGCCAAGATTTGTTCAGAGTGGTTTGACTTTGGCTTCCTCTGAGGCTGAGACAGTGTGACCTTACCCAAGGTCACCTGGTAGATTTCCAGGGCTGAGTGGAGTTTCAAACCCTGGTCTCCAGAGTCATAGCCCAATGCTCAAACCACTACACCATGCTGCCTCTCATGTAACTTGCTACTTTTTAATTAATTCTTGGTGGGGGTGGTAGGGATTACAACTGATATATACTGTGATAGTCAGGTCTCATCTGGTATAATGTCTTCATTTCTGGGTGCCTAATTTTAAGAAGGATATAGACAGGCTGGAGCAGATTCAGAGAAGAAATCTCTTTTCCTGAAGTTTGGAGCATCATTGCTTTGTGTCATTAGTCTCTGGAGCAGCAGAAAACAGGCTTGCTCCATCCTCCATATAATATCCCTTCAAATATTTAAACATAGCTCACATGTTGCCTCTTAACCTTCTCCAGGCTAAACATATCCAGCTCCCTGAGACTCTACTCTTACAGCATGCTTTCCAGGCCTTCTATCATTTTGATCACTTTCCAGCTTGTCCAGCTTCGATCATGTTCCAGCTTGTCAATGTTCCTCTTTAGGATTGCCATCAGTTGGAAGCAAGTTGAAGGCAAACAACAACAACAACTACTACTACTACTACTACTACTACTACTACTACTAGACTGGATGCAAGATTTGGGGGGAGGGGGAAGACATGGTGGGTAGTAGAATCTCCTGGCTCTCTTTCTAGGCTCCTGGTTTGCTAGGTCAGATTCTAAATTGTGGCACAGTGTGAAAGCCTGTTATCACACCAAGTCCTCTCATTCCCAGTTCCTGGGATCTGTAAAATCATAACAATAATCAAGTTGCAGTAATGCTCTACTAACTTTGGCCATTTTCGCATTATACTGTTATAGTGCTATTATTCCACTTTCAACATCCTATGGAATCCTGGAGTTTGCAGTTTAGGGAGTGGCATTCAGATTTCTCAGCCAGAGAGCTCTTGGGCCTCAGTAAACTACAAATCTCAGAATTCTACAGGATGTTGAAAGTGGAATAATAGCACTATAACACTGTAGCGTGGAAATGGCCTGAGAGAAATACATGAAGAGCCATGTACAGACCTAGCCAAAATTCTCGGGTAAGGTTTCCAAAGCCAGTGGCATAATCCTGCCAGTCACGCCAGAAGTCAGTCTCGCCATTCATCCGACGCTGAAAAACCTAAGGGGGAGGGAAGGAGGAAAAGAATCTGACTGTGAATGTGTGCCTTGCGCAAGCAAGCCTCCTTGCCATCCTAATGAACATGGAGTGTGAGCTTTAATGTTGTCTGGTGCCAGTGGGCATACTCCAGTGGCCTTGGAGATGACAGGAGTTGGTTATACATCTGGAGAATGCCAGATTAGGGAAGGCTGGCATAAGCTTTTATAAACCAGAGTCTACTTCCTTTAGGTATACAGAATGTACTTTGGAGTTGGTAGGCCTATATTCTATTTTTTAATTATTATTTATTTGTATCCCGCCTCTCCGTATGGATCGAGGCGGCGAACAACTTACAAATAGCATGTATTTCTATACATGTCCCCAACAAGCTGGGTACTCATTTTACCGACCTGCGGAAGGATGGAAGGCTGAGTCAACCTTGGAGCCCAGCAGGATCAAACTCACAACCTTGTGGCTTGCAGTACTGGCATTTAACCACTGCGCCACCGGAAATGCTAGCAGTGAGAGAGGAATGAAGAGCCAGGACATTTATAAACACAACTCTTGTCTTTCCAGAGGAATTCTTTTACAACCATCTCCCAGATGTGCTGAGAGTTGTAATCTGGCTCATCTCTGGAGGGCAACAGATTGTAGAATGTCAATCTTATTTGAAGCTCTAAAATAATTAACCCTGTCCCCATTTCTTACACTTTATTCCCTTCTGGTCTCACCACTTTGAACTCATCTGGCCCCCAATAAGATGGGTGAGTGGATGCATAAGCATAGATAACAGACAGGCAGATACGGCAGCTTAAAAATATGGAACCTTAAAGACTAACACATTTCCTTTGACCACTAGACAGCTCTTTTAAAGTTCAGACTGAAACCCAGAGCTGATCACTGCCCCACTAATATAGAAGACACCAGCTGCTACTGGATAAAAGATTTTGGGGGCTGCATCCCAGTTCGTCAGTTGCAGGCTGCAGTCCATAGTAGCCTAGGACAAATTAAACTTGTTAGTCTTTTTAAGGGGCCACAAGATTCATTGTTGCTTTGGGAGCAACAGAATAACACAGTTACTTTTATTAGGTAGGTATGCAGGTAGAATGGGTGGATGGATGGACGGACGGACGGACAGATAGTCAGTCAGTCTGTCTGTCTGGTATGCAGCAGACCATGCTGGTTGAGGGATACTAGGAGTTGTAGTCTAGGATGCGGAAGGCATTGGAATGGCGAAGTCCGCAATACCTTCAAGACTCCTTTCCTCTTCTAAAAAAGAAAGCTTCAGCATCATGGGTTGCCAAATTTTGTGGCAGTTGAACAAAGTATGTGTATGCTGACCACTTCACTCTACAGCTGCACTCTTAATACTCACGATCCAGCCACCTCCATCAGTCTCCATGTCGCAGTACACCTGCAAGGGGCGCTCTCTGTTGCCCCCAAGGTAAATTGTTGTTACCCGAGAGGACCCTGGCCCATTCAGGCTCTCCTCTGAGCAATCCCGAGGAAATGGGTACGTCAGATGCTCTGTGGAGGAAAGACAGGATAGCTCCGTCAGTGACTATCCCAGTTTATGCTAACAGCAAAAACAATCCTTTCAGTACTGACTCATATGCAGCCCAACCACTGGTGCACACAAAGAAGAAATCAGCAGAAAATCCGCAGGCTTGCTTAAAGCTCAAGCACTGCATTTTTTTTTTTCAAGAGTGGGGTAAAGAACCACTATGAAATATCTCAGTAAGGACTGAGCAGGCTCACAGTCTACAGATGGCTGAATGTTCCAGGGAAAGAGGAAGAATAAAAAATTGAGGGAAGGAAGAGAAATAGAATAGATATTATGGAAAAGAATGTGGCTGGCTGGCTGAAATCCTGAACAGAAACATTCTTAGGCCATTTCCACACTACACTGTTATAGTGCTATTATCCCATTTTTGACATCCTGTGGGGTTTGTAGTTTAGGGAGGCCAAAGAGCTTTCTGGCTGAGAATTCTAAATGCCCCTCCCTAAACTGCAAACTCCAGGATTCCATGGGATTTTGAAAGTGTAGTGCAGAAATGGCCTTTGTTGCAACATATTTTTTTAGGTCTTCTTGCTAGCCATAACAGAGGACACAACTCTGTTTGGAGGCATTACACCTTGGCACACCAGCTGCTGAGGACCTGCAATGAGATTGTCTCTCACTTGTTCTCATGTTCTAGTTAGCTGCCCTTTTCATACTCTTGTGTTTTAGGAAACACAAGCATTCTATTTTTTTCTTCCAGGGGCATTTTCATATACGATACTTGGAGATTTATCACATCAAGCAGGTAAATCAAAATTACAGCAGGACAATGGCATCTTCGTCAGGGAATTATGACATCATCCCTCTTCTGTTGTTCTCCAGGTGGGAGACTGTTTAAAAAGCACTTCTTTAACAAACACAAAAAAGTCCTCCTGTATAAAAGAAATGCTTTTTGGGAGAACAGAAGAGGAACAAGGTGATGTGATAAGTCCTTGCTAAAAACGTTATTATTCCACTCTAATTGTGACTTATGTGCCTTGTATGATAAAGCCCTTAAAGTGAACATCTCACATTGTTACTGACCATTTGTAATGCAGTTTAGCCTTCTGGCAAATTCCAAAAGCAGTGGACGCCTCATGTGTGAAAAGAATTGACAGGTCAGGATGAAAACCCCACCCCAAGAAACGTGTAGGGCTGTTACCAGTGGTGAAGGAAGTGGAAGTGGGGGCCGTGGGCATCCCTCTCCTCAGTGCCTGGACTTGGACCTGGTAACGAGTGGAAGGAATGAGGTCTTGGAGTTCATATGAAGTGACATTAGCATCCACGGAGATCTCCTGGGGAGGACAGAGTATAAATGCTAATGAAAGCAAACCAACAGGTATAAGAGAGTTTCCCAGTCTGGTGCACAGACTAGGGGAACCAAGACTGGCAAAGCATGTGCTTTATCCACAGTTTGGAAGCATTATTTTTGTTGGATTTTGGGAGTCAGAAGTCCAGAAAAAGTAATATTTCTAAGCTCAGGCTATGATCCAGGCTGGCACTCTTTTGGTGCCTTATGGCAGCTTAAAACTCTGTTGCACATGTGTAAGAAACTTTTTGAAGTTGTGTGCAGTAGTAGCATGGAGGCCAACAGAGATAGTTTTCTTTATCACCTGGTTCTTAAGCAGCTTAGCTTTCTCTCTTGACAGAAAAATGTTCCTGTGCTGTCCACCCCTTGTCATTTTTGCCCTTCCTGCTCTCTCTATTAGGAAGTTTCTCCTAATGATTATCTGGTATCCTACTCATAATTTAAACCCCTTCCGCCAGGCAAGTGGGTTTGGGTATTCTTTTTAGCATCATGGCCAAACGTTAACAGCTGTCCAGTGGCATGAAAGATTCATTTGTATTAATGAGATAGCGAGATACTTTTTGCATTCACTTTGCAGTTTGAATCTGGGAAAAGATATGAAGCCTGAGAATGGACTGGGTGGGTGGTGAATTTTCTTCTCTTGCTAACCTACTTGCAAAGTGCAGCAGGGAGGAGAGGGGTCATGTTTGCACGCTTTGATTTCCTTTTCTGCTTCTCCCCTATAGCCACCTTGGGAGTCCATCTTCCATCAGCCAAGGCACTCCAGGCCAAGCTCCAAGTTTACCATGTGTCAAGCCGTGTTTTTTCATTCCGATTCAAAAACTGTGCTGTCTGCACACACCCCATTTACATTGTACTACCTCGGAGAAAAGTGGTTGCTGCATCCACAACAGCAAGTCCCTGGTCACTCCCATCCCCCTCCCTCACCATGCCCCACCAACTCCAAACTGGTCTTTCAAAGTAAGCTGTCAAATTAAACTATCAAATGAAAGTTAAGGCTGCAGCACGAAGGCTATCAAGGCAGCCTGAAAGAGAAACAGAAGAGAAACAATGCTCAGTATGTTCGTTGATGCGAGAAATTAGTGATCCACTAGCACTCTCTTCCTGCTGTCTGTTTAACACCTGGAAGATAGCCTGTCCTTTGACGGGTGGAGAGAAATAGAGATGGAAATGACAGCCTGGGAATGTCCCTAGCCAGCAACTTCTCCCCTTTGAATTGATGTTACAATTCTGCATGTGGGGGAAAATAAAGCAGAATTGGCTTGGGAGACTTACATCAGAGTTTTTCCAGTTTTACAATACAGCGATTTCTCATCGCATTGAACCGTGCTAGGAGCTGAAAACATGCAGAACCATGAGGGAAACTATGAAGCCAAACTGGTTCAACATGCAGATGGGAGGGTGAGAATTCAAGGCAACTCCGGTGTATTGACCTTGTGTGGAAATGGCCTTGGTAGACCACAAGCTGAACCTGAGTCAGCAGTGTGATGCCGCAGCTAAAAAAAGCCAATGCGATTCCGGGCTGCATCAATAGGAGCATAGTGTCTAAATCAAGGGAAGTAATGGTACCACTCTATTCTACTTTGGTCAGACCCCACCTGGAATACCATGCCAATATCTGGGACGGATATTGACAAGCTGGAATGCTTCCAGAGGAGGGTAGCCAAAATGGTAGGAGGCCAGGTCTCTTCCAACTCTACGATTTTATGATTCTAGGCCACATGCACCCTTCATCTTAATGGTGAGCTCTCATGCTCTCCACCTCCTCTCTTCACTTTCTTACCCCCTACCTGAGAAAGTACCTCATGGTTGCTAAGGGGACTGGCTCTGCTGCACCAATGATGGTGGACATTCAGGGAAGATAAGTGGGAAAAGCATACAAAAAAGAAGCCGGTTTTTGCTATATTTGATATTGGGAGAAGACATAACGAGGGAAGATGCTTTGCAGGAACCTGTCCACACACACACAGGCTTGTTCTTTTTCACATCTGCTATACTTGCAGGCTGACTTTTCTTACACACACCCCTCAGTGGAACTAGCACGCCTCTCCTCAGGGTCACAGCCCACAGTCTGAGAACCACTGCTTTACTATTAATAAAGTTTTATCTTATCCTAGTAACATGTGTCAGTGTTTGGCACCGAAAGAACTCCTGGGGAAGCCTGGAACTGCATCCAGTTTCACAGGATGCAGTTTCTCCATTTGGGAATCAGATACGTGAGCAGCAGTTGTTCTTCCTCCATACGAAGGCCTATATGATCCCAATATGCTCTGCATGTATATTTCCATTTGAAAACAAATTACAGTAGCCGCCTCCTCCCATCTACAAGAGATGTGTTCTAAGACCCCCAGTGGATGCCTGAAATCATGGATGGTATCGGACCTTATATATACCATGTTTTTTCCTTCCACATTCATACTGGGCAGATAGAGTTGATATGCTGGACACGTTAGAAGTGCCACAATGCTTAGCACTGAAGAATCCAGAATGCCTCACTGTGGGCAGTAATAATAGAGCTACTTAGTTTGAAAGACCTGAAGTGTCCTCTCTTCTTGGCTCTACCTGTCCTGATCCCTCTGTGATGTAAACTGATACTCTTAGGGATGTTTCTCTGCCTCTTCTCTTCATTCTGCTCTCTCTCTTCCCAGCTGTTCCCAAGAATACAGCGAGATTAGGATAGCACCCTGAGTAACTTTCCTATCTTAAAATGGAATTCCTATAATAAAGCCTTTTACTTTTGTTTGGTTTTTTAACCCATTGGCGTCTTTGCTCCTTAATCAGTATTAATACTCTGCTGCAGACACACACTCTCTATCAGGACAAAAGCATAATTTATATCCTGGGCTGGATGGAGTGAGATGTGCAAGATTTCATCACACTGCTCAGAGGGGTGTGCAATTTAAAACTTAATTTTCCATTTAATATTTTCAGATTGTGGCAAAACTCTGGATAACAGGGGACTAATGTTCACATTTTGCATGCTGCCCTCTTTGCAAATTGTGCTTACAACAACAGCCAAAAAAGATGCTCGGGTACCTTGAGCTGCCCATAGGGAGTTTCATAACTCAACAGGTATCCACCTGGAGTTGCACGTGGTGGTGACCAGGTGAGGCGAGCACTGCGGGCTGAGATCTCACTAGCTCGGAGGTCCCGGGGCCCATCTGCACCTGGAGAAATACATGGAAAAGAATTTAAAAATCAAGGCAGTAACAATTTTGAGTCTGGCACAAGGGAAATCTCTACCTCTAACTACAAAATGTGCTGTCCCCCAAATAAGCCATTTTGTCTGTTCTTCAGTCCCCTCTGCTTACCAGTGGTGAAAGTGACACTGACGGGAGAGCTCCGGTTTCCTTCCCTCTCCCCATAGACACTGGCCCGGTATTCTGCATCCCGACGTAGCCCCGACAGCCGCAGCTGAACCCGGTTCCCTGGCACTGATTCAGAGACTCTGGGGCCTGGGCAAAGCAGAAGAAACAGTTTGAGGCATAAAAGAGTCCTGTGAAAGAGGCCCTGCTAAGACTTGTTCTAGTTGACCACTGTAGCTTGGTAGCAGAACAAATGCCTTGCAGGCCAAAGGTTCCAGGTTCAGTTTCTGACATTTCTAAGGGAAAAAAAAAAGATCTCAGGTTGGAGAGTCCAGAAAAAGAGATTCTACCCCAGTACTTGGAAAAGTTACGTTTGTTGACTACAACTCCCAGAAACCTTGTAAGCCTCTTGGAGTCCCACTCTTGGAAAAAAAGGTAGGATATTAATAAAGTGATTGATTGATTGATTGATTGATTCATCCAGCTAGCTTGGCCAGTTCTGGAGTCTGTAGTCCAAAAACAGAGGAACTTTTCTAAGCTCTTTCATACCTGGAGAATTCCAGCCACCATGTGGAGTAGACCAAGATGGACTATTTGGGATCTGCTTGGAGATCAATAGGTGATTTAAAGGAGATCAATTAAGGTGTTTGACTCCAAAATGTTTAGCAATATTAGACTATAGCCCCCAAAACATGCTAACTGGAGAATTTTTGGTTCTGTTCTCCAGCAAGGTCTGGTCATGAGTTCCATCCCAGGAGCCACCATTTTGCATTTGGCACCACTTTCCAACCACTTGCAACTGTTCTGCACCTTGGTGGACTACAAGATGCTAATTTTTTTTTAAAAAAGAAAAACTGTATGACACAAGCATAAAATCCATACTTGCCTGAAGTAGATAAAACTGGGCTAGTTGGACCTGCAGCCTAATACAGTCTAAGCCAGCTTCATACATCTGTTATCCCATTTCAATCAACCAAGGAAGCCCATAAGAAAACTGTGAAGGCAACGGTCTCTTCCAACACTGCCTGGTCCTCTACAATAGTTATTAAAATGTACACTACTTCTGAACATGGAGTTTCCATTTAGCTACCATCTTGTAGAACAGCCGATAGATCTATCATCTGTGATTGGGTTCCCTCCACCACTACAGACCTCACTATAGGATTGTGGCCATTGTAACATTTTATGGCACTGCGTTATCAGCCATTAATTGTGTGCTTAGTCTTTTCTTGAATGGAAGAGGGAACGCTGCTTCAGGAACAAGCCCAAATGATCATTCCCGCCCTTGCCCAGTTCCAAGCTCTCACCACCAATGGGTCCATAGGTGACAATGTAGTTGTTCATCTCGGCCATGGGAGGGTGCCACGTCAGCACCGCGGAGGAGTCTGTGACATTGATGGCTCGCAAGTCTGAAGGACCATCTGGAACTGTGGGAGAGAAAAGGACAAGTTTAACAGGTACTGGTTCCAGCACAAATTAGGACTCAAATTAGCAGGGAAGTGAACTCTGGAAAAGTTATTTTTCTGGACTGTTATGCTCAAAATCTCATAGCCAATAGGGATTCTGGGAGTAGCAGATTAAAAAGTAACTTTCCTAAGCTTTGGAAAGTATGGAGGTAGATTCCAGTTTGGGTTGAAGGAAAGATCTCCTTCAACTCAAGCTGGATTTCACCTTCATACTTGGCTTGAGGGGCCAATTACCTCTCTTAAATTCATAATTGTGTGTTCACAGTTCTTGGGTCAGGCTAAAAGTAGGTCTTAGGTTGAAGGCACATGGACTAAAGGAAACATATGCTGTTGACCTGGGGACCAAGGATCACCAGGAGAGTTCAGTTCCTGCTTCCCAAGAAGAACATCAAGGTCAGAGAAAGACCAGCTTGACCTGGCCACTGGTCCCCAGAAGAGGCGGCTGCCAGGAGTTTGCTTCCCTGCTCCCCATCATAGAAATAACAGCCATGCCCACTTGTGGCCTAGTTGCCCTAGGACTGCAAAGCAAAGGGGAAGGATGCTTGGATGCCGCCCAGTGACCAGGAGCTCTGGGTCAGAAAAGATGAAGCTGTCGTGAGTTTGGTTCTTTATCCCTTCCAAGAACTAAGAGAGGACTCTCAGAATCCTCCAGCCCATATGGTCTAAAAAAGTAAAGTCCCAAGCTCTACTTCCACCCACTTCCCCATCAGCCAAATAGAATATTTAGATCCAACAACCAGTTATGTTTCGACAATGGAGACAGTTGAAAGGCAGCCTATTGGAACCCCACTGAACCCCATCCATCAGCCAGAGGACTATGAGCGTGGCTTGTTTGTGTGAAATTGCTTTTGTGTGCATGTTATTGCGTGATTGCCTATTGCCTGTCAAGCTCCTTTGATAATTATTTGGTTGAAGGAGACATATACCTCTAAGGCCTAAATCTAGTTGTCATTTGTAACAAGAATGGACCCATATGAATCCGTGCAACTTACATAAATGTTGGCTTACCAGATTCCCATTGATTCAAGAGCCTGCTCTAGGTAGTGCTAATAAGAGCATTAGGCCGAAGTAAGTAAATACAGAAGTCTACTAAAACTTACTATATACAGTCAGCCCTCTACATTTGCTAGGGTTAAGGGCACCGGATCCTTGAAAAAATGGAAAAAATCACAAATATCCAAACATGTGTGTGTCTGTGGAAAGGGAAATCAGACATGATGGGGAGAATGGACAAGCAGGGTCCCTAGTCAGAGAAAGGAGAAGGAAAGAGGTTGGCATGGTATGCTTCCTCTCTCTCGCTCATCTCTTTCCTTCATGGGGCATCGGGAGAGAGTTTGTGGTGCTGAGAAATCAGGCTGCAAGCCATCCTTAGCTGGCCAGGCAGGGACCGGTGGAGGAGGACCAGATGTGGGTTTTTAAAGGGCTGCACGGCCTGATTGGAGCTGCCAAGAGAGAAGGTCCCTTCAGAAAAGAAGCACCTGAGGTGGGGAGGGTAGTGACTGGAAAAACTCGCAAATAATCAAATCCATGAAAGTCAAACCCACACATGTAGAAGGCCAACCATTTACACAGACACTCTCTCTCTCTCTCTCTCTCTCTCTCTCTCTCTCTCCAATGAGTTACCTGTGGTGACATAGCCCACCAAGGGTTCGCTCTCTTCAAATCCCCGGATAGACACGACAGTCACCTCATAGCTGGCCCCAGGAGTCAGATCCTCAATGGTTGTTCTGAGCTTGGATCCATCCACAGAGATACTTGTGGGCTCGCCTGCAACAAAATGCCTGAGCTCAGCTCTTCTCACAGATGGTTATGATATGATACACTTATGATTAACTAGTTGGGAGGGAATACAGACTAAACAAAGGTGAGTGGGTACCACCAGGAGTGCTATTGGTATGCAAATGCAGAATTTGGAATGGTTACCTTTTGGGACTACAGACCCCATAATCCTCCAACCAATATGGTCACTGGCTATGCTAGCTGTAGGTTCTGGGAGTGGGCATTGAAAAAGGTAATTTGACCAAATTCTGTGCAAATATATGGAAAAAATTGGAGGTTTATGTTACAGGTAAGAAGCACGTTTGAAAAGGCCAAAGACAACTAAAGATCCTCACATAGCCCTCCAGATATTGTTGAGGTGCAACTCCCATCACTTCTCATCATAGGGTATCCTGATGCCTAGGGTTGCTGGGGGCTGGAGTACAACACTTACTGGAAGTCTGCAAAATTACCATCCTGGGATTACAGGATGGTCAGGTAACTGGTGATGCCAACCCTCAGGGGAGAAGACGAGGACAAAGAACCTCACCCCCATCTGAAGGCTGGAAGGAGACTTTGTAGCGATCAATGCGAGAGGATGGTGCTCTCCAGTCGGCCACAACAGAGGTCTCCCGGATGTCACTGAACCGTAGATCCCGGGGGCTGTCTAGTTCTGGAATAGGGGAAAAGAGAAGAGATGAGAGACAGACACAGATCAAAAGCCTTCAGTCCTGCTTTCACTGGGGAGAAAAAGGAAAGGCACCTAAACCAGATGGACCGCACTAAGGCCCTTTCCACACGGGGTTAAAAAAGCGGTGTAGAGCGACCTCTGATGGAGGTCGTCTACACCGTAACGTGGATTGGGGCGGACTACTTTTGTGTAGTTCCACACCCCAATCCGTGCAGGGGCGACCAGAAGTGGTGGCGCCGCGTGCTTTTTGAAAACCACTTGTCTTGTGGTTTTTAAAAAGCACAGGCATGCAGCCCCGTCGCAGCGCTCGGTGTGAATTTGCAGGCGCATGCAAGTGCACGCTTGCAGACCGGCTGGGGGGTGGGCTTCCGGCTGGTGAGCTTCTCCGGTTGGCGGAGAGCCTCCGCCAGCTGGAAACCGCCATTTTGGACGCTGTGGGACTCCACAGGACGCTGCCGCGTGTGGAGCAGTGAACTCGCGCTGCTCCACGTTGCGACGGCTCCAGGTAAGCTCCGTTTTGGCGTGTTTTCGGGCGTGGCTTCCTCCGCATGTGGAAAGGGCCTCAGTCTAAGGTAGGCTTCTTTGGCAACTAGGGTAATAGGGCCCAGGGCTGCCAGATTTCACGGCATAGCTCAGAGTCTTCTCATCAGGAGATAAGATTACAAATTCCTTAGTATTGCTGGGCTCCACTCTGGGCAAAAGGAAAGGCCTGGACAGAAATCTCCAACTCACCTAGCAGAGCAGCAGCTTGATACAATATGCAAGAACTGATTTGCTGCTGCAGCTTACAAAGACACACCAAAAGGCCTGGAAACGCTGCCCTGTGAGAAGAGGCTTAGGGAGCTGGATATGTTTAGCCTGAGAAGAGAAGCTTAAGAGGCAACGTGATAGCCATCTTTAAATATTCGAAAGGATGTCACATGGAAGATGGGGCAAGCCTGTTTTCCACTGCTCCAGAAACAGGGACAAGGAGCAATGGATTCAAACTACAGGAAAAGAGATTCCATCTAAACATTAGGAAGAACTTCCTCACAGTAAAAGCAGTCCGACAGTGAAATACACTGCCCCAGAGTGTGGTGGAAGTCTCCTTCTTTGGAGGTTTTTAAACAGAGGCTGGATGGTCATCTGTCGGGAATGCTTTGATGGTGTATTCCAGCATGGTAGGAAGTTGGACTCAATGGCCCTTGTGGTCTCTTCCAACTCTACATTCTATGATTCTAAAGACAAAAATAATTCTTAGAAACGCTGCCTGTCCAGACTATAATTCCTGGAGTCCATGGCCGGTGTGCATTCTGTGAGGGAGATTTGGGGATTTATAGTCTGAAAAAAGTAACATTTCTAAGCTCTGGGCAGGGGAGTGGTAGTGATTCCAATCTGGACTGGGGCTAAAACATGGAGGAAGGGAGCTCCCTCCTTTCTCATGCCTCAGTCCAAGTTCAAACTTTTGTCGACTTAGCTATGAGCTGCTGACTGTGGAACCCCAGCGTGACATGGAGAAACTGGCCGGACTGTCGAAAACAAGGCCCACGCTTTGGCACTTCCCTCTCTCTTCCTCACCCCTCCTTCCATGAATTCCTCCCTCCCTCTCTCTGGGGATTAACCCCAGCCAATTCTAGCTGACCACAAAGGAAACAGAGAAGTGCCAGAGATTAATTCCTCTGTCTCACAAAGGAAACCACAGCTGGACTCCAGCCCATTGCTGTACGGGCCAAGTCAAAGATGCAGCTGTTGGTTTTGTTTGCTGCTTCGCGTAAGAGCAGCTCGTTCCACGTCATGGCTTCTGCACGCACCCACGTCCCTCCTAGTATAAGTGAGCTGGTACAGTTAAAACTGATGTTCACGGCCAGAAACTGGAATAGTTAACTTTCTTCTCTACCACAAAGTATCCTATATGTTCATACCTTTCAATCGTCCCAATCTGGCAGGGACTATCCCAGTTAATTCTCTGTCATTCCACTGTTTCAGCTACTTTTAAAATGTCCCTGTTTTTCCTCCTCATCCCACTTTCCCCTTTTGTTCTCCACTTATTTCCATTGTGAACTGTGTTCAAAGTACAAGGCGAGTTAATTCAGAGGAAGGAGAAGAATGAAGAGAGGGAATTCTGCCCTTCCCAGGAGGCTCAGGCAAAAGCAAACTGCTGCAGTGTCTCCTAGTTTGCACATTCTTCCTCAGTAATAACACCGGACTCTGATGTTACTTGGCTACAGCTGTCCCAGGCCATTTCCGCCCTACACTGTTATAGTGCTATTATTCCACTTTCAACATCCTATGGATGTTCTGCAATTTAGGGAGGGGGTCTTTAGAATTCTCAGCCAGAGAGCTCTTTGGCTTCAGGAAACTACAAACTCCAGTGGAATAATAGCACTATAACAGTGTAGGGTGGCAATGGACCCATTCTTCATCTGTGAGATGTTGGAGGGCATATATTTGGCAAGGTCTAAATGCCCAGTGTGTCATAATGGTTTGAGCATTAGAATATGACCCTGGAGACCAGGATTCCCACACGTTTGCAAGAACTTCCTGAAGGTAAGACCAGTTTGACAGTGGAATACACTGCCATGGAGTGTGGTGGGGTCTCCTTCTTTGGAGGTTTTTCGACAGAGGTTGGATGGCCATCTGTCGGGAATGGTTTGACAGTGTTTTCCTGCATGGCAGAATGGGGTTGGACTTGATGGCCATTGTGGTCTCTTCTAGCTCTATGGTTCTAAATTCTAGTGGGGTCTAGGGATCTAGAGTCAGTGTGGTGTAGCAGTTTGAACCTTGGACTATGACCCAGAAGACCAGGGTCTGATTCCCTACTTGGCCATGGAAACCCACTGGAGACATGGTATACACACTCAGCCCTAGAAAATCCTGTGATAGGTTTGCCTTAAAGTCCCCATAAATTGGAAATAACTTGAAGGCACACAACAATGACAACAACAACAACAAATAATAATAATCTAGAGGGACTAGACCCTGTCTGATCTTGGAAGTGAAGCAGGGTCAGCTGTAGTTAGCATTTGGATGAGAGACCACCAACAAAAACTAGTGCCATAGGCTATATTTCAAAGGAAGGAACTGGCAAAACTGTTGGGAGTGGCAACCTTTGCATGCTGAATTAACTGGCTAGTTAGTTTGCATGTTTATTGTAGGCATAGAGAAGACTGCCTAGAGTAAACTTCCTGTTGCTTGGTCAACACCCACTTCCCCTTGCATGTTCTCTTCCTCTTCCCCTTTTTGTTCTTCGGCTTTCCTGCAAGCATGTGGTCTTCGATCCTCCTGAAAGCATATTCCGAGATCGCCTAACATGGATTATTTTCAGCAAGCATGTGACTGCTTAATTTCTTCTTACTTTCTCCAAGAATTGAACCTGTGTAGACTATGCACAAGATTTTGTGAGTAAACTTTTCATAGTAAAGTCAAAGGCTTTCACGGCTGGAATCCATGGGTTGTTGTGGGTTTTTCAGGCTATGAGGCCATGTTCTAGTAGTATTTGCTCCTGGTGTTTTGCCTGCATCTGTGGCTGGCATCTTCAGAGGATCTGGAGACATGGTGGTGGAATGGAGTATATATACTTGTATGTTCCCTGGGTGGGAGGGATTTGCACAAGTATATATACTCCATTCCACCACCATGTCTCCAGATCCTCTGAAGATGCCAGCCACAGACGCAGGCGAAATGTCAGGAGCAAATGCCACTAGAACATGGCCTCATAGCCTGAAAAACCCACAACAACCCAAACTTTTCATACTTTTTAATCAAACTGTTTGTGTTTATTTTGAGCTAGATTAAGTGTGTCTGGGGTGGAGATGATGTGACAGATGATGCCGCTGTGATTGAGGAGCAACTGATTGTACATGGAGCTGAGCCAGTGAGTGGGATAGAGGATGCCTCTGAGATTGAGGAGCAACTGACTGTGCAGAGGACTGGAGTAAGCAAGTCAACCTGCAAACATCCCCTGCACTGGAAGGTCAAACAGAGACAGAGTTGCCCCAGCCAGCTTATGACGGAGAGGGAACCAGCAGTGATGCAGAAGAGTGGCATGCCCCTGTGTCCATCAGTCTTCAATCACAAAAAAGGCTGGAACGGGCTGTGCAGAGGAAGGCTGCATGGACTAGGTTGAGGAAACAATAACAAGCAGCATCTGCTCACAGTGGCTATTTAAGTCTGCCGGCGTGGTTGCTCTTTGCTTGCAGCAAATTACTAGCAAGCCCTCACAACCTTTGTGTCTCCTGCTCCCTGGAACCCTCCGGATGGATCTCTGCCTCCCGAACCTTTGGACTGGACCTTGACATAGCTCAGCTTGTATTTTCCTGGTGTTTGGTATATTCGGGCTCTCCCTGAAAGTATTCCTGACCTCCCTGCTCCCTTGCTGGCTGCGGCTCAGCAGGAAGAGATTTCTGACAGATGATGAAGTGGGGCTGGTGATTTATTCAACTTCTGCCTGTGCATTACAAAATACTCTGTTGGTTGGGAGACTTATTACTAAAAATCTCTCAATTCCCCAACAAAAAACACCTCTGTGTATTCTTTGCCTAAGAAAACCCTGTGGAATTCATGGGGTTTTGGCAAGTGACTTGAAGGCACATGAATTTGGCAGCACTTAATTCAGATGACTGACTCCACAAGCATTATGCAAATACTTCAGCTCAGACCCTTTTTCTTCCCCTCCATTTTATGGACACTGAGGTCACTCTTGAGGGCTTCTTACCTATACCGCTAGTCCTCGCCACTGTGTTGATGTTGGCCACTTGGGAGCCTTCCCTGATGCCATAGACTGTAAGGCTATATTCAGTGTTGGGCGTAAGGCCGCGGAGCACAGTGGAGCGCTTGTCCCCGGCCACTGTCACTTCCTTGGCTGGTGGGGGGCTCCTCCCACTTCCCAGAAGAGATTCCTTCCATCGGACCAGGAAGGAGTCGAACTCTCCCTCAGGAACTTCCCAGGTGAGCTGGAGAGAAGTGGGCGTCACTTCAGAGACAACCAGGTTCTCCAGCGAAGTGGCTGATACAGTGGGAGCATCTGGGAAAGCTGACCAAGAGAGAAGGAGGAACAGGCAGCAACATGATAGATGAGGTTCAAATTAAGTGGAACATGATGCACGCTGGAGTAAAAAAACAACACAATAACAGCAACATAATTTTGGACATACAGCAAAAGTACTGAATGGGGGAATGACTTACCAGAAAATAGATCTTGGAAACAGACCAGTGAAGATGCAGAGTTTTTAAAAGTTCCTTTTTCCGAACTATAACGCTAGAATTCCACAGCCAGCCATGTTGGCTGAGGGTTTTGAGAAGAATGTAATCTTTATACAATTTATTTTTCAAATCCTGTGGTAAGGTGACCCCAACATGCACCAGCTGGGGTAAAGAAAATAACTCCAAGCAGAGGACAAGGACCAAAAAGGCAAGATGGAAAAATTAATACTCTCCCTTCAACCCTAAAGTCCTAATATGGGGCCATTTTCCACACTAAACTGCTATTATTCCACTTTCGTCATCCTGTAGAATCCTGGGCCTTGCAGTTTAGGGAGGGGCATTTAAAATTCTCAGCCAGAGAGCTCTTGGGCCTCAGGAAACTACAAACCCCAGAATACCACAGGCTGCTGAAAGTGGAATAATAGCACTATAACAGTGCAGGGCGGAAATGTCCTGAATCCCACTGAGTGATTGCTGCTGACTTCCATGTCTTGTATTTTGAGGACTGAATCTTGCCCCTTGGATGACTGCTTTAAAATTCAGATAAAAACTGAGAGTAAATTCAGTGCCACACTAACATGGAAGCCACCAGCCATGGGTGACCTCAGAACTGTCCACCCCCCACCCCTCATACGGGTGATACAGGGTTGGCAAAACTGGGGGTGAGGACATTGCTTCAGACAGTAGATGTTCTGTGCATACTGGAGGAAGCAGTGGCAACCCTTAAGCTGTTTGTCAAGGCCCAGGCCATTCCCATTTCTGGGAGGACAGAGCTGTATGTGCTACACAGCGCTGTCCTCGCCTTAAACAGGCCTGCTGCCTTTGGGTATGAGGGACAACTTTATTCCATCCACAGTTCTGAAAGAGGACAGTCTAGCTGCCCATTCAGTCAGCTTCTGTTGTATAGGAAAGTAGGAAGCAATTTTGCTTTTTCCTTTAGTCAGACAAAGAACATTTCTGCACGACATTCTTATAGCGTGATGATTCCATTTTCAACCTCCTATGGAATCCTGGGGTTTGCAGTTCCGGGAGGGGCCAGCCGGCCCCTCCCAGAACTGCAAACCCCAGGATTCCATAGGAGGTTGAAAGTGGAATCATTGCGCTATAAGAGTGTCGTGAGCCAAGCTTCTGAAGATTCCCCTCCTTAATTTTAAGGAAAAAAGAAACTTCACAAGAAATCCTGTTCATCAGGGGTATAATTCTGAGGGGACAAAATGAGAAAATGTCCCCCCCCCAAATAAGAGCAGTTTTGACAGTAGGATACATTGCTTTGGGAACGCAGTGGAGTCTCCTTCTTTGGAGGTTTTTAAATAGAGCCTGGATGGCCATCTGTCAGGAGTGCTTTGATTGCATATTCCTGCATGGCAGAATGGGGTTGGACTCAACAGCCCTTGTGGTCCCCTCCAACTCTATGAATTCCACCCCTCCATGAAAATTGCTTTCAGTCCCCAAATCTCTAGCACTGCAGTAACTTGAAACTTCAGTCAAACATTTAGGGCCTTTCTGCATTACACTGGTGTAGTGCTATTATTTCACTTTCAACCTCCTGTGGAATTCTGGGGTTTGTAGTTTATTGAGGCCAAAGTGCTCACTTGCTGAGAATTCTAAATGCCCCTCCCTAAACTTCAAATCCCAGAATTCCAAAGGATGGTGAAAGTGGAATAATAGCACTATAACAGTATAGTGTGGAAAGGCCCTTAAAAATACAGTTTGAGCAGTCTTGCACTCTTCCACTGCTCCTCGTTTCCCTTCTGCAGTTCAAATGACACACACATACACACACACACTTTTTAAAATGAATGTGTGGCAGACTCCTGGTTTAAATTGCTGGTGTCAGGTCTTCTTTGGCCCCTGTTCCTACCTAAGAACTCCAGAAACTAATTTTATGGCAGGGGTTCAACTTCAGCAGGCAGGTTGTTATCAGTTTTGACAACTTGCAGGTATTTTTTTTTAAAATGAAGGCATTACATTAGAACAATCATCCTGATTATTGCAGTGGCGGAGTTTGGAGTGCATGGAGGGAAGCCAGGTGTGGGGGGAGCTATGAAGTAGAGGACGTGGCTACAGCACATGGGGATGTGGTCGTGATGTGTGGGGGCATGACCACTGTGTGTGGGGCGTGGCCATAACGCACGGGGGGCAGGGATACAATGCATAGGGGCATGGTTACAAGCTGGGACACCCCCCCAAACATTGCTGCCTAGGGCGAACCACCCCCATCGCCCTCTCATCCCTACGTGACTGGATTATTGCCATCATCATCACCACCACCGCCGCTGTCATCCAGGGGAAGTGTGTTACAATCTGACTGCAATGAAAGCTATAGGAAAGCAATGAACATATGGAACAGTGGTTCTTAACCTGGGGTCCAGGATCTTTAAGGGTCTGTGGAGCCCTTGCAGGGGGGAGTCCGTGAAACCCTGCTGCTGGATACCACCAGCAGCAACAGCAACAGGGACGCAACAGTATATGTCTGTGGGGGTGGATGCCGAGGGAGCAGTTTCAACAAGGGAGCAATTTTAGCACCCACACCTCCCTGCTATGTGTCCCTGACAAATGGGGCACAGCAAGCAAGCGAGTGCAGGCACCCAACATATGACTCTGGAGACCAGGGTTTGAATCCTCACTCGGCCATGGAAACCCACTGGGTGACCTCAGGCAAGTTACATTCTCTCAGCCTCACAGAAAGGCAAGAAATCTTGCCAAGAAAACCCTCATGATAGGTTTGCTTTAGGGTTGCCATAAGTCAGTTTTCAAAAAGGAGAGACATGATGGCTAAATATAACCTCCCCCTGTCAGCTCCACTTTGTTGTTGTGTGTTTTCAAGTCACTCCACAGTTATGGCAACCCAAAAGTGAACCTATCACAGAGGGTTTTGTTTTTGTTTTTTTTTGCAGGATTTCTTCAGATTTAGCGGGATTTCTTCCTTCTTGCTGTTATCTTCCTCTGAGGCTGAGAGAATGTAACTTGCCCAAGGTCACCCACTCTCTGAGCGCAGATCTGAATCCTAGTCTCCAGAAGCTTTAAATAAATAAATATTTGAATATTGAAATCTAAATTTAAATGTTTAAATTTTGAGTTAAGCTTTGGGGATCCCCTGCAACAAATTATATTCGCAGGGCATCCCTGGTAAAGAAAAAGTTAAGAACCACTAAATATAGAACACTTCTGACCGAAAATTCCTCACGGGGCTCAACTACATAGGAATCTTGGCAGTCCAAATTGCAGTATCTTTTCAAGGGGGGAGGCTCAATTCTCCCAAACCTAGTTCTTAAGCGGGGGCTAAGCTCCCCTGCCTCCTTGTTCTGGGTCCGTGGAAGCCATGGCTGTTTCTCCTGCTGTGTCTTTCTGCCCCATCAGTCTTGAGGCACAGAGAAATGTATGAAACAAGCTGTTGGCCTCATTTATCATCTACTAACTGCTACAAGGCGCCAGCACACTCTTCCCGTCCCTGACCCCCCCCTTCTTGGAGTATTTCGTTTACAAAACTTAAGTGTTTGCCGCTGTCAGTTCATTAGTAAAGTGGTCCGACTTGCGCCATTAATCTCTCGGCACATTTCTACATTTTGTGCCTCTGTCTGGCTCCTATGACGTGTGCCGGCTGTTGCTGCTCCAAGCTGAGTCTTCCATTTAGAAAGCCAAGAGAGAAAAAGTAGAATCCAAAACCACATCTCCTCACACTGTTCGCTAAGCACATACAGCATCAAACTATATGAGACATTAAATGAATCATGGAAGAAAGTACCTCTGCATCTCCCTCACAATTTTCACTTGAAATGCAACACATGAGAGGGCTTAATATTTTCCCTTCTTAGTGGTTATCCCAGTAAAAAATGCTTCTATCCTGGGCTGCTATTAGCCTTGGGAGGAAAAAAATTAAAATTAAAGATTAAATTATGGGGAGGGTACAAGACAAACATAGGAGAAACTTCCTAACAATGAGCAAGAGCAGAGCAACTCATAAGGAGGTTTCTTACTATGAGTTGCTCTGCTGTTGCTCATTGTTAAGAAGTTTCTTAAATAGGCAGGTTACTTAAATTTACTGCTAGGTGGGCACTGCTTTCATTGAGACCACAGCTGGGGAGCAGGGTTGCCAGACCTCAGGGCCTGGCCCTGAGCAACCAAGTTTCTTTGGTTCATCTTCAGGCAGGATGAGGGTACAAAT
The DNA here is from genome assembly GCA_948474755.1 of Ctenosaura bakeri. Lineage (NCBI taxonomy): Eukaryota > Metazoa > Chordata > Lepidosauria > Squamata > Iguanidae > Ctenosaura > Ctenosaura bakeri. The sequence goes on from CAOLHI010001524.1 coordinate 164,268, forward strand.
TCTCTAGTTTTGGGGGCTCAGCTCCAGGCAAGAGGAAAGGACTGTGTGTAGACCGCCAGCTCACCCAGGAGAACACCAGCTTACAACAATTTGCAAGGCTTAATCAATTGCAACAGAGTCTCCAGGGAGGCTAGGGATTTCCCAGGTAAAGGACTACCAGCCTAGTCCTTATGGTGCCAGGGCTCACCCTTCACTCTGTCCTATAGCCATCTTCTGTCTAGAAGCAAGAAGGCTAGGTTAAATGTTCCTTATCCCATCTCTCTAATTAGACAAAGAAGAATAATCCCCTTCATTGAAGAAAAGCTGCTTTAGTTAAATTTTCCATCTTAATTTTTAAACAAATATGTTCTCTCTCCCCCCTCTCTCCCCGTCCCCCTGGCCATTTCCGCACCAGACTGTTCTAGTGCTATTATTCCACTTTCAACGTCCTATGGAATCCTGGGGTTTGCAGTTTAGGGAGGGGCATTTAGAAAATTCTCGGCCAGAACGCTCTTTGGCCTCAGTAAACTACAAAGCCCAGAATTCCATAAGATGTTGAAAGAGGAATAATAGCACTAGAACAGTGTAGTGTGGAAATGGTCTTTGTATGTGTGTGTATGTTTGAATGACAGGCTAAGAGCAACTGCAGTTGGTCCTTAATACACAGTGCTTAATGTCATCAGCAGCAGCCACTGCTAGGTCTCAGGTTTTTGCCCAGAAATCTCAGGATCTTTTATGATCAGGAACTGGCATCCTTACTGGGGTGGAAAAGGTTAAGCCTTTCCTCAGATGTTTCGGTCCTGATGAAAATCAGGCCCCCTTGCAGCCTTATTTATTTATTTTAAATCTTGACACAGTTTCTGATGACGCATTTGGCACTGAAAGAACTGGTTTGACCCTGAAAACATGACCTCCTTCTCAAGAGGTATGATTCTTCTTGCTCAAAGTGCAAGAAGTCCCAGGCAAATCTTTTCCTGCCTGCCTGAATTGGGGGGTGGGGAGACAGCCTGATATCTTGCTCTTCCACCAACCATTGCCCCTGCCAATGTGCTGCATAACAACCTCCATCATCCCCATCGAACACCAGCTTGGGAGTTTATTCAAAGGAAATAAATAAATATATTTATCTTTTGAAGTGTTTGTTTTATGGCTCTTAAATGATTTTATATTGTTTATACGGGGATTTTAATTGTTTTTTAAATTTTAATTCTTCTGGTTTTTAACTGACTCTTCTAGAAGCTGCCTTGGGTGCCAGTCTGGGAGAAAGGTGACATACAAGTGAAACAAACAAATAAAGAACAAAATAAATTGGGAGACAGTAGCATCTGATCCATGAAACTCGTCGGATGACCTCAGACCACTCAGGCCATTTCAGCACTACACTATTGTAGTGCTATTATTCCACTTTCAACATCCTATGGAATTCTGGGGTTTGTAGTTAAGGGAGAGACACTTAAAATTCTCAGCCAGAGAGCTTTTTGGCCTCAGGAAAGAGTGCATCTGTGCATTTGCATCTGTGGAAGGGAGCCAAGGCAGGATAGGAGAAACAGGCACTCAGCGCCCCAACCAGGTTAGAGAAAGTAGAGGGAAGTGGGGGAGACAGGGATGATGGTATTATACTTCTTCCCTCTTGCCCCTTCCTTGGGTATTGGGGAGCACTGGGAGAGGGTTTGTGGTGATGAGAAATCGGACTATGAGCTATCCTTAGCTGGCCAAGCAGCAGCTGGTGGAGGAGGAGGCCCCGAGGTGGGTTTTTAAAGGGTTGCATGGCCTGATTGGAGCTGTCAAGAGGTCTGATTCTTGAGGCCAACTAGAAGGTTACTGTGGTGTCTTATCTGGGGATTTTAAGAAAGCAAACCTTTGGTGGGCTTTAGTTTAGTGCAAAAAATACTGTATTTTGCATACATGAAATTTTTGCAACCCCCCCGCAAATTGTCAAACTTCATCATGTAAAAACATGTGCAAAATCTCTTGCAATGCATCAGATGCCCTTTCTCACTGAGTTCAAGAAAATATGTGAATATTCTTTACATCTATATTATAGTTTCCCTTTTATTTGCCCTGCTATTTCCCATGATTCAGCTTCACTGCCCAAGGATAACACTACCTCAGTGGCACGGCAGGAAATTAAAACGGCAGTTACACTCTGACATGTAAGGCTGTCAGAACTGCCATACTGGAAAATAAAAGTTTAAAGGGCAGACATCGGTGATGGATTCTAGCAGCTGACTACCAAATGTTGGTGCAGGTCCTGATTTGGGTTTGATCCCACATTTAATGCCACATAGAAATCAGGAGTACATGGATGACCCTAATTTGGTATTCAATTATATATGTGTAGTTCTCCTTAGTGTCTTAGACTACAGTTCCCATCACCCTCAACCAGTCATTGTGGGGAAGCTGATCTAGCAGAGCTCTTTTTAGGAAAAAATGAGGAAGAAGACGCAGTATTGACTTGCAAAGAATAAAAGAAAAAGGGGATGTGGAGCAGGGTAAATGGACAACAATACAAAATGATGCAGAAGAGAAATCAACAGATGATTCTGGAAAGCTGGATGTAGAAACTGGAGGGCCATTTACCTGTGACTGCATCCGTAGAGATTGGTCCAAGCCTCTTCCTCCCTACGATGCCATAAAGGTTGAACTTGTATCTGTGGGAAGCCATCAGGTCAGAGATAACAACTGTGCGGGCATCGGCATCTATGGGCACAGTCTTGGGCCTTCCTTCAGTGTCCTTGTACTGGATGAGGAAAGAGTCGAATCTCCCAGCTGGGATGGTCCATGAGAGTCGGACCGAGTCCTTGGTGACCTCAGAGATGAAGAGATCACCCAAGGTAGGGTGGATCTCTGGTTCTTCCATTCGTTCTAGAAACAAATAAAGATAAAAAAATAAAGCCAGGTCAGGGGTAGGCAACTTGCAACAACCACCAACCTAATTTCAAAAAACTCTCAACAAACGTTTAGTTCTGAACTTTGCCAAGCATGATTGAGCCCTATCCTGAGAAAGGGATAGTCTTCAAACTTTTGGATATGGAATACGACTCCTGAGATACTGTTCCTAAGGGAAGTCATCCTTTGACAAGAAAAATAGTTGGCTGGCTCTGTACTAGGCAGTGGAAGAACCCAGGGCATTTTCACAGTACACAGTTAAGAGTGCTATGATTCCACTTGGACTGCCATGGTTGGTTTGAGTGTTGGATTAGGACACGAGGAAACCGGGGTTTGAATCTCCACTCAGCCATGAAAACTTACTGGGTAACCTTGAGCAAGTCACTCTCTGTCACCTCTGAACAAATCTTGCCACAAAAACCCTGTGATAGGTTCACCTTAGGTCGCCACAAATGGAAAATGACTTGAAGGGACACAACAACAACAATTTAAAATTCTCAGCCAGAGAGTCCTAGTGCCTAACCAAACTACCAGTCCCAGGATTCTGCAGATCATGGTGATGGCAGTTAAAGTGGAATGATATAACTGTGTAGTGTGAAAGGGTTTCTAGCTGGACAGCTTTAAAAGGGTGTTGGAGAAATTCATGGAGATTAAGGCCATCAATGGCTTCTAGGCGGGATTCTTATATATCTCCTCCAGTACCAGAGTATGCCTCTCCCCTCCTCTCTCTCTCTCTGTATACGGCAGGGGGAATGTGAAACAGAGAAGACACTGAGACAAAGGGTAGAAACACAAGTTAACACAAGTACAAACACAAGCTAAACTTTAGGCTAAATAAAAGCTTTCCTATTTTTTTATAGCACAGGATCACAGAATCATAGAATCATAGAGTCGGAAGAGACCCCAGGGGCCAACCAGTCCAACATCCTCAAAGCACTCCTGACAGATGGTCGTCCAGCCTCTGCTTAAAAACCTCCAAGGAAGGAGACTCCACTACACTCCGAGGCAGCACATTCCACTGCCGGACAGCCCTGACTGTCAGGAAGTTCTTCCTCAGGTTCAGGTGGAATCTCCTTTCCTGCAGCTTGAATCCATTGCTCCTTGTCCTGGTCTCTGGAGCAGCAGAAAACAAGCCCTCTCTTTCCTCTACATGGCATCCCTTCAGCTATTTAAACATGGCTATCATGTCCCCTCTTAACCTTCTCTTCTGCAGGCTAAACATACCCAGTTCTCTAAGTCTATCCTCCTCATAGGGCATGGCTTTCAGGCCTCTCACCATTTTGGTCACCCTCCTCTGGACTTGCTCCAGCTTGACCATGTCCTTCTTAAATTGGGGTGCCCAGCATGTTTTATTACTCTACAGTCACAGTCTTCACTCAATAGAACAGTGCATGAATAGATTTCTAGGGCCATTTCCACACTAGCCTGTTATAGCGCAAACTGGCCCCTCTCGAAACTGCAAACCTCAGGATTCCAGAGGATGTTGAAAGTGGAATCATTGCGCTATAACAGGCTAGTGCGGAAATGGCCTAAAACTAGGCATTGGTCTTAGAATCATAGAATCACAGAACCATAGAGTCAGAAGAGACCACAGGGGCCATTCAGTCCAACTCCCTACCATGCAAGAACACACATCAAAGCACTCCCAACAGATGGCCATCCAGCCTCTCTTTTAAAAAAAACTTGCAAGGAAGGAGACTCTACCACACTCTGAGGCACCATATTCCACTGTCAAACTGCTCTTGCCATCAAAAATTTCTTTCCAATGATTCTTTCTAATCCCATGGAATCGTGGGATTTGCAGTTTAGTGAGGGACATTTAGATTTCTCAGCCAGATAGCTCTTGGATTTCACTAAACTACAAACTCCAGAATTCTAAAGGATGTTGCCATGGCAGTTGAAGCGGAATAATAGCGCTATAACAGTGCAGTGTGAATGCAGTGCAGGTTTTGTATCTCCTCCTTAGGAATTCTGAATCTCTAACCTGTGACAGCTTCAGTAGAGATGGGACCAAGGCGTTTCCGTCCAGAGATGCCATAGAGGTTGAACTTGTATCTGCGGGAGGGCACCAAGTTGGAGATGACCAACTCATGAAAGTTTTTGTCCACAGGCAGCGCTTGGGGTTTCCCTTCTGCATCTCGGTACTGAATAATGAAGGAGTCAAAATTCCCAGTCAGGACATTCCAGGATAGACGGACAGACGTGCTGTTGATGTCAGAAGCCGAGAGCTCCCCCAGACTGGGTCGTGGAGGGGGTGCCCTTTCAGAAGCAGCTGCAGTTAGAAAAAGACAGAGGCAGAAGGTTTAATCTCCAAAGATTTGTGATGATATGAGGCTTAGGAGAACAGGAAACTGGTGCTGTGATATTACCATTCAGCAATTCCATGGCAGCAAAAGGATAGATCCAAGATATTTTACTGCCTGAGACAAATGACAAGCCCCATCCATCCAGTTTAAGGTCTTGTATTGTATTGTATTTGATTAATGTATATCCTGCCCTTCTCCCATACCCAAGACAGACAATTTCAAAGCCACTGCTTGATCCTCTTAGGATCCTTTGTCTTTAAACCAGACTTAGGCCTTCAAATGGAGGACACTTTCAAAGAAAAGACCAGAGTTTGGAAAAATTAGTTTTCTGGATTCAGCTCTGAATGGTTAACTGTATGTTGCAGAGAGGAAGTGCCTTGTACCTGGTATGAGCATAAAGTTGCCAGACTGAAAACTGGAGAGGGCCTTTTGTACTTTTCATGGTTTTGCAGAAGAGGGAATTTCAGCAGGGTGTTGCTCGTTACCTGGTTGCATGGCAAACAACACCTCCCGAAATTTCTTCTTCTATACAGCCATGAAAAGTACACAAGTCCTCTCCAGTTTTCACTGACACAACTCTATATGAACGTGAAGTGATTGTGTGGTTTCCCAGCCTACCACTTCATGTGTTAACAGCCAGTAGACATTTGTCAGAGCAGCCAGTAAAATATCACAAGCTATTTCTCTGTGTGTGCATATGTGTGTGTGTGTGTGTATATTTCTACAGTACAACATTAACCTCTAAAACGTTTCCTTTAAAACCATTGCAAGGCAGGCTATATTTTGTTCTTGTTTACTGCCACCAAGTTGACTTCAACTTACGGTAACCCTATGGATGAGAGATTTCCAAGTCATTCTCTCATTAACCACCTTGCTCAGGTCTTGTAGATTCAGGAATGTGATTGAATGTATCCATCTGTAATGCAGCCTTTCTCTTTTCCTATTCCCTTCCACATTGCCAAGCATTATTTTATTTTCTAATAAGTCATGTCTTCTCGTGATACAGCCAAAGTACAACAATCTTAGTTTAGTCATCTTGGCTTCTAGGGAGAGATCGGGCTTAATTTGTTCTGGGACCCATTTATTTGTCTTTCTGGCCATCCAAGGCAGAACTCTCCTCCAACACCACATTTCAAATGCATTGATTTTCTTCCTATCTTCCTATTTCTTTAATGTCCAGCTTTCACAACCATACATAGAAATTGGAAGGCTGTATGGCAAAGCACATTTTTGTGCAGTGGAGGGAGCTGCACCTACTTGTTAGCAGTGTGTAAGAAATTGGTATGTGTGTTTGTGTGTGTGTGTGCGTGCGCCTGTCAATCTATGTGCCTGTCTGACAGCATTAGGCATGAATGCAGATTTCATTTGATTCTCATTTTTTAGTAAGAACTTCCCAGAATCTGCTTATTTCTTCGTAAATTTGATGGAAAGAACTTAAAGATTATGAGCATGTGAAAAATCAAACTGCCTGATTGGCCTGTGTCTGCTATCTGTGTGTTAGGGTGGGTGGGGGAAAGTTAGAATAGCAGCCTTACAAACACAGACGAGAGTGTCCCTGTATGAAGTCATGATGACCGTGCAAGTTAGAAAAGGCTAAAGATCATTCAAGATCAAAGATTAAGGTATAACAAGCACTGTGTGCACAGTATAAATACATGGCCATGTCTGAAGGAAAGAGGGAAAGGGATTTCTTAGTGACAGCCCCTAGGTTCTATAACTCTAGTCCTAGAAAAATTAAGACTAGTTCCCTCTTGCTGTCCTTTTGTCAGGAGGTGAAAATTTCCTATTCTGACAGGCTTTGGGGAACTGACCGCATGTTTTTTTTTAATAGTATGCTATTCTACTGATTCTTATCTTTTATTTTTGTAACAGATATTTTTAAAAATGGTTTTAATGCTATACATAGTCTTTATTATATTTGGATGCAAACTTTTTGTACATTTTGTCTATTATAAGTGTTCAACTGCAGTTTTAATTTTTTCTAAGCCACGTTGAATCCCAGTGCTGGGAAATATAGACCTCTGTGTGTGTGTGTGTGTGTGTGTGCGTGCACGCGTGCACATGCGTGTGTGCATGTTTAGTGTATATTGCAATACAGGTTGAGTTTCTCTTATCCAAACTGCTTGGGATCTGAAGTGTTCCATATTTTGGATTTTTCAGATTTTGAAATACCTTTATTCGCATATAATACACAGTGAGATATCTTGGAGATGGGACCCAAGACTAAACACTGTTTTTTCCCCTCTTCTGACTCTCCATCAGGATTCTCACTTTGTCTAAATAAAGAGGAAGAATAGAGGCAGAGGAGAGGGCGGATAACAAATAATCCTTCCAAGTGTCCCTTCTCTCTTTCTCAGCCCACTATCTCTCTCTAATCTCATATCTCATTTATTCACTACTTGCGTTGTGTATGAGACACAAGGCTGGAGAGAGAGCAAGGATCTGTGAAATGACAGGAATCCATATTTATTTTCATTTCATACATCTTCACATCTCTCTCTGTTGTGGGGCAAAATGCAAAGGAATGGGAGAGGGGAACTCTGGAGGGGAGAAAGAAGGCATGTGTGCACCTTCTGCTCCCCATTTCCTTGCCTTTTGCCTTGGCGTGAATTCTCTGCGCCAGGGCAAAATGCAAAGAAATGAGAGGGGGGAACACCGGAGGCAGAGAAAGAAGGAGCAAGTGTGCCTTCCCGTCTCCCTCATTCTCTTGCCTTTTGCCTAGGTGCATTTGCCTTCTTCCACACCCAGAAAAATGCAAAGGAATGGGAGGAGGAGAATGGGGGGAAAGGCACATGTGCATCTCACGAATAATCACATATGTGAAGGTCATAACTGCAAATGTGGAGGGAGGACGATAGCATACAGACACTATATGCCATATATCTGATTTATATAGAGTGCTACATTTAAGCACAACTTCACTGAAAAGACCCAGTATGCTCTAATGGTTAGACCGGTAGACGTGAACCATGGGTTTGAATCTTCATATAGCTATGAAGTTCACCTTCAAACCAGTAATGACCTTTCTCTTTGGTACCCTAACCAACCGCACAGGGTTGCTAGAGGATCAGGTTGAATAAACTTATCCACATATGCCTTTCTGAGCTCTCTGTGATGAAGTGAGCAATATCAATGTGAAAGGGTATGTGGGAATTAAATTTCTGTGCCAAGAGCTGGTGTCCTCATACTGATGTGTCTATGTGCATTTTCATCAGGAGAATGAATCTTCTGAGGGACCATTATCAGGAAGTAGAAAGGCTAGATCAAGGCTGAGAAGGATTAAAAATAAAAGCTCAAATACATGACAGCAGTTACTGTTCATATTCATGATCCTTATATATTCATTAGTGTAGGGAATACCTAGGGCCCATAAAAGTCCTACAGTCCTTATTTACTGGGCAGCTGCCGCTGCTGCAAGCAACAGGGCTCAGTTCCTGTTGATCGGAAAGCAGCTGACTGATGGACATTTCCACCACCAGCCCATCCTGCAAGCAATCTCTAGTGTGACGTCGAACTGTGACAAGGATCCTGCTTCTGATTGTCACACCAGATATCACTTGCAGGAAGGGTAGGACATGTCAGTTGGTTGCTTACTGATTGATAAGGGAACAGACCCCTGTCACTGGAAATAGCAGCTGTTCAGTAAATGAGGATGGGGAGACCACAACACTACTTAGCTCTGTAACTCAGTTATGTAACTAAGTAGGTGGTCTAGAATTGCAGCCAATAACAGCCTGTAAAAGTAGCATGGATGATACAGAAATAAAGGAAGACACAAAACATGCATTTGGGAGACCCGAGAATGAGTTTGAAGGAATCCTCTTCCATGAGCCCACGCTGAATAAAAACCTTATGCCACCACAACTGAGCCCATTGTTCTTGTTTGTTTTCCCAATGGCCACCTGAAACTAAAACTAGAAGACAGCAGCAGAATCAGCGATGGAGTGGGGAGATCCTTTTCTGACCTAGAAAGAAACATATCAAGGAAGAAAAATGATTGCCAGACAGCCACACTGGGTCACAACTGACCTGTAACAGCTTCTATGGAAACAGGTCCAAAACGCTTGCGGCCAGAGACACCATAAAGGTTGAATCTGTATCTGTGAGAGGGGACTAAGTCATGAAGCTTCATGGTGTGCAAACTCCCATCCACAGGCAAAGCGTGGGGTTTGCCATCTGCATCTCGGTACTGGATGATAAAGGAGTCAAAATTCCCAGTCTTCACGGTCCAGGAGAGGAGAAGAGATTCTGCTGTGATGTCCTGGGCTGACAATTCTCCAAGCTTGAGCGGAGCTGTGCTTTCCGGTTTGGTGCTTGGCCCTAAAACAAAGGTGGGATGCTCAATTGAAAATCTGATGGTGAGATTTGTTGTGGAGAATTAGTATTAGATGTTGTGACAAGAGGAAGGTATCAGTGCTTGAATTATACAAGGATTGACTCACCTTTAAAAAAAAGGGGTTCATTCTCAAACTTTAGAGTTTAACAAGCATACAAAGTATAAGGAAACAACAGAAATAAGTAAAAAGAGAAAAACACATTTGATGAAGTGGGCTGCAGTCCATGGAAGCTTCTGTCACATACATCATAGAATCAGCTACTTAGTTAAGTCAAGTATACTTAGTTAAGTATACTTAACTAAATAAACTCTCTGGTCCGAGTTCCACAAATCTGACAGAAACATCATTCATCCATGCTTTGATCGCTAGCAGAAGGGGTTGATGCCAAGTAAAGCAGGCTGGGTGGGGTGAGTTACTATCATGGCAACAGCATGACAATCATGAGTAAGTAGCAATTGTGAATATGGAACAATAGCCTAGATTTAGTCACCCAGAGTTCTTAAACCACTTGGATGTATATGTGTTCCATGCAGGAACACAGAGACCCATTCCGCACTGGACTGTTATAGTGCTATCATTCCACTTGCAACATCTGGCCCCTCCCAAAACTGCAAACCCCAGGATTCCATTGGATGTTGCAAGTGGAAAGATAGCGCTATAACAGTACAGTGTGGAGATGGCCACAGTCTCCAGGAACTCCCAATAGATGGCCATCCAGCTTCTGTTTAAAAACCTACAAAGAAAGAGACTTCACTACACTCTGAGTTCTTCCTAATGTTTCCATGGAATCTCTTTTCCTGAAGTTTGAAGCTATTGCTCTATTGTCCTAGTTTCTGGAGCAGCAGAAAACAAGCTTGCTCCATCCTCCATATGACATCTTTTCAAATATTTAAACATGGCTATTTAACCTTCACTTCTCCAAGCTAAACATACCCAATTCCCTAAGCTGCTCCTCATAATAACAGAATACAGTGGCCCCTTGACTTTTGCAAGGATTTGGGATGCAAAATCCTTAAGAAAGTTTTTTTTAAAAAGTGAAGAACTGCCCCCACCGAGTGAGCATTCCCCCTCTCATTCCCTTCCAGGGCTTCCCTCTCCCTTCCAGGGCTTCCCTCTCCCTCTCCTCTTCCCTTGCTTTTTGCCTGGGTGGCTGTGCCTTCCTTCTCTGCACCAGGGCAAAAGGCAAGCAAGTGGGAGGGGTGCAGAAGGTGCAAAGGTACCTCCTTCCCTCCCTTCTCTTACCTGTTGCCCATGTGCCTTGCCTTCTTTCTGAGTACCCTGGCAAAAGGCAAAAAATGGAGGGTGAAACATTTTCCCCCACTCCATTCACCTGCCTGTCACCCACACGCTCTGCCTTCTGTCTGTGTGCCAAGGCAAAAGGATAGAAGGTGAAACACCTCCCCACAACCATTCTCTCACCTGTTGCCTGGATGCCCAGCCTTCTTCCTGTGTGCCTGGGTGAATCATAGAAATGTAGAGTTGGAAGAGACCCCAGGGGCCATCCAATCCAACCCCCTGCCATGCAGGAACACCCTCAAAGCACTCCCAAAAGATGGCCATCCAGCCTCTGTTTAAAAACCTCCAAAGAAGGAGACTCCACTACACTCCGAGGCAGCATACTCCGCTGCCAGACAGCCCTGACCATCAGGAAGTTCTTCCTGAGGTTCAGCTGGAATCTCCTTTCCTGCAGCTTGAATCCATTGCTCCTTGTCCTGGTCTCTGGAGCAGCAGAAAACAAGACCTCTCCCTCCTCTACATGGCATCCCTTCAAATATTTAAACATCCTTATCATGTCCTCTCTTAACCTTCTCTTCTGCAGACTAAACATACCCAGCTCTCTAAGCCTATCCTCATAGGGCATGGCTTCCAGGCCTTTCACCATTTTGGTCACCCTCCTCTGGACTTGCTCCAGCTTGACCATGTCCTTCTTGAATTGGGGTACCCAGAACTGGTCACAGGATTCAAGATGAGGTCTAACCAAAGCAGAGTAGAGTGGTACCAGTACCTCCCTCGATCTAGACACCATACTCCTATTGATGCAATTGATGAAAGGCAAGTGAACGGGGGTTGGAAGGTTGCATGTGACACAAACCTTTCCTCCTCTCATTCGCTTGCCTTTTGCTGGGGTACAGAGAAGGAAGGCAACACTCCTGGGCAAAAGTCCAGGGAATGGGAAGGAGAGAATGGGGGGAAGGCAAGCGGACATCTTATGAATAATCAAATTTGCTAAGGTCAAGCCCACGAATGCGGAGGGAAGACTGTATGTGCGTTTAAAAGAAAGGAAGGGTTTGTTAAGCTGAAGTCACACTTTCTGTAAGAGACAAACATATTTTTTGGAGTTCTTCAGTACTGCCATGGCTGTTCTTCTAAGGAATGAAGGAAGTTAGCATGGGAAAGGAGAGAAGTTCCTTGCGATATTCCCGCAGCAAAGACAATTCCTGACCTGTGACAGCATCTGTCGAGATGGGACCGAGCCGCTTGTGCCCACTAATGCCATAAAGATTGAACTTATATCTGTGAGAAGGAGCTAGGCCAGGGACGGTGACCTCACGGGAGTCGCCGTTTAGCGGCAAGACCTGGGGCTTGCCCTCTGTGTCTTTGTACTGGACGAGGAAAGAGTCGAAGTTCCCACTTGGCACGCTCCAGGACAGACTGACCGAGTCAATGGTGACCTTAGAGACAGACAAATCTCCCAGCCTGGGCTGAACAGTAGTTTCTTCCTGAGATGGCTCTCGTGCTGGAAGGGAAGAGATTGTTGGAAGAGTGAAGAATTAAAAATAATAATAATAAAAAAGCAGGTTCTGAAACCCTAAAATAGAGATTTAAAATGTTAAAATCCGGATTAAAATGTCTCCGCTGAGAGCAAACCAATGTAGAAAGCCAGCCTGCCAAAAAGAATTAGGAGTAGAAGAATTGGGAGCAGGGAGTGGGGAAGACAAGTTTGAATGGTCACTATTGGCAGTTAATGGACAAAAGCCATTATTATTTGTATAACGTATTTAATTAGCACCTCTCAACATAGCACAGTCCTTCAAAAGAGGCCCAATTAGGTTTTAAAAAACCCTTCTAAAACATTACATAAATGTTAAATATTTATTTAAATATTATATAATTATTTAATATTAATAGTAGAATATCATTTATACTAATATAAATATTAAATAAAAAACACTGCTGTGTCTCTGTGCTTCAAGTCACCTGTCAACTTATGGCGACCTCCTGAATTTCATAGGGTTTTCCTTAGGCAAGGAATCCTTAGAAGTGATTTTGCCAGTTCCTTCCTCTGGAACAGCACCTGGTATTTATCAGTGGTCTTCTATCCAAGCACTAATCAAAGCTGACCCTGCTTCGCTTCCAAGACCAGGTGGAATCTGGTGCCTTTGGGGTATTTAGGCCATCCTAAAACACTCCAGACTTCCATTTAAAAATGGCTCAAAAAAAAACAACAACCAAAAAACCAGCCAGAGCAGACATCCCTAATTTTTAGATCCAAAGGCCAAGTGAAATAGCGCAGTCTTCATTGCCCACCAGAAACTCAAACAGGATGGCAAAGAATAAATTGACAAGGCAAGATGGTGGCAGAGTAAGAATTAATTGCTTTTCTCTCTAATGATGTCAGCACTTTCTCTGCCTGTTTTGGGCAGTGATTGGGTGAAATCCATCATGTGTCAAGTCCTCCTCTCCAAGAAGGGGTGGAGCCAGCCTGACCTCCCTTTGCAGTGAGTTCCACAGGTGGGGTGTGTTGCTATATAAACAGCTCTGTCATATGTACTCACCAGCCTAGACTCATGGGGTGCTGGGACACACAACAGGACTGCCCTGGTGGTGCAGTGGTTACATGCCAGTACTGCAAGCCACAAGGTTGTGAGTTCCATCCTGCCAGGCTCCAAGATTGACTCAGCCTTCCATCCTTCCGCAGGTCGGTAAAATGAGTATCCAGCTTGTTGGGGGCATGTATAGAAATACATGCTATTTGTAAGTTGTTCGCTGCCTCGATCCATATGGAGAGGCGGGATACAAATAAATAAAATTTTTTAAAAAAACAGGGCCTCTGTTACTGGTCTTTGATTTTGGGAAGTTTTATATGTGAGCAGATGGTTTTTCAGATGTCATGGCCCAAAAGTGAGTCATACACCATAGTCCAGCTTTCCTCACCCTGTTGCCCCCCATTTGAGTTTGACTGCATCTCCCATCATTCTCAGGCAGCATGGCCTTTGGCACCAGGTGAAGGCTGCCTTAAGCCAACTGTTTTCAAATTATATTTCAAGAAGGAAATCTGGAATATGTTTAAATCAGTGGGAATCATGTGCCCTTCCTGACACTGCTAGATTGCAACTTCTAGTACTCTTCACCACTGACTATGATGGCTGGGGCTGCTGGGAGCTATAGTTCTACAAATAACTGGAGTGCTGCATGATTCTTGTCCCTGCATTGGAAGCTCACTACTGGTTTCTTGAAGGCCAGCATGGTAAACTGGTTTCAATATGGGACTATGACTCCTGAAGACCTGGGTTCAAATTCTGATTGGCCATGGAAACCCACTGGGTGACCTGGGGCAAATCACACTCTCTCAGCCTCAAAAGAAGGCAAAGGTAATCCTTCCCCCATCCAAACAAATCTTGCTAAGAAAACCTCATGGTTAAGGGTTGCTTTAAGTTGGAAATGACTTGAAAGCACACAACAACAAAAACAGAAATAACAAGAACAACTTGTTCCTCAGTGAAAAAAATAGCTATGGAGAAACTCCTCAAAAATACAGCTTGTCCACTACCACTATAAGCTTCAGGATGCTTGTGGTACATCCCCAGATCTAAGTTCTTTTTTGAGACTACAGTCATTTCCACGCTACACTGCTATTATTCCATTTTCAACATCCTGTGGAATTCTGGGGTTTGTAGTTTCCTGAGGCCAAAGAGCTCTCTGGCTGAGAATTCTAAAGGCTCCTCCCTCAATTGCAAACCCCAGGATTCCATAGGATGTCAAAAGTGGAATAATAGCACTATAACAGTGTACTGCGGAAATGGCCTACAACTCTCAGAAACTCGCTGCAATATTTTGGGAGTTATAGTTTAACAAAAAACTCTTTGAGGCTATAGTCATTGAAAGATTTTAATCATAGAATCATAGAAATGTAGAGTTGGAAGAGACCCCAGGGGCCATCCAGTCCAACCCCCTGCCATGCAGGAACACCCTCAAAGCACTCCCAAAAGATGGCCATCTAGCCTCTGCTTTAAACCTCCAAGGAAGGAGACTCCACTACACTCCCAGGCAGCACATTCCACTGCCGGACAGCCCTGACCGTCAGGAAGTTCTTCCTGAGGTTCAGGTGGAATCTCCTTTCCTGCAGCTTGAATCCATTGCTCCTTGTCCTGGTCTCCAAAGCAGCAGAAAACAAGCCCTCTCCCTTCTCCACATGGCATCCCTTCAAATATTTAAACATGGCTATCATGTCCCCTCTTAACCTCCTCTTCTGCAGACTAAACATACCCAGCTCTCTAAGTCTATCCTCATAGGGAATGGCTTCCAGGCCCCTCACCATTTTGGTCGCCCTCCTCTGGACTTGCTCCAGCTTATCAATATCCTTCTTGAATTGGGGTGCCCAGAATTGGACACAGTATTCAAGATGAGGTCTAACCAAAGCAGAGTAGAGTGGTACCAGTACCTCCCTCGATCTAGACACCATACTCCTATTGATGCAGCCGCGAATTGCATAATAAATAATAAATAAAGAATAAAAGGACTGGCAAGATTGATTCAACCTGGTCTGCACTGTGTGTGAACTGTCTTGTTGTTTCTGGCCAAAACTAAGGACAGGAGAGGAAGGACAGTTTTCAAAAATGTTAATTGGAATCATAAACTCTCTTTGCCCTTTAATAATTCTTCAGAGATCATTGTAAAAGGGGAGATAACTTGTTTGATGGCCCCTGATTGGCTAGGACCATTCACTGATCAAAGCATATGGTTTCATTTGTTCTAAATGGTCTCACTATATGCCAGTATGTGCTCCCTGACTGGCTGGGATAGGATAGAAGAAATGAAGGAGTGCCAACCAGTTCTAGAGAACAGGCAGCTGCTTCTTTTAAGGTGAAAATCAGACCTAGAGAATATTCCGCTCAGCACTAATGTGTTTCTGGGAATACGTCCCAGAATTAGATCTTTAAAAAGTAACATTTTGGATTACAGCTCCCAGAATTCCTCAGCCAGAATGGCCAATGGCCATGTTGCCTCGAGAGATTTGGGGATTTATAGTCCAAAAATGTTACTTTTCCAAGCTCTGTATCAGAACTGCATGGCAATAATTCCAGAGTTCTGCTACACATTGCCATAGAAAGCTGCCTATATATGGACTATTGCTTCATCTAACCCAATACTGCCAAATATAACTGGCCTAAGTTCTCCAGGATTTAAGAACGGGGTCTTCCCCAACTCTGTCTGGAGATGGTGGAGTTTGCATTTCTCTGACACTCCTCCCAACATGAGAACTCTGGAGTAGGGACGGCAAATCTGTCCATTTTTTTTAATTTCTATTTTTAAATGATAAATTTCATACATCTTGAATGGCAACAATTTTTTTTTTTAAAAAAAATGTGCATACGCATTTTTGTGTTTGCTTTTCCTAACACATACATTTCTGCATGGATGTTTGCCTAATATAAATAACCAGAAATCAAGTATTCACAGTGAAGGATTGGAAGGAGACTAAGATCCACGTGCCATAGGATGGTTGGCAATTTTTATTTCATAAAAAGCCCAATGTGTTTCGTTCTGAACACCAATTGGCCTTATCAGTAGAAAGGTCTTTTCGTTGCATATTCAATGGTCCACTTATGCGGAGAGGGCATACTGCAACCCCAGAAATTTCTGTGAATTGAACAGAATAGCCCCTGAAGAAGGCCAATTAGTGTTAAGGCCAAAACTCATTGGGCTTTTCATGAAATAAGAGTTACTGACCATCATCCAGCACATGCAGCTTTGGCCATCTCTGTACTACACTGTTATAGTGCTATTATTCCACTTTCAACATCCTATAGAATCTTGGACTTTGTAGTTTAGGGAGGGGCCTTTAGAATTCCCAGCCAGGAAGCTCTTTGGCCTCAGTAAGCTATAAACCCCAGAACTCTACAGGATGTTGAAAGTGGAATAATAGCACTTTAACAGTATAATGCAGAAACAACCATAGTCTACTTCCAATCTTTCATGTTTGCCCAATATACCCAACATTTATGAGTAATTTTCCAAATACAATGCTTTTTTGAGCATTGTTTTAGAGATAGACACATTTTTGCGTGTAGCTTCTCATATGTGTCCTAATACATGCAGTTTGGGTACTCTTTAAAAAAGGAAAACTGGTAACCTCTACTGCAAGATTCAAAGAACTGAATTTTGCAGGAAAGTCAAGTTTAGTTTAAAGATCGGTTCAAAAAGATCACAGTAGGTAAGTTTCTACTCAAATATGAACAGATCAAATCTCTCCCCCAGTCTTATTCTGGAGTCCCCTCTGTGAAAGGAGAAAAGTTAAACTAAAAGCCAGTGTCTTAAACAGAGACAGTGGCGGAGTTTGGGGGGGTGGGTGGGGAGGGCTATGACATGAAGGGTGTGGCCATTGTGGGTGGGGCATGGCCAGGGCACATGGTGGTGTGGCTACAGGCTGGGATGCTCCAGAAACATTGCTGCCATGGGCGAATCACCCCCCCCCGCCGCCACATCCCTATGCAACTGAACAGAGATGCTCCTCTTCTATTTCTTCAGTTTTTCCAAAGTGGCCCCCCTGACACATACCTTCTTGTCATGCACCTGTTTGGGATACTGAGGACCTGTCAATTTTTTAAAAAGTGAACCATGCAGCAACCCAATGGGAAACCTATTCGTCTTCACGTTTACAATGGCCAAGCAGCCCAAAACAAGAGCATCTAGAACCAATGAAAAGCTTCCGCTGACCTGCTGTGACAGCATCGATTGAGACAGGCCCAAGACGTTTCTGGCCAGAGACTCCGAAGACATTGAATTTGTATCTCTGTGAAGGCGTCAGGTTGTAGAGGTGGAGGGAGCGCATGGCTCCATCCACAGGTAACATCTGGAACTTGCCAGCAGCATCCTTGTACTGGATGAGGAAAGAGTCAAAGCTACCTTCCCGGATGCTCCAGGAAAGGAGAAGAGAATCAGGAGTGACCTCAGAGACTGTGAGGTCTCCCAGGCTCGGCTTAATACTGGTGCTTGGCTCTTCTAATTCCTTCACCTTCTCCTCCTCCTCTGTTGCCTGCCTTGGAGTTTCAGCAGCTATAAAGATAAGACAGGAAGATGGTGGAGGACCCTGAGATCCAGTTTCTCGGAAAGTTGTCTTGAAGACAAAGCAGTGGTAGTGATTTTTCAGTCGAGATGCTCATTCCCCTAGTTCCCTTTCCCCAGAGACCCATTGGAGCAGGGAAATGTCCACATTCAAAAATCATGCAAACTTTTCAACTGGTGCTCTCTTTTCTGTAAGGCTGAGCACATGCCACAACGACAACCTTTAGCCTTCTCAGTCAATCCAAATTCCAGGCCAGGAAAAAAAAAAAGGATTCTACAGCCAACACACACTACGCAGATGGAACAAAAATGCTGAATGCCTCATTGTTTGCTTATCCTGCAATTTTGACTAATTTATTCTACTTCGGCTTTCATTGGGAAGGACTCCTTAACCTTCTATCATGACTAGAGTTGCAAGGCAAGCAGCATCCCTTTCCCTGAGATCTTTGGACCAAAATTTCAGCCAAGCAGTATATGAATACCTTCTTTTTGAGCCAGCTGAAAAAGGGTGGAGAGGGATAGCTAAGTTTTAAAGGCACCTCGCATACAAAAACCAAAAGTTTCTCCAACCTCCAAGATCAATTACTGGTTAGCATTCTCTTAGGAACATACACATAAGTGCATTAACCACATGCATGTGCATGTTTATTTTTGATCACTGCAGAAGCTGGCATTTATTCCTCCTAGTTACCAAAGCCCCCCTCTATCAACCTACTGTAGGCCTGCTAATCCCTCCCCATGGCCAATCTGTGCCTTGCTGGAAGAAGCTGGGGGGTGAAGAAGTGTTTTGTCTATGTCCCCGTAGCCAGAGACAAAGAGATTGCCTCAGCAGCTGCAACTTCTGGGGATCCCCAGGGGAACGCAGACAGAGAGGTAATTTCTTTGCATCTGGCTACAGGGACACAGCCAGATGCTGCTGCAACCCCTTCAGGTGCAGATAGGCTGTATATGTGCCAGGGGAAGGGGAGATACTTTAGCAGGACTACAAGTGGTCTGGGTGTAGTGGTAAATAGCTCAGTGCAGCAGTGGTTCTGCATACGGAACCATATGTTGTGTTGAGCCACGTTGGATTGAGACCAACATCTCCCCACCTGAATACCCAGAGAAATACAGTCAATCCTCCATATCTGCAAGTTTGACTTTCACAGATTTGATTATTTCCAAGTTTTTCCAACCCCTTTTCCCCCTCCTCATGTACTTATTTTCCAGGGGAAACTTCCCTCTCAGAGGCTCTGATCAGGATGTACAGTCCTGTAAAAACCCACCTCCCTCCTCCTCCTCCTCTTCTACCAGGTGTTGCCTTGCCAGCTAAGGATGGGTTGCAGCCCAATTTCTCAATACTACAAACCTGCTCTCAGTGCCTCCCTACACCCCAAGGAAGAAGATGGGTGAGAGAGAGAGGATGTACAGGATCACCATATTGACCCCCCACCCTTTTATCTCCTTTTCCTGACCTAGTTTGGACTCTGGGTGTCCATTGTCCCCTCCATGCCTCAGCCCCCTTTCTACAGACACACACATTTTGCATATTTGTGATTTTTCCACTTTTGCAGGGGTCCCGCACCCCTAATCCTAGAGAATGTGGAGGGCTGACTGTACACTAATTCTCTGAGAGTTTATCCAACACCCTGAGACCTGACAATCTTATCATGACCAGTTGTAAAATTCATCAGGCATTGTGATTATATTTTCAAACAGGGACACAATGCTCCTGGAAATCCTATTCAACTATTGTCCTGACTTCTGAGATGTCACTAGTCATTAGCCACAATATGCAGAGGCAAAAGAATGCTGCCTGTAACATCCCACCCCTCCCCAAGTACCACTTTTTCACAGTATTTTCCAGACCCATAAGAACTGAGAACTTGTCTTTCCTTTTTGAAATGAGACCTGATCATTTGAGGAAACTAAATTGTGGATCTAGTAGATAGATTCTGTACACACGGTGTCACTTTTCCTAATCCCTGTGGATTTTTATCACATGCTCAGGCCTACCTATAAGTAAAAGAAATGGAAACACAAGGAAGAAAGAAAAGGAGGCAAGTTCAATGTCCTTCAGAGATTTTAAAAGGTTAAAGATGGACCTAAAACCTAATAAAAACAGAAAAACTGAGTTAAAGAATGGTGGGGGAAAACCAAAGTGTATTCCCCACCATTGTTGCCTTTTCCAGCATATCAGCTGACCTGTAGTCACAGCACTGGCAGAGTTGGGTCCGAGACGTCCTTGTCCAGAGATACCATAGAGATTGAACCTGTATTTGTGAGAGGGGACCAGGTTGGGGACCACAGCCTCACGGGAGCCACCATCTACAGGAAGTGCCTGTGGTCTTCCCTCTGCGTCCTTGTACTGGATTGAGAAAGAATCAAAGGTTCCCTGGGGGACAGTCCAGGTGAGACGGGCAGTGTTGCTGGTGACCTCAGAGACTTTGAGCTCCCCCAAGCGGGGCTCTATTTCACTAGGGACCTCCTCGACTGCTTCTTCTCCCACTTCTTGGTGCTTCTCATCACCTATTGTTGCTGGAGTTAAAATAAAGAAAGCATGTGAAGGAGTGAGAGAAAGATGCTGGGATAACGCTCCAATAGATTTTGCCGTTTTGTTAGGTCCTACTACATGAAGAAAGAAAATAACTTGCTAGAAGGTTAGTAAGTATAACTGGGGACACAGATTATACGGTCAGGATCTTCCACGTTAAAAGCATAATCCAAGTTATCCATGACATCATAACTTCCTCATTAGAGTGCTGCAATGTCCGGTATGTGGGGCTGCTTTCAAAGACTATTTGGAAAGTTCAGTTAGCAGAGAACATCTAGACAAGTGACTGACATGGTCTGAGACAGCAGATGATGGAAAAGACCCCTTTTGGCCAAAGATATAACAATATCACTAATAAGTGGTACACATTAAAATATAATACTTATAAATGAAAGGAGATACATTAAAGTAAAATAAAAAAGAGAAAGAAAGAAAGAAACAAATAAATAAATAAGATCTAACTCGAAACACAAAAACCAAAGAATTGTAATCATTGCCAATCACAAAAGGCCTCTTTACGCAGACATCTTTTCAAAGAGTGCTTAGCAGCTTGGCACGATTTCTGTCTCGAGCAACCAAGGGAATGTTCCAGTTGGACAGCATCAACTCTGAGAAAGTCCACCTTTGTGATCTCAGCTTGGAGCACTGGAAGTTTCCATGTCAGTGGGGCAGTGAATCTGCTCCAGGTTTAAGTCCAAAGGAGCTATCCAAGGTGCTGAACCTGATCGGCCAGTTAGGATCAGGACCCTGGACAGCTCTTTTTAAACCTGCTGTGGGGTTACTGCCCTACTGATATGGAAGCATAGCTCACAACATCCTATTAGTGGCAGAACAACCAATAATAGCTCTGCTGAACATCTTAGGGGTCAACTGTACAAAGGAAAGCAAGCTGCTAGATAGGGTGATAGTAAGGTATTTAGGGCTCTGTGCATCTACAACAGAAGCATAATCCTATAGGCAGTAGCTAACACCACATTGCACCAATGCTGTTTTTTTCTCACTGTTTGTCTGTTTTCAGGCAAAATTCAAAGCAATGTCCATAGATTCATAGAACTGGAAGAGACTGCATGGATATCTTGTCCAGTTCCCTGCCAATTTAGGAATATAGAACTAAAGCACTCCTGAGAGATGGGCACCCAACCTCTGTTTAAAGACCCCCAAAGAAGGAGACTCCATCACCTCTGAAGCAGTCAGACCAGAGGGTCTCTTTTCTGGATATTAAAATCTTCATCTGACGTCCTTCTCGGGTAATCTCAGAGGCAATCAGGTAAAGCACGTTTTTGGTGGTCAACGTCTTCTTGTCGCTGTGTGTCTTCAAGTCAGCCATCTCCAACTTATGGTGAGCCTAAGGCGAACCTATCACAGAGTTTTCTGGGACTGAGAATGTGTCATGTGCCAAAGCTCACCCAGTGGGTTTCCATAGTCCAGGGCTCAAACAACTGCACCATGTGGTCAACCTCTACCTTCCCACACAGAAATCTGCCTCGTGCCATCCTTATTACAGATCAGGTGCCAGACAATATGCCTAGGCTTTTTAAAACAATAAATCTGATTTCATGCTTTGATTCTTCTTAATTTGCTTTTAAAAACGTTTCCCCTCTATCTGACCTGGTTTTATTTGCTGTTCTGATTATAATCCCCTTTTTTTAAATTGATAGGGGGGGCAGCTGATTATTATTCAGTGAAAATGGAACCACACACACACACACACACACACACAAGGCTGTGGAGAATGCCAAGGTTTCCCAAAACACACCCACAGCCTTACTAAAAAACTAAGGGGGCAATTCTTCCCTCTTAAGCCCAGGATGGGGAAGTGTGGCCCCTGGCAGTATTATGGATTGTTAAATAGCATCCAGATGTTTCCTCACATTTTTTTGGAAAAAAAAAAATTTAATCAAATGGAGAGTGGAATAAGCTAACAGAAATAATTAAGAGGAAGAATTAAGAGGAAGAATTTCTTAATTAAGAAATAATTAAGAAGAAGAGGGATACAAAACTATGAAAGATACTATTAATACAATTCTCCACATCAAAAGGAAAGGGATTTAAATAAAAACTAAATTTGTTCTCAAGGGAGGAAGGGAAAGGTTATAGTAATAGGAACATTAATACATGTTATATATATATATAAGAGAGAGAGAGAGAGAGCGTGCTACATATAAGCTATTAGTACTTCACATATGACTACTTTGTTAGTCATATGTGAAGTACTAATACCTTTGTATTAATTTCTGGAATATCTTCTCTGTATGTATATCTGTTAATCACTTCAATAAATACAGATTATTTTTTTTAAAAAAATCATTAAATGTAACATTTTTGCTCCAAAATTCCCCCAAATGTGCCCTAGGGGACACGGTAAACAATTTCACTACATTTGAAGCCTCTGTAATGAGGACTGAGAATCTTTAATAGCATTGGAGTGCAGAGGGGGAAAAGAATGGAACACTGGGAAAGAGGCAAGGCAGTCAGATAGAACATCTCTGGAGAAATTAGTACGCAGAGATCTTATAGCACCTTTGAGACTAAATGAGAAAAAGAAGTTGTTAATGTAAGCTTTCACAGACTTAAGTCTACTTCATTAGAGGCGTGGGTCAGTGATGTATTTAAGACTTTTACTCCAAGTCCCAAGTCAAGTCTCAAGTCCAGGAGCCAACTTTATACCCCAACCAATATTCCAGAATTTCTGGACAGTTTGTTACCATAGTTCTGACATGCCTGGTGATAGCATTAGATATCTCTTGATATCAAACTTATTTGGCCTTTATTTGACCTCTCTCTGCCACCCTGCTCCACGTGTTTGCAAGGGCCACCAGACAAGCACGTAAACAGGTGCGGCCGTTAATGGTTGGACATTCCAATCCCCGCTTAGGTAGGCAGGTTAAAGCCTCTCCGCTGTTTCAGGGACCATTTCTTGCAGACACACCTTGCTTGAGCGCAACTTTACACAAAGACGCACAGCCCTGAGCCGGCACCCTCTCAATGATGAGCCAGTTGCATACTGGTTACACTATTGTTATCCAGCGCTAAGCTCATCATGTAAAACCTGGTCTTTTCCAACGCTTTCGTCCTGCTCCAAATTTTCTTTGTTCTCACCGAGCATGGCATGGCCTGTAGGCACAATCCACCCTATAAAAAGTCCTCGATTCCGAGTGCCCCTCGGATCGCTCCTGAATTCCATCCATTGCTGCCACTGCATTTGGGGAGCTGTCCCCTCAGTTCCAGCAACTGAGTCTGCTCAACCCTGGAACACTCTGGATTGCTATACTGCCTTGCTGGTCGGTTTGTCCAGCGAATCGCCCCCTCAGCGAACCGCGCTGAGCTTTTTCTCCTGCAATCCTCTGTTTTCTCCAGGACTACGAGAAAAGGTGTCGTATCACCCATTTCCCCGAAAACTCTTATTTCTAATTTCCTAGTTAGCTGTGTGCTTGTGGTGTCTTTTCTGTTGTTTGTCCTTTAATAAAACTATCATTGGTACTATTTTAAAACCTTGCCTGGCTGCTCTTCTGACCTGACGCTGTATACATAGGGTTAAAAGATTCCAGCTAAAGTTACCCTGCCTCTCGCTAGCCTAAGAGAGTGCTCGAGTTAATTTCCCCATCTTGTGTTTTATTTGGTTATTTGGGCTCGGGACCCCCACAATACAGGGTTACAAGTTGAATAAAGTAAGTTTTAACAATTTAAGCAGAGTCGCCTCCCTCACATTTGTGATTTTGCCATCTGCAGCTTTGGAAGTGGGGAACAGAATTTCTGTTATTCCCTCTTCCTGAAGCTGGAGGTTTTTGAATATGTTATGTTACTGAATCAAGGGCTGCCAGTCAGTCACTAAAAATATACAAGTCATGGGTTGAGTAAAGTCAATGCATCATTTATTGCCAAGTCATGTCCAAGTCGAGTCACTGAAGCAACCTAAGTCTGACTTGAGTCGAGTCGATCAACTCGAGTCTACACCACTGGCATGGAGTGAAGTCACTCCAAGCATCTGATGAAGTAGACTTAAGTCTACAAAAGGTTATTGCTACCCACTTCTTTCTTTCAATCTGGAAGGTGCTACAAGATCTACAGAATCTCATACAGTACCTTCACAGGAAAAGAGATTTCACCTAAACATTAGGAAGAACTTTCTGACATTAAGAGCAGTTTGACAGTGGAACACGTTGCTGTCTGGGAGTGTGCTGGAGTCTCTTTCTTTGGAGGGTTTTAAAAAGAGGCCAGATGGCCATCTGTTAGGAGTGCTTTGATGGTGTATTCCTGCATGGCAGGGGGTTGGACTGGATGGCTCTTGTGGTCTTTTCCAACTCTGTAGTCCTGTGATTCTGTGATCTCTTTGCATCCTAATCTGGACTACCAGAGGTATGTCTTTGTATTCAGGAGAGACTGGCTGGCTAGAACACTGGACAGGAACACTTCACACACTGCAGCATTTTATTGCAGGTCTCACTCATGATCTCATCCTGCCTTTCATCTAACCTCTTTCATTTGATTGTGGCATTTAATTTATGTCTTAAAAAAATCATTTTCACTGCTTTGGAAAACCTTTGAGGATGAACAGAGCCACAGGAATAAATGGACAAGATATTGCAGTCACCGCAAGATGTCTACAAGCAGGGGCCTGGATACCTTCGCCCCCTTTTGAACAGCTGTTATGGATGGTGAGGGGTTCCAAGGCTCCAAAGCCCTTTCAGGTCAAGCACTGAACCCTAAATTGGAAACTCTGCAAAGTTCAGCTGGGACTTTGTCCAAGGAACAACAGTTTCCCCCCCCCCTGAAACCTGACTCCCATCCAGAAGCTGCCTAAAGAGGGAAGAAGAGGAAACAGGCGATGGCTCTTTCAGAGAGTTTCAAAAACTAGACGCTGACCTAAAACCTAGGAAAGCGGAAAAGATGAGTTAAAGAATAGCTGGAATGAAACCGTTATCCCTTTCCCGATATTTCCCAGCATATCGGCTGACCTGTTGTCACAGCACCTGCAGAGATGGGTCCAAGTCGTTGTTGCCCAGAGATACCATAGAGGTTGAACCTGTATTTGTGAGAGGGGACCAGGTTGGGGACCATGACCTCACGGGAACCTCCTCCTACAGGAAGATTCTGGGGTTTTCCCTCTGCATCCTTGTACTGGATTGAGAAAGAATCAAAGGTTCCCTGGGGGACAGTCCAGGTGAGACGGGCAGCATTACTGGTGACCTCAGAGACAGCGAACTCCCCCAAGCGGGGCTCCGTTCCAGTGGGGACCTCCTTGTCTGTTTCTTCTCGTACTTCTTGCAGCTTTTCACCATGCTTTGTTGTTGGAGCTAAAACAAAAATGTTGAATGAATGGGATAATGTTCCAATAGCCTTTGGCCTATATGTCTTCTCATGGGCTACTACTGTTAAGAAGAAAGAAAATAGCTGGCTAGGAAGTGAAAAAGTGGCAACAAATAGCATAAGATATAATCAGGATCCTCTGCATTAAATGCCTGGCCCCAGTTATCCATGTCTTCATAACTTCCTGACTAGACTACTGCAATATCTTGTATGTGGGGCTGCCTTTGAAGCCTATTTGGAAACTTCAGTTAGTGTTGAAAATGGTTGTTAAGGTTATTGACATGGTACAACTGTGAGGGACTAACACTGGGAGAGATTTCTTACTTTTTGTCTATATATTTCCAGCCCAATTTAAAATGCTGGTGCACAAGTTGGATGGGTCAGAATCTGTCCAACTACCTGAATTGCCATCTAATCCCATAATATTTCTCTTTAGTGTTAATATTTTCACCTGAGTTCCTTTTCTAACCACCTTTCTTCTTAAGGTGACCAGAGAAAGAGGTTTTCTGGCTATCACTCCTCATCTATGAAACGTCTTCCCCAAATAGGCTTGACTTCTTCAACTTCAGATGTAGAGTGACACTTTTTCCCCCAGAAATACAGAAAAGGTTTTTTTTTTTTTTTTTTTGCAGGGGGTCTATTTTGTACACCTGTGTTATCCGCTCAGTCCTAACTATCAGAAAAACCAAACAGGCAAACAAAGGACAAGGCAAGAAAAGAAGACAGGAGATGATCCAGCCAGAGAGTCCCAAAGACTATAGATTTACCTAAAACCTAATAGAGTGGAAAAGTTGAGTTAAAGCACAGTAGGGATGAAAACAATTGTATCCCCCTCCCCATCTTTTCCAGCACTTTGGCTGACCTGTTGTCACAGCACTGACAGAGATGGGTCCGAGACGTCCTTGTCCAGAAATACCATAGAGATTGAACCTGTATTTGTGAGAGGGGACCAGGTTGGGGACAATGACCTCACGGGAACCTCCTTCTACAGGAATTGCCTGGGGTCTTCCCTCTGCGTCTTTGTATTGGATTGAGAAAGAATCAAAGGTTCCCTGGGGGACAGTCCAGGTGAGACGGGCAGCACTATTGGTGACCTCAGAGACTGTGAGCATCCCCAAACGGGGCTCCGTTCCAGTGGGGACTTCCTCGTCTGCCTCTTCTTCTTGGTGTTTCTTATCTCTTCTTGTTGCTGGAGTTAAAACAAAGATGGTAAGTGAGAAACTGATGCTGAGATAATGCTGCGGTGAGTTTTTCCCTTCCTCTCTTCCTATGAGCTACTTAGCAACAGTGAAAAGAGAACAGCCTATTATAATAATAGTATAATATGGTAAAAATATATTGATTGCTTAAAGGGCAAAGTTTGATTGATATGTCTAAGATTCTAGGCTTAATTTTATTCCTTGTATTGTATTGTGGTGTATTTTTTGATTAAGCTGGGCAAAACTGGAGAAGATAATCTATTACTGGAGTTGGGAGGGGAAGGGTAACATTTGGAAGAAATGTTCCCATTTTATAACCTTTTTGAAAACTTTAATAAAAATATTTCTAAAAACAAAACAAAACAAAAAAAGCACAAGCAAAGTTAAAAAGAAAAGAAAAAGAAAAGAAAACAGCCTGCTTTAGCAGATTAGAAAGAGAATGTGGGGATAACAGAGGATAATATTCAGACGTTGACTCAAACTGCCTGCTCCTGTCATCCATGTCCAGTGACATCCTAATTAGATTACTGCAATGTGTTTTTCATTGGGCTGCCTTTGAAATCTACTTAGAATCTTCAGTTGGCACAGAAAATGGCAGCAAAACTATCGGCATGGTGCAATTGTATGGGGCATATCTCACCATTACAAAGGAAGATGGGTCTTTTGGCTGACTCTGTCTTAAAAAGAGATCTGCTGAAATCAAAGCAGTAAGAAAGGGCTGTTGATGAGAGAAGAAACACTGAACTGACCGTCATCCCCTGCAGTTACAAGACTAGAAGTTGAAATGAAGGAAAGAAAGATGCTGTTGTTGTTTTTTAATCCACCGCTGACCTGTGACTATGCTGATGGAGACTGGGCCCAAGTGCCTGCGTTCAGAGATGCCATAGAGGTAGAATGTGTATCTGTAAGAAGGCACCAGGTAGTAGATCACGATTGAGTTGGTCTCCTTATCCACAGGAATTTCCTGCGGGTTGTTTTCAGCGTCCGTATACTGGACCATGAAGGAGTCAAAAGTCCCCCTGGGGACATCCCAAGACAGACGGACAGAATCACCGGTGACATCAGATACAGAAAGCTCCCCAAGGTTGGGCGCTGGGGTTGGAGTTGCTGTTTCTTTCACTTGCTGCTCTTGAGCCAGTGGAACTGTTTAAAAAAAAAGCAGAAGAGAGACAAAGAGAGAAAGAGCACAAAAGAGAAAAAATAAGAGAAAATGTTGGTGAAAACAGAGTTGCTATGGCTGATCAGTTTCCATTGGGTGGGACGTATAAGAATAAACAGGAAAACACTGACTTTGGCCATTCCCACACAACACTGTTATAGTGCTGTTATTCCACTTCTAATGTCCTATGGAATCCTGGAGCTGCAGTTCAGGGAGAGACATTTAGAATTCTCAGCCAGAGAGCTCTTTGGCCTCAGTAAACTACAAACCCCAGAATTCCACAGGATGTTGAAAGTGGAATAATAGCACTAGAATAGTGTAGTGTGGAAAGGCCCTTTGACATGGCTTGATTGATCCTGGTTTCAAGCAGACACAGGACATTACAACCCTTATGTTAAGCCTGATTTAGGCCTAATTTGAAGCATGCCTGTAGAAAAGTAGAGGAAAGGATTATATACAAATTCAAACAGAAGCAGCGAAGACAAAAGGTTAAACTGATCACGGCATCCTTCCGTGGAAGCTGTTAAAACCAATCGGTACCTGATGGTCATACCACATATTAAATGGAACTGGAAAGGGAAGGGGAGAGAATATGGAGTTGAAATGGATTTGAGAGCAAACATTTTTCATAAATACAAAAGAAATGGCAAGGTCCACTAATTTGTCTGTGTCAAAAACACAAGGCACACGCTTTCTGTCCTACATTGTTATATTGCTATCATTCCACTTTTAGCATCTTGTGTAATTCTGGGGTTTGTAGTTTACTGAAGCCAAAGAGCTCTCTGGCTGAGAATTTGAAATGACCCTCCCTAGACTGCAAACCTCAGGATTCCATAGGATGTTGAAAGCGGAATAATAGCACTATAACAGTGTAGTGAGAAAAGGCTCTTAGTGAAGCCTCATGTTCCCCAGCGACCAGAGTCAGTCCCCTGCTCCAAGATTTTTTTCTATTGCAGTGATTTTCAATCTTCTAGATATTTTGTACTTTAGTTCTCAGAAGGCCCAGCAAACATTTTCCATAAATGCAAAAGAAATGGCAAGGTCCACTAATTTGTCTGTGTCAAAAATACAAGGCACACACTTAGGGTCTTTCTGTCCTACAGTTTACTAGTAAAACTGAATTACTGTATTGCAAAATGATGCATGTCCAAAAAGTGTGTCACCAACACAAAAAGTTTGGAAAGCTCTGGTCTAAGGGCCTTATCACACTAAGGGCCCTATCACATTACGCTATTATAGCGTTATTATTCCACTTTAATTGCCATGGCAATAAAGCATGGAATCATGAGATTTGCAGTTTAGGGAGAGGTATTTAGAATTTTCAGCCAAAGAGCTCCAGTGCCTCACTAAACTACAAACCCCAGAATTCCACAGGGTGCAGCCAGAGCAGTTAACGTGGAATAATAGTGCTATAACAGTGCAGTGTGATAGGGCCCTTTGAGGGACCCAAGAGATTCAGCAGACACTGCTAAAGGAGACAGACTCTTAATTGAACCAGTTTTCATCTTTTCCAAAAAAGAGGCTAGTATCCTGGGAATCTATACCTAGTCTAACAGAAATCAATAACAGGGTAACATTCTAGTGTATGATCTTAAGACCAATTCACCTTATCTCCAGGGACTGAGCAAGGGTGTGGGTACACTGCTCACCTGTGAAGGCATCAGTGGAGATGGGCCCAAGGGTCTCACCACCAGAGAGGCCATAGAGGTCAAATTGGTATCTCTGGGAAGGAACCAGGTTAGGGACTATGACTTCACGAGCATCCCCATCCACTGGCAAGCTCTGCACATCATCATCGCCATCTTCATACTGAACAAGAAAGGAGTCAAAACTTCCAGCTGGGACACTCCAAGAAAGGTGGACTGAGTCACTGTGGGTTTCTGAGACCAAGAGCTCCCCTATGCGAGGTTTGGGCCGTTCACCTTTTTCCACCTCCTCTTCTTCCTTCTCCTCCTCCTCTGGTTTAGCTAGGATAGAAAATAGGGAGGAAAAAGATCCACTGGCCATGAGAAATGTTCCAAACCTGGATTGTTCTGTTACAGTATGGAAAAGAAAGCACAGGAAGGCTAAGAGATGCCTGTGGGAAGGGAAACGTCTGCAAAGCAAAGGCGAAAAAGCTAGAATGGAAGCAAGCATGCAGTTCTTTACATCCAGTGAGGAAAGAAAAGAGAGAAAGAGATGAGAAACTATGGGATGACCACAGAATGAGAGCTGATGTCTACCAATGTCTGTGGAGAAGCACACATTTCTTTCTCCTAGATTAGAAGATAACAGAATATTATAGGAAGAAGCTATATCTCTCTGTCCTGCTTTAAAAGAAACAGAAAAGACACCTGCTGACCTGTGGTGGCCTCCGAGGAAATAGGGCCAAGGCGTTTGCGACCAGAAACACCGAAAAGGTTGAACTTGTATCTACGGGAAGGAGCCAGGTTCGAAACAGTGATCTCACGAGAGGCTCCTTCCACGGGCAACGACTGGGGTTTGCC
This sequence comes from Ctenosaura bakeri, assembly GCA_948474755.1. Lineage (NCBI taxonomy): Eukaryota > Metazoa > Chordata > Lepidosauria > Squamata > Iguanidae > Ctenosaura > Ctenosaura bakeri. Next base: position 194,749 of record CAOLHI010001524.1, read on the forward strand.
TTCTGCATCCTTGTACTGGATCAGGAATGAGTCAAAACTCCCCGTTGGAACAGTCCAGGAGAGAAGAGCAGAACTACTGGTAACATCAGAGACAGAGAGTTCCCCTAGGCTGGGTTGTGCTGACTCTTCTTTCTTCATTGTGGATGCTGAGGGAATGGCCAGGTGAAAAACAGAAATTAGAATAACGCCCGCAAAAAAGTCTCCAAGAAATAAAAATGTTTCAGTAGTTGCTGAATTAAACTCAGAAGACTGAGTACAGTTTCCACTCCTTCCGGTGATTGTCACAAGTTACGCTTAAGAAAGAGAAATCATTAATCCAAGGCTGTGTACAATCATTCTGTAAGTTTGACACAGTAGATCCACACTACAATCTCCTCCCCCATCTTGCATTTATTATGTTTATCCACTCTGCACGATGCTAGCAGTTTGGACCCACTTTAAATATTATGGCTTCAGTCTATGGAATTTTTGCATTTTGCATTGTACTCTCATGATGGATGTAGACTTACTTAGTGAACCCCTCTGAACTTTAGCACCAGAGGAGCTCCACAGCAAGAAGTTAAAATAACTCACTACAAAAAGTTCAGATTACATAAGATGGAGCTCTGATGGTTAAAGTGGTATCAAAGCATTATAACTGGGTAGTGTGGATATATCCACACTGTTGCATACCCTCACAAATGTCTCTGGACAAAAGGAATAAAAAACATTCGGAAGCAGACTGTGAGAACTGTCTGGCAGTGAAAAGTTATGTGTAGGGTCACTGGTTCTCAGGGCCTGTTCCTGAATCTCCAATTTTAGTGGGTCATCACCAGATGCAAATTCTCCAGTTTTGCTGGGTTCAGTTCCAGACAAGCTGTGTACTAATTTCCCGCTCAGCTAGGAGAGGTGCAACTTGCTGCAATTTGCTTGCCTCAACTGATTTCTTGTTGCAACTTGCAAAGGCTCATCAGGGGATTTATGGATTTACTTAGCTAGCTTGCTTATTCCCTCCCAGCCCTTGTGATGCCACTGTGGCCATTTCCGCACCAGACTGTTATAGCGCTATGATTTCACTTTCAACATCCTATGGAATCCTGGGGGTTGCAGTTTCGGGAGGGGTCGGCCACTTTTTGAGCAGAAGCAAGTAGGCTAAATCAAATGTCTGTTATCTCCTCTCACTAAGTAAGTGAGAAGGAATCATGCCCTCATTTCACCATAACCTGGGAATAGCCCAGATTTCTCTTGTAACTTTAAACAATATTAAAATATATTCTGTGTTCTGTTTGTTGTGTATGTTGTGACATACATTAAGTACCATACATTAAGTACCATCCACAGCACCTCATTGCTTATTTAAACACAACAAACAGAACACAGAACATATTTTCATATTTACTTAATGACATCAGTGGGGATTTCCTTAGGGTCTCAGGTTTTGGCCTGAAATCAGAATCTAGGATGATTTTGAATTCATGCCCCACGTGGTCCCTCAAACTTAGTACTTTTCTTGTCACAGGATCCCCTGCATGGACACACACACACACACACACACACCATGAAATCTGATTTTGAGGGCCACTGCCAATATTCCTGTGGATATATTCTCGCTTGTCAATCTCCTTCTTGAACTTGTGCCCCTAACTGGACACAGTGTTCCAGGTAAGGTCTGACCAAAGCAGAATAGAGAGGTACTATTATTTCCCTTACCCTAAAATCTATACTCCTATTGATGCAGCCTAGATTGTGAGAGGCAATTAAGAGCCTGCCTATTACTAGATTCAATAAGGGATCTACAGTCAATGAAGACCTCAAAGTTTTCACTGTGGTTTGCCTTTTTGAAAACAGAACATTTTAAAGCCAGATATCTGATCAAATTCAAGCCAGCTATCTTAAGAACTGTTTCACAGAACTGCGATCTCAAGTAATGCCAACTGCAGACTCTATAATAAGATGCCATTTGAGAACAGACTTGTGCATTTGCAGCTAAGGACAGGTAGAAGACATTGTGCATTACATGCTGACTTGTCCTATGAATAGCAACCCCAGAGAGAGATTTCTAACATCTTTGCTGATAAATGGAGGTGGGAACTCTGTAGTAGATTTGGTTCAATTTTTACTGAGTGATACAAATGACTATGTAATACATAAGGAGGCCCTTTTTGCCTTGGCTGCAAAAAACAAAACAAAACAAAACAAAACTAACCAAAAAAAAAAAAAACCCTGAAAGAGAGTTAGATAAAATTGCCATAAATTGTTATGGAGACTCAAAGCATTAAACTGACTGATTTTCATGCTGGTATTTTAGAAATTTACATCTTTTACTATATATATATATATATAATTTATTTCTATCCTGCCTCTCCATATGGATTGAGGCGGCAAACAACTTACAAATAGCATGTATTTTGATACATTTCTTATACACGCCCCCAACAAGCTGGGTACTCATTTTACTGACCTGCAAAAGGATGGAAGGCTGAGTCGACCTTGGAGTCCAGCAGGATGGAACTCACAACTTTGTGGCTTGCAGTACTGCCATTTAACCACTGCGCCACCAGGGCTCCATATTAGTTTGATGACAACTTTGGTCATGGCATGCAATGTATGGGGCGTTTTGTACTTCTGTACTTCCATACTTTTAGAATCATAGAATCATAGAGTTGGAAGAAACCCCAGGGGCCATCCAGTCCAACCCCCTGCTATGCAGGAACACACATCAAAGCATTCCCAACAGACGGCCATCCAGCCTCTGCTTAAAAATCTCCAAAGAAGGAGACTCAACCACACTCTGAGGTAGCATAGTCCACTGCCGGACAGCCCTGACTGTCAGGAAGTTCTTCCTGAGGTTCAAGTGGAATCTCTTTTCCTGCAGCTTGAATCCATTGCTCCTTGTCCTAGGCCCTTTTCGCAGCGCCGGCACTCGCGCGACGGAGGAGGGCGGCTCGCGCAAGAAGCCTTCTCCGGGAGGCTGCCGCTACACCCCTCCTTCCTTCCACAGGTGAAGGAACGAGCGGGGAAGCGGCAGCCTCCCGGAGGCGGAGGTGGCTCGCGCGTCCGTCCATCCTCCCCCCGCGCGCGCGAAAGGCGCTTGTCCCGTCCATCCCCCCCCGCGCGCGAGAAAGGCGCTTGTCCTGTCCATCCCCCCCGCACGCGCGAGAAAGGCGCTTGTCGTGTCTGCCCCTCCCCCGCGCGAAGCAGGACGTGTCGCGTCCGTCGCGCTAGCGCCCCGCCCCGTCCCTTCCTTCCGCAGGAGCGGAGGGAAGGAAGCGCGACCCGGCCGGCTCCCCGACGCTCCGCACAAGAGGTAAGTGCACGCGGGCGCCGGGAGCGTTGCGTGAGCGCGGGTGATTTTCGCTTCGAAGCGAAAATCAAAAAACCCGCGCTCGCGCCGCTTCAGTCCCGTGAGCCCGGCGGAATTGGGAGTGCGTCTTGCGGAGCGACGCTCCCACTCCCGCGAGGCTCACGGGGCTGTCGCGCGAGAAAAGGTCCGTGCGAAAAGGGCCCTAGTCTCTGGAACAGCAGAAAACAACCCGCTCCCTCCTCAACATGACATCTCTTCAAATATTTAAACATGGCTATCATGTCCCCAATTAACCTTCTCTTCTGCAGACTAAACATACCCAGCTCCCTAAGCTGCTCCTCATAGGGCATGGCTTCCAGACTCTTCATCCTCCTCTGGACATGCTCCAGCTTCTCAATATCCTTCTTGAATTGAGGTGCCCAGAATTGGACACAGTATTCCAAACGAGGTCTAAATGAGGTCTATCTTAAAGGTTTATATATCGTATGTGTTTTAATATCTTTGTCATGGTCTTTGGCTAGCGCAATAAGCCTATTGTAAAATAGAATCACATTGGCTTTTTTGGCCATCACATCACAGTGTTGGCTCGCATTTAACTTGTCGTCTACTGGGACTCTCTAGATCCCTTATACATGTATTGATGTCAGCCCATGCGCCACATAACCTACATTTATGCATTTTTGTTTATTTTGATCCAAATCTCCAACCTGCTAAGTTCTCTGAAAAAAAAACTGACATGCTCTTTCTCAGATCAAAGTAATATGTGCTGACCTGTGACTGTATCTGCAGAGGCTGGGCCGAGGCGCTTACGCCCTACCATTCCAAAGAGGTTGAACTTGTATCGACGAGAAGGGGACAGGCCGGTGATCGTGGTCTCACGGGTGCTTCCATCCAAAGGCAATGCCTGAGGCTTGCCTTCAGCATCCTTGTACTGGATTAAGAAGGAGTCAAAGTTCCCTGTTCGGACAGTCCAGGTGAGGTGGGCAGAATCACTGGTGACGTTAGAGACAGAAAGTTGCCCCAAGCTGGGTGGAGCTCGTGTTTCTGCTGGAAGTGGTACTATAAATGAAATAAGAGAGAGAGATCAACACTGAGTTATTTGCTGGCACCAATAAGGGCTTCTTGAATATGAAGAATGACCTGAACCCATAGGTAAGAAAGTAAACTAGGAAAAAAGACAGGACTAACAAATAGCCAGGTTCAGACTTGGGCCACAAAAAAACCAAATGAGAACAATGTAGCTCTCTGGATATGGTTGGTCAGTTGGCTACTTCAAAGCCAGTACAGCCAAAAGTGAAGGGTGATGGGAGCATGATCCCCATCCATATCATGAAGTTACAATTGTAGTGGGAGATAAAAGCAAATTAAAAGAGTATGTGATTCAAGAAGGGAATATCTCCATGTTTCCACAACAGAATATTCTCCGCTATGTAATGAGGACACAGAGGTGGAGAGAGGGTGGGGATGAGGTGGAATATGGATGGCTGCAGCTGGAAGAAACTGTGTTGTCATGAGATCTACCAGATTAGAGTCTCTAAAAACTTTTGCTGCACGATAGTGAGAGTGGTAGAGAAATGGTTAAACATCCTGCCACAAACTCCACTATTTGACTCCAGAAAACAGGCTTCTAAACAGAAGTTATTCTTAGATTACGACATCCAGAATTCCCCAGCCAACATGGCTGGAGAATTCTTCAAGTTGTAGTTTGGAAAAAAAAAAAAAACTTTTCCAGACTCTGCTCCTGATGATGATTATTGCTGAAACCTGTTGAGAGAATATTATATTTGCATCTAACACACAATCCAAGTGTCCTAATTTGGCAGAAACAGTCCTGGTTAATCTTCAGTCCTTCCATTTTAACATCTCTATTTAAAATGCCGCTGTTTTCTCTCTGCTTCTTCCCCTTCGCCCACAACTGACATTAGTCGCTGCAAACTGAGGCCCTTTTCGCACGGGCCTTTGCGCGCGTGATAGCCCCGTGAGCCTCGCGGGAGTGGGAGCGTCGCTCCGCACGATGCACTCCCACTTCCGCCTGGCTCACAGGGCTGAAGCAGCGCGAGCACGGGTTTTTTGATTTTCGCGTACAAGCGAAAATCACCCCACGCTCGCGCAACGCTCCCGGAGCCCACCCGCACTTACCTTTTGTGCGGAGCCTCCGGGAGCCGGCTGGGTCGCGCTTCCTTCCCTCCGCCCCTGCGGAAGGAAGGAGCGGGGTGGGGAGGTAGCGTGATGGACGCGTCACCCGCTTCGCGCGTGCGTGGGGGGGGCGCGACGCCGCCCGCTTCGTGCGCACGCGGGGTGGGAATCCGGCGCGAGGTCTCCCGCTTCGCACGGGGGGAGGGCGGCTTGCGCGGCAAGCCTCCTTCGGTGCCGCTTCCCCGCTGGTTCCTTCGCCTGCGGAAGGAAGGAGGGGGAAGCGGCAGCCTCCCGGACGAGCCTTCTTGCGCTTGCCGGCCTCCCCCGCTTGCGCTAGAAGCCTCAGTGCGGAAAGGGCCTGAGTTCAACATGCAAAAGTACATTGCATTCAATTAACTCAGCAGGGAAGAGAGAATTGGAGACAACAGCATCTTGCCGTTCCCCGGAGGCTCAGGCAAAAGCAAATTGCGGCAGCCTCTCCTAGCTTGTTTGTTCCTCCTTATTAATATCTTTTGCCATCTTGACCACACTCTGATTTCATAAGAATCATAGAATTGGAAGAGACCACAATGGCCTTTGAATCCAATCCCTTGCCTTTCAGGAATACACAATCAAAGCATCCCCCACGGATGGCCATCCAGCCTTTGTTTCAAAATCTCCAAAGAATCTTCTCTTATCAAAATGACACTCAGGAGGAAGTTCTATTTTATTCTTTGCTATTTTTTATGTATTTGTATATCATTATGATCACTGACTTTGATTCTCTTCCCTTTCTCTCCTTTTCTAATTTTTTTCCTCAAAATATGTAAGTTTTATTATTGTGATAAATAACATCTATCTATCTATCTATCTATCTATCTATCTATCTATCTATCTCCAAAGAAGGAGACTCCCAGGCAGTATATTCCATTGTCAAACTACTCTTACCATCAAGTGGTTCTTCCTAATGTTTAGATGGAATGTCTTTTTGTCTAGTTTGATGCCATTGTTCTGTGTCCTAGTCTCTATAGCAGCAGAAAACAGGCTTGCTCCATCTTCCATATGACATCCCTTCAAATATTTAAACATAGCTATCATGTCATCTCTTAATTTTCTGTTCTCCAGGCTGAACATACCAGCACTCTAAGCCATTTTTCATAGGGCTTCATGGTTTCCAGTCCTTTAATCATTTTGGTTGCCCTCTTCTGGGCACGTTCCAGCTTGTCAATATACTTCCTGAACTGTGGTGCCCAGAACTGGACACAGTATTCCAACTAAGATCTAACCAAAGCAGAACAGACAGGTGCTATTACCTCCCTTGATCTAGACACCATACTCCTATTGATGCAATCAAGAAACACATTAGCTTTCTTGGCTGCTGCATCACACTGCTGACTCATACTTCCTGCTGAGGTAAGATGAAGTAGCTGCTGCTAAATCTATAGTGCAGAAGAAGGACACTTACAAAAATTTGGGCCTTTCCGCAGTACACTGTTATTATTTCACTTTCAAGATCCCAAGGAATCCTGGGGTTTGCAATTTAGGGAGGGGCGCTCAGAATTCTCAGTCAGGAAGCTCTTTGGCCTCAGTGAACTATAAACCCCAGAATTCCACAGGATATTGAAAGTGGAATAATAGCACTATAACAGTGTACTGCGGAAAGGCCCCAAATCAATTTTGGAAATAAGAAGCTGAACCCATTATCCAGGTTAATCCTTGTACGTAATATGCTAGTCAAAAAAAAAAAAAGTCAGACCTCCATCTTTCTGGGATGCCGTAATCACAAGATGGTAGATGGAACAGATGATATCCAACCCCTCATTCCTTCTGATTCTAACAGTGCATGAATCTCTGATTCAGACACCATTCTGTTCACTTCAGATCAATTGTGTAATGTGACACTGAGCCCCAGCACTCTACACAGCTTGAGAAAGGGGTCTAGCTCAAATGAAGCTGACCTGTAACAATGTCAGTAGATATGGGACCCAGGCGCTTGCGTCCAGTGAGTCCATAAAGGTTGAATTTGTATCTCCGGGATGGCACCAGATTGGGGACGATGATCTCGCGAAAGACTCCCTCCACCGGGATGGCCTGAGGTTTGCCCTCTGCATCCTTGTACTGGACCTGGAAGGTGTCAAAGCTCCCAGTGGGGACAGTCCAGGAGAGGCGAACAGAATCGCTGGTGATATCAGAGGCGGAGAGCTCCCCCAAGCTGGGAGGAACTTGAGGTTCTTGTGGAGGTGATGCTGGGAGGGACAGGAAAGAGAGACAGACAGAGAAAGACGATTGAACGATAGACTACAAATTATGCATGTACATGGACGGGAGAGAACTTTGGCCCTTTCCACACGGGGGTAATAAAATGGTGTAGCGCGACCTCTGACGGAGGTTGTCTACACCGTAAAGTGGATTGGGGCGGATTACTTTAGCGTAGTTCCACACCCCAATCCGCAGTAGGGCAACCGGAAGTGGTGGCGCCGCGTGCTTTTTAAAAACTACTTTTCAGGAGGTTTTTAAAAAGCACGGGCGTGCAGCCGTGTGCAGCCCCGTCGCAGCGCCCGGTGTAGATTTGCAGGCACGCGCAAGTGCGTGCCTGCAGATCTGCTGGGGGTGGGCTTTCCGGCTGGTGAGCTTCTCCGGTTGGTGGAGAGCCTCCACCAGTTGTAAGCCGCCATTTTGGACGGCGCAGGACGCCGAGGAGTGTGGAGCAGTGAACTCGCGCTGCTCCACGTGGCGACGGACTTACCCAGTTTCAGGTAAGCTCCGTTTCAGCGCGTTCCCCCATTTCTTCCTCCCCGTGTGAAAAGGGCCTTTGTTTATTATTTCATAAGTCTAGATAACATGGTACTCAATCAGACTAAAATAATTCTTCTTGTTTTGTAAGAAAAATGTGAACATCAAAACAGAACAGAATAACAGTTGTTGTTATGGATCTTCAAATCATTTCTGACTTGTGGTAACCCTACCGTGAATCTATCATGCGGTTTTCTTGGCAAGATTTGTTTAGACGGGTTTGCCCTTGCCTTCCTCTGAGGCTGAGAAAATGTAACTTGGCCAAGGTCACCCATGGCTGAGTGAGGATTCAAACCCTGGTTTCCCTAAGTCCTCATCTAGTAATCAAACCACTACACCACACTGGCTGTGCAATAATAGTCCAAGCTATAAATTGTTTTTAAAAAGTCTAAAACCCAGTATAAAAATTGCTATATAGAATTGCTATCATACAAATAAACAGAACCAAAAGCACAGGTGGAAATTAAGAGGAAACCACTATGAAAACCAAAGCACCTCAAATACATTAAAATACGTTCAAGAGCTAAAACTAACATTAATATCACGAGGATGAAAATATATTAAAATATTTGCAAGAGCTAAATGTACCATTAATATCTTGGGGTGTAAAACATACTAAAATATTTACAAGAGATAAAACCACTGTTAATATCTGAGAAGATACACACATATATGTTTACAAATATACTCATCAGTAGACACTGGACAGATGGCAAAATGGGTATCTTGGAATGATAGATTGAGGTTTTCAAAAGAAGAAAAGAGACCAGTATGTAGACATTAGGGCCATTTCTGCACTACACTGTTACAGTGCTATTATTCCACTTTCAACATGCTATGGAATCCTGGTGTCTGCAGTTTAGGGAGGGGCATTTAGACTTCTCAGCCAGAGAGCTCTTGGGCCTCAGTAAACTACAAATCCCAGAACCCCACAGTCAATGTGGAAAATATTCCTTCACAATGCACACATTAACAAAAATGTCTTTAAAAGCATGTACCTTAGGAAGGTAAGAGCCAGTATAGTGTACAGTTGGACTATGACTCTGGAGACCAAGAGTCAAATTTCCACTCAGCCATGGAAACCCACTGAGAGACCTCAGGCAAGTCATAGGTAATTTCAGTACTAGATGCCATTAGCATGATATACTGTTACAATCCCAGCATTCCCACTTGCGCAATGGTAGCAGATTAGGAACACTGTTTTCTGCACCCTCCCACCCTCAGTACTGCCACCGCTATTCCGTCTGCACTATAGAGTCCTTGGCCACTCCACGTTCTAGTGAGTTAGCTTTCCAAGTTACCACGTCATGGGAGTCACTGAGGGAGGAACAAGCTGGGCACAGCCACAGCCCACCTGCCGTTGGATCCATGACAACAATAATCCGTCCCGCACATAAAGGTCCTCTGGGAGGAACTTACTGCAGCCAGCCAGAACTAGGTTGGCTGCGGTTACCCAGAGGACCTTCTCTTCTATTGATCCCAAGTTATGGAATGGTCTGCCAGAGGAGACCCGGCATATTACCAGTCTTGACTGCTTTAAAAAAGCCATCAAGACTGTTCTCTTCCAACAGGCCTTCCCAGACTAGTACTTCCACCGCCTCCCACCAACTGTCCTCTTGTTCTTAATAATTAATGTGTTTTAGGGGTTTTTAGATGGGTTGGTGGGTGGGGAGGATGGGTTATGTTTTAATTGCTTTTAATATATTTGTCTTTACTGTTGTAATACCGCCTCGATCCGTCGGGAGAGGAGGGATATAAATAAATATTATTATTATTATTATTATTATTATTATTATTATTATTATTATTATTATTATTAGGAAGTGCTATCAAGCACTATTATGATTCCGCAGTGCGCCGGCTGAGGGGATTAAAGCGCTAAAAAAGGTGCTTAATGGATTTTTTCTGGAAATGGACAGCTATTTTGCAATGTTTGGGGATGGGATAGCAGCTGGATAGCCATGTGGTAGCACAACTCCTGACCCGGAAACAACCCACTGCTGTGGCGGTATGGTGACATTGTGTGGAAATGGTCATACTCTCTCTGCCTCAGAGGAAGGCAAAGGCAAACTTCCCTCAGAACAAATCTTGCCAAGAAAATTCTATAATTAGGGTCTCCATAAGCTAGAAACAACTTGAAGGCACACAATAACAACAAACCTTATGAAAGGTGCACACCAAATCATGTAGAAATGTCCATTCAGTAAAGATGATGGAAGGAACCACACAGTCTAATGAGCAGATAGAAAGACAATGCAAGCAAGATTTGGAGAAATGCAATGCAATTGAAGCTAAGAGATGTTTCCATCCCTACCTGTGACAGTGTCTGCAGAAATGGGGCCCACACGCTTGCGACCAACGATTCCGTAGAGGTTGAATTTGTATCTGCGGGAGGGAGCCAGACTGGGGACGGTGATTTCATGAGCATCCCCCTCCACCGGCAGTGACTGGGGTTTGCCCTCTGTGTCCTTGTACTGGATCACGAAGGAGTCAAAGCTCCCAGTGGGGACCGTCCAGGAGAGACGGGCAGAATTGCTGGTGACATCAGAAACAGAGAGATCCCCCAAGGTGGGTTGAGGTGGTGGAGGTGGTGGCGGTGTTGTAGGTAATGGAGCTGGGGAAAGAACAAAACAAAATGGAAGATAAAGATATGATAGGAAGGAGGGACTCATGATGGAAAATGTAGCTTTAAGGTTTTTTTTGTTGCATGCCACTGGAGACCACAGCAATGGTAGTGGACTGAAATAGTCTGAAAATTGAAATATATGCAATCATTAAACAGGGAGGGGAAAACCAGGCTTGAAAAGAAATATTTACACAGTGTAAGAGGAACAGGTTACCAGTGCTTTTTCCAGTTCCTCAGTCCCAGGAAGGCAGCACAGCACTAGAGAGAGAGAAAGAGTAAGAGAGACCCTCCCCATTTAATAAGAATAGATGTGGGGAAACCTCTTTGGGCTTGAGGGCCAAAATAAACTTCAGAAATATTTAGCAGGGAGAAGTATTTTCTGGTTGTGGGCTGGGCTAAAGAAAAAAGTGTGGGGCCTGAAATAAGTGCCTGTTTTAGCTTAAGGCTGTTGCTACCAACAATGAAGCAATATGAGAGATATTTGAGTATTTTTGAGGGCGAAAACCTTGGACAAGAACCCAGGAAGCCACAAGGAACATCTATAGATGATGGGGAAGGGGATGCGGCCAGTGGAGGTTTGCATGTTAATTGGCTGGTGTTATCAGCCAATAAGGTACTAATCCTATCCCCAAAATATATTCAGCACCTTGGATACTGCTTTAAAATTCCCAACCAAAACCTGGAGCGGAGTCACTGCCCCTCTGACATGACAGCCACCAGCCACCATTGGAAAGGGCCATTTGGGAAAGCCCAAAGTGTCTGATTTGCATCTCCTGAGTGTCCAGATTTGGCCCTAGAGCCCTGAGGTCCCCCACCTCAGCCTAGATGTACTCTTGCTGACCTGTCTCTCCTTCAGTGGAGATGGGACCAAGACGTTTTCTGCCTGAGACACCATAGAGGTTAAATTGGTATCTGTGAGAGGGAACCAGGTCATGGAGGTGGAGAGAACGCAGGTTCCCATCGACAGGGAGAGCTTGAGGTTTGTCCTGTGCATCTCGATACTGGATGATAAAAGAGTCAAAGGTTCCTTCGTCAACAGTCCAGGAGAGATCAAGAGAATTTGGTGTGGGATTACTAGCTGTCAGCTGCCCCAGTCTGAGTGGGGGAGTGGGTTTCTCCATCAAGGGGGCTGAAACAGAAAGGAACAGGAAGTGAAGGTCCCCATCATCAAGGAGAGAGCTTTGCTAGTTACTATTCAACCATCTAGGCTACCAGTTCTTTAATTCTGCATATGGTAACAGTTAGGATGGGGCACTAGGCCCTCTTTCTCTATTCAAAAGGGTTCCCACTGTGGGGTGCCTCTGAGATTCTGAGATGTTGATCATTTAAGACACTGTCAAACTCCTCCGGAGAGAAGGTGATGGCACAGGCACAGGTCAATCATTGCTGCACCGAGCTCACCATACCAAGTACATTGACAAGTATGTAGACAGACAGCCATTGAAAAACTTACTTTTTGTACCTATTATGTAAACCTTTAAAGGTAACTTTCTAACCTGAGAACATACTTCTGAAGCCGAACAACAACTTTTTAAATATAAATTTGTTAAGTGCCCTCTTTTTGCACTGCAGATCTAGCAGCAACTACTTCATCTCACCTAAGGAGGGATGTAAATGTTTCCAAATTTTGTTCTTGTAGACAAGAATGAGTAACTGTACCATTTTTCTTCCTGCTGCAAGGAAGTCCTTGAAAAATTATCTGTTTTCCAAGAACTAGTCCCAGTTTGGGATCTATGCTGTGACCTTGGGTTCTTCTGCACAGAAAACATGTTTTTCTGCACAGAACTGAAATCATGTTTTCTGTGCAGGGTGTTTGCCTTCAGCACACGAAATGCCAATTTCTGCATATAAAGCCAGCATGTTTTTCACAGAGAATAAGTCCCAAACTGCAAAGATTCTCATCTTTCTAGGATTCTCTTCACCGTTTTACGGCTTTATCCCAAGACCAGAAAAGAAACTGTGAAAGGAGAAAACTGTTGCTTGTGAAAAAATAATGGTTATGGTTGGTGCAGCTGACCTGTGACTGCCTCAGTGGAAAGAGGACTGGTCCGCTTGGTACCAGAGACTCCGTAAAGATGGAACTTGTATCTACGGGAAGGTGCAAGGTTGGAAACAGTGACCTCACGGGCAGCTCCATCCACAGGCAAGGACTGGGGTTTACCCTCCGTGTCCTTGTACTGAATCAGGAAAGAGTCAAAGGATGGCCCAGTCAGGACAGTCCAGACAAGCCTGAGTGAATCACTAGAAACGTCAAAAGCAGAAAGTTCCCCAAGCTTGGGCTGCGGGGCTGATACTCTCGGCTGTTCCGTTACCGATGGTGAAATGGGGGCTAGAAGACAGAGAAAAAAATGAGGGATATGAGTGATGTGTACATCATGGCGGTCTGAAATTCTTCTGTTCCTGTAATAATTAAATTGTGATTAGAAGAAACCAAGTGTTTCCCAGTCAGTCACCATAGGTTAGGGACAGACTGAAGAATTATACCCGTTGGTTCCCATATTCCCAAGGGAAAGGCTGGAAAGTAGACAGTGGTGACTGAGAGGCAAAAACTACACATTACAACGAACACTGAAAAGTGAAGCTATGCATTTCTTTCACGCATCTCTCTCTATATCAGGAACAGAGTTTGCAAAAATTCTAGTTGTCCCACCTTTATCCACAGGGAATATGTTCAAAGACATGATGAGGATGCTTGAAGCTACGGAGAGTATCAAAGGACAGAGGGCTATTTCTGGTGACACCAGAGCCACTTCCTGTGGCAGTGTTGGCAGAGGGGCGGTTAAAGTGTGTGTGTGGGGGGGAGGCAGGTAGGCAGACAGCTAGGCAGGTGAGATTTAGGTGGGGGGGACCCAGAGTAGGAATTTTCCATATAATAGTTTTGGATTGCAGGGAACTGAAATTCCAGAAAACAAACCTGCGGATAAGGGAGGGAAACTACTATACTTTATTTGGACAACTCCTAGATGGAGATGCTGACTGGAAGGTTCTAGGACTTCTCCAAATAAAGTATAGTAGTTTCCCTTCCTTATCTACAGGTTTGTTTTCTGGAATTTCAGTTCCCTGCAATCCAACTTTCTTTTCTGAGAAGGACTCCTTCAGATAAGACCTGACAGCAAGCTAGTAAAAGAAAACTCTGGCACAGGGAATCAGAGGAGGAACTGCATGTTTTAGCTAGCAGCTCTCGTTGTCAGATTCCTTGTGCGAAGGCCTCTCCTCCTGTGAGGTGATACCAAGAACCGAACACAATGGTGCAGCTGGGTAATTGTAAATTCTGTACTTCTTGTTGTCTGCCTCCAAGTCGTTTCCAACTTATTGCAACCCTAATGTGAACGTATCATTGGATTTTCTGGGGCCAAGTGTGTGTGATGCACACAAGGTCACCCAGTGAGTTTCCATAGCCAAGCAGGGAATTAACCCCTGGTCACCAGGGTTGTAGTTCAATACTCAGATTGCTACACCAGGCTGGTTCCATATTTACTGATCTCTTTAGATTGGGGTTGAGAATCTGGAAACCATTTATGGTCTTTTTCAGCAATAAGAAATCAAATGATATAATAATCTGTGGGTATGCTCGTTAGTAGTCTGCTTAGATGCATCTGTAATGCCTAGAATAGTATTGTTCTGTCTTTTCTTATTTTCTCTTTCTTAGTATATTTTGGTTGGTAGGGGATCAGAGCCCTTTTGTGTTTGAGTAAGTTAATGTTTGCTTAGTAGGTTAGTGTTTTAGTGAGTTAGCGTTGTGTTTTTTTAGTTTATTGTTTTAGTACAGTGTTTGAATTTTAGTTGATGTCTATGTAAAAAATGTTAGCCAGAGTTTATGTCATTTTGTTTAAAATTTTTTAAATAAATGACCAAAAAGAAAAAAAATTGAGGTTCAGAACATATGGCCTTCCTGATGTTTTCAACTATGACTCCCACTGAGCACAACCAGCAGAGTCAATGGTCAGGAATGATGGGAGATATAGTTGAGTAACACTTCCCCTTGCATTAGACTGTGGAATGTAGGAAGATGTCTTTTACCAGGCCACGATGTTAGTCCACTTAATCCCACTCTTGTCTCCTTCAATAAGAGTCTCAACCAGACGGAGGCCTTTCACATTTGCTGCTACTTGAGCCTTTCACTGGAGACATGAGGCACTGTATCAGTGATCTAAAGTATTTAAAGCAAGAGTGGGGAACCCTCTCCAGCTTATAGGGCAAAATCCAATTTGAGAAAAGCCTTTCAAGCTACATTTCATCAATGTGATAGGCTAAAGACACTGAGCAAGGTCAAAGCAAAATGTGTGTGTGTGTGTGTGTGTGTGTGTGTGTGGGAGGGGGGCAGATCTAAATCTTACAGGCTTCCTTCACCGATCTGACATGTCAGGGACTGCAGCATCGTCAAAAAGTGAGACTGGTTGAAAAGTGGAACCCATGTAGGGAATATGAAGGAATTATGGAGGCTCGCTTGGGACAGACTGTGTACGTGTGCTGCTTGCAAAGTCTCTCAGTGTTGGCACCCTCTCGCCTCTTCAGCTCACTTTGCAAGCAGCATGCGTGTGTGCCTGCAAGCAGTCTCAAGTGAGCCTCTGTAGGCAAGAAGAATTGATTGAAGTTAGCTATTTCAACACTTGCAAATTACAGGCAACTTCCATTATTTCAGTGAGGGGTCTGCTCTTTCCATAGGCAAGACTTGCATGCATGTGAGATGTCCCAAGTAATCCTCTGTAAGCAAAAAATACTGACGGAAGAGCATCAGTTGAATTAATAGAACTTGTCTGTAATTTGCAAGTGTCACAACAGCAGAATGTCAAAAAATGGGAACCTGTGTACTAATTTGCAACCACATAGCAGCTTTCAGACATGCAAACTCTTCTTGTTGTACAAAGGTGCCCTCCTGGGCCATTGAAAACTTTGTCAGTCTGCAAACAAGAGCTCCTTGTCCATGCAAAGCTTTTCAGGGCTGCAAAGAAGAGTTCCTGTGCCATGTAAAACTTTCACAGACTGTAAATAGCTCCCCATCTCAAAACACTAGCGGAGACAGAGGCTGAATGACTTCCAATATATGAGAAGGGAAACTTCTGCAGGTTGCATTACAGTCCTCCCTCTACATTCATGGGTTTGACCTTCTCAAATTTGATTATTTATGATGCACATGCTTGCCTCCCCACTCCATTTTCCTCCTCCCATTTCCTTGCATCCCTCACCCCAGGCTTGCCAAGCTCATGTTTAAAATGAATGTTTTTTTCTTTTTGGGTGAGCAAAGCCCCCCTCCCACTCTTGGAGGTATGTACTCTCTCCCATATGGCTGCTGATTGGTCAGGTGCTGTCTTTGCTCCTACCCCTCCTTTTTAAAGATAGCCGTTGGAAATAACTTGAAGAACTGTGCTCTTCTCCTTTTGAGGGGGAAGTACCAGTAAGCCCTTTACTGTGTCTTTTTTCTCTCCCACTTCCCAACGTTGGGGTCAGAGGCAAAGGAATGGGAGGGGGGATCTCTAGAGGGGCATCGCAGGGGTGGGAGTTATTCACGATTTTTCCACTTTCACAAGGGTTCTGTGCCCCAACCCTTGTGAATGTGGAGGGGTTAATGTAGTTGCACTGACTCAAGGCTCCCTTCTCTTGATATAAAGAACGTGAAGTCAAATCTCCATCTAGAGCCCTAGCACAAAACAAAGGCATCTGAAAATTAGGTACACAGTGTGATTCCATCACACTATTTTCCCAGTGTCTTCTCCCTTTTCTGTTGCTATGTTTAAAGCAGAAAGGGAGAAACTCCTGCTGAATTTCTAGGAAAGTCCCTTGACCCACACTTTTTCTAGAGATTTCTTCAGCCCAAGCCCAAATACCTAATACAGCCTCCCACGTTAATGGAATGCAAATGGCCCCTTGAACGAGGAGGAGGGAAAGTGCCCTATGAAAACAGATGGGAACACTTCTAGCTCAAGTAGTGATGAAACAAGAAGGCTATCGACAGTCAAAAAGCCTTATTCTGCACTTTCCCCCACCCATAAAATCTGTAAAAATCCAAAGGCTGAGACATAAGTCTGGAAGAAAGTAGAAATCTGCATGTTAGGATTTGTCTCCTGTTGTTCTGGCTGCCCCTGGAAGAAGAAAGTAGAAGAGAATGACCCCCAGAACGATCCCAGATGGAACAGCCAATTCAGCCAGTGCTCCTGACCTGTGACGGCCATTGCAGACAGAGGGCCGTAACGCTTGCTTCCAAAAACCCCATAGAGGTTGAATTTATATTTCTGTGAAGGCTTCAGGTTTGGCACAGTGAGGGTGCGAGAAATGCCATCCACAGGCAACGCCTGAAGTCTCCCTTCTGGGTCTTTGTACTGGACTAGGAAGGAGTCAAAATCCCCAGCAGGGACTATCCAGGAGAGACGGACTGAATTACTGGTGACATCAGAAACGGAGAGCTGATCCAGGCTCAGTTGAGTGGTGACCCTCTCCGTTGTCACCTCTGGTGATGTTGCTGTCGCAGCTAAAAAGAGAGAGAGACAGAGAGAGAGAGACTGTAACCCACTGGGAGGGCTGAAGTTAGTTTGTTGGACTACCTCTTAAAATCCTTCAAATAGGGGAAAGGATGTGAATATTAGCCAGCTAACCCCATGCCATATTCTCCTCTGCGAAGTCTGTTTGTGAGTATGGGGGTGGACTGACCCAAGTCAACCCAATCAGCATTGTATAAATCCAACATCTGGGGAGAAGACAGTACTGCTGGAAATGCAGTAATACCCAGCTCTTAAAGCAGGAGTGGGTAACTGGAGGTTCATGTTGGACCCCCAAAGGATGTTAGAGAGCTGCACCCAGCCCTACACCCTCCTCAAAAGCTGCCAAATGTCCTCCAGGAGGCATGTGGGCATATTTTGGTCAAATTTTTAACCCTCTGGTGTGTTCATTCTGGGCCATTCAACACCTGCTTTGTCTGTCTGCTGCTGACCTGTTGTGGCTTCAGTAGAGAGGGGGCCTGAACGTTTGCGGCCAGAGACTCCATAGAGGTTGAACTTGTATCTGCGGGAAGGAGCCAAGCTGGGGACAGTGACCTCGCGGATATCACCTTCCACAGGCAATGCTTGGGGTTTGCCTTTGGCATCTTTATACTGAACTAGGAAAGAATCAAAGCGTCCAGTGTGGACAGTCCAGGAGAGACGGACAGAGTCGGCGGTGACATCAGAGACTGAAAGCTCTCCCAGGGAAGGCTGAACAGCAGTCTGCTCCTCAACCTCCTGAGGGGCTGTAGTGGAAGCTAAAACAGATAAAACAAGGATAATGAAAAGACAATAGCATTCCTTCCCACCACCACCCCAGCAAAAATAAAAACATAGTCCCAAGTTTAAAAATCCAGAACGGTTTCTTAAAAAATTGGCAGGTCTCATCTCCTAAAAAAAAGATGCTTCATCTGAAATTTTCATCTAATTCTGGCAAATGAAGAAAAGGAAAGAAAAGAATTATAGCTTTTTGTTGATTCCCTTATTATATTTAAGTGAGAAGACACAAAGAACTTTGGAAAAACGAGCCAAAGTGAGCTTCTGCTTTGGAGCTGAAATGAAGAGAGATGACACTCTTTAGTCCTGAAACACAATAATGAACTGGATTAAGACATACTGAGGCTATGAAGTCCCACAGCAAATGTGTATTATTTGAACAGCTTTGTTTGTTTTTGTATTTAGAGGCTCCCCAAAAATCTAAGCTCCTGAGCTGTACTTTACTAAGCTTGTGCATAAATCTAGCCCCAGTTTTGAGCACACTCCTTAAATGTATCTGTCCATCTGCCCAGTACCATGATGCAACACATACAGTTTATTTTATAATTACACATGGAAATATAAACATTATCAACTAAATAATTACTAGCTTCTCAGGCCATTACCAGCTTCTCAGGCTGATTTGGGGGACCAGCAATTCCCGCCCCCCAGTGCGCCAAGGACTGGCACCACATTGGTGCCAATTGGTTACAATGTTTCTTTCCCATAAACTTGCCAGGAGCTGGCCACCAATGGCTTGGGCACAGGGACCAGTACAGGGTCCACCACTTTGAGTAGCACAGAGCTAGATAATGTAGCCATTTTGTTTAGCCATGGCACAAGCTTGTTCACCCGCCAGATTTAACCTATCCATTCTAGGATTGTATTTTCCCATTAGCCAAGGGGAACATGATACAACCGTTAACTGGGGCAATTTTTAGCAGTGAAATCAGTTGGATCCTGTGTATCAAATAAGCAGCAACTCTGCTTTAAAATTGCTTAGAAAGGCCATCCAGTGGTCCACTGGCAACTAGCATGGTGCAATCTACACACACCTGGACCCAAATCCAACTGTTAGTCTTAACTAGTATAGGATTGAATCAATGGAACTTCACGAATGCTGACTTAAGTTACTGTGGATTCAGTGGGCCTTCTCCATACTTGTTCTGATTTGCAGGAGACAGTTCCAATTAATCTTGTCATCCCACCTTTTCAGCTGTTTTTAACATGTCCCAGATTCTCTCTCCTCTTCTTGCTCTCCCCTTACTGCAGCTTACTTCAATTGCCACACAGAGTTCAACATGCAAAAGTAGTTTCCACACAATTAACTCAGCAGGTTAGAGTGGAAGACAGGCAGATTATTGCCCTTCCCAGCAGGCTCAGGCAAAAGTAAACTGCTGAAGCCCCTCTCAGCTTGTGTATTTTTCCTTATTAATAACTTTGGCCATTTTGATCACACGCTGATGCTGCTTGGCCATACGTCCCAGTTTTCATCTGTGAATGCTGGATGGTGTGCTACCTTAATGAGGATTGCTAATTGGATTTAGGTCCAATTGTTTTGTATGAAACAGCCTCGAGATCACAGATAAAGACAATAATGCTAGAAAAAGAATTGTTAAAATGAATTAATTAGTATGAATCCATTCCAATTTTGAATGGTGCATTTAACACCCATTACACATACTTATTTTTATCTTACTTATATCTCACCTATGCCAAATAACATTACGTTCCTGTTTCTCAGCATGTTAAGTGTCCATTTTCCCAGCCATTTTCAGTAATTTTTAAATAATATTTTGAGCTTAATGATTTAGCACCTTAACAGATCAATTAACAAATTAATGCCCTAGTGGATTAAAACAAATTAAAATCTCCAACAATTTAATGTCAATGCCATACCCTCCAACTGGCAGGGACATTCCAATTAATCCTTTGGTGTCCCATTTTTTTAGCTGCTTTTAAAATGTCCATTTCTCTCTCCTCCTCCCACTTTACCTTGTTGTTAGCATACTTCAGTTGCTGCAAACTGAGCTGAACAGGCAAAAATAATTTGCACTCAGTTAGCTCAGGAGGAGGGAAGGAGAATAGGAGGCAGAAGTTTCCCCTCCCAAGAGGCTCAGACAAGAGTAAACTGCTACAGCTTCTCCTAGCTTGTGTGCTCTTCCTCACTGAAAACTTTTTTGTCATCTTGACCACAGTTTCATGCTGTTTGGTCACATGTGTCACAGTTTTCATATGTGAAATGTTGGGACAGTATGTGATGCACTGGTCCTAACATTAATGCTTCCAAGCTCTGAAAGAGAAAGCTAGAGCTGCTAAAATGGAAATGCAATTCTTGAGAATCCCCCAGCCATGGGGATTTCTGCTGCTGACCTGTAGTGGCATCTGTAGAGATTGGACCTGATCGCTTTCGCCCAGCAACGCCATAGAGGTTGAACTTATATCTGTGGGAAGGAACCAGATTGGAGACAACAACCTCACGGGAATCACTCTGCACAGGCAATGCTTGTGGTTTGCCTTCAGCATCCTTGTACTGCACTAGAAAAGAGTCAAAGCTTCCAGTGGGAACTGTCCAAGAGAGATGGACGGAATCGCTGGTGACATCAGAAACTGAGAGCTCTCCTAGGCTGGGCTGAACAGGGCTCGGCTCCCCACTCTCCTGTGAAGCTATATTTGGGAATAAAATAGAGAAAGAAAAGTGATCAATGCAGCCAGTTCTTAATGGATCAGTCTGCTGCTTGAGAAAGTAGGACCTGGAGCAATGGATTCAAACTACAGGAAAAGAGATTCCACCTAAACATTAGAAAGAAATTCTTGATGGCCAGAGCAGTTTGACAGTGGAATATGGTGCCTTGGAACATGGTAGAGCCTCCTTCCTTGCAAGTTTTTTTAAAGAGAGGCTGGATGGCCATCTGTTGGGAATGCCTTGACTATGTTTATTATTATTATTTATTATTATTATTTATTTGTATCCCGCCTCTCCATATGGATCGAGGCGGCGAACAACTTACAAATAGCATGTATTTCGAAACATTTCTATACATGCCCCCAACAAGCTGGGTACTATGTATTCCTGCATGGCAGGGGGTTGGAATGGATGGCCCTTCTGGTCTCTTCCAACTCTATGATTCTATGAGTCTGTACGGTTCCTAAATCAGTGGAGAGTTACCACTGGAGGTTATTGGGGCACTTTATCCCCTAGCTAAGATTGGACTGCTACATCTCCCCCCCCAAAAAAAATGTTTGCCTCCAAATATGCTATAGGTTGTGTGGTGGGGCATATTCACTACATTTTTGCCCCCATCCCCAATCATTTCAGATCCAGGAGAAGTCCTTATTACAACAAGAAGTGACATGACTAAAAACAGACTCTTAGGGAATGCTGTTTCCCACTAAAATAGTTTTGAGGACTGTATGAGTCCCACTGGCCACACTTTGCTCACCTCTGTTCTAAATTATGCTGGAGGCTAAAATTAATAAAATCTGAAACCATCCAAAATCTGAAACTTTTTGCCACCTTCCGCCTGCTTCTGCCTTCAATCAGCAGCTGAGGTGCTCCTACTCAAGGCAGAAGCAGGTGGCTGGCAGGCTCTCTGGAGAGAAGCTGGAGAAAGACATGAGAGGTGTGAGGCTGGAAAGAGAAAGACACAAGGATCTGTGAAATGGCAGGACATGTGGATTCTCCCCATTTCACAGATCCTCAGTCTCTCTCCAGCCTGATGTCTCATACACAATACAAGTAGTGAATCAACAAGATAAAAGATTGGAGAGCGGAGGCTGGCTGCAAAAGAGAACAGGGAATGCTCTGAAGGATTATTTGTGGGCCACCTCCTTCTCTGGCTCAATTAGGTCCTTTCCGCACGAGATGGCAGAAACGCCTCATGGTGTCGTAGGAGCGGAGTTTATGGCTGCGTTTCTGCAATGTTTCTGCAATGTGGCATTCTGCACTGTCCTCTGCTTGAGGCGGCAAAGACCACTTTCTGATTCCGCACTACAGCATTCGTCACCACTCCCCTGCTCCGCCTATGGCCCGCCCCAGCCCATTTCATTGGATCCCTTTTTTTTTTAAATCTTGGGAAGGATGCCCCTACGCAGACATGACATCATGTGTACTGAGCCGGGCCCGCCCTGAACCTGCCCACTCCTGCGAGAATGCGCTTCAATGGTTCCGCATGTAGTTGCAGAAACGTAGAAGCGGTCTCAGGGAGTGAAAATGCATTTTTTCTGTTGCTCAAATATGACACTTTAGCAACATGCAAAGGCATGCCAGCAACTTAACATCAACTTAATAGCAAGGATGTCATGCAGATGCATGCCACCTAAAGCCGTCGCAGCTGCGCAGTGACTACACCGTGCGGAAAGGACCTTAGACAAAATAAGAATCTGGGTGGAAGACCAGAGGGGGAAAGAAATCAATGTTTAGTCTTGGGTCTCATATTCAAGATAACTCCTTATGTACATATATGCAAATACAGGTATTCCAAAAAAAATTCAAAACAAGGAACATTTCTGGTTCCAAACATATTGGACAAGTGAAGCTCAATGTGTACGGTGAAGAGAAAAGGAGGAACATTGGTCAAAAATGCTCTTTGGTTTCGTCCATACTGTATTATACTAGTGATTATCCAAAAGTATTAGGCTTAGGAAATGTTAGAAACAGAGCTTGGAATTTCAACTATAGCTCCCAGAATCCCCTGGCCTACAGTTGCCACGCTGGCTGTCACATTATGGGAGCTTTGATCCAAAAAAGTAGCACGCTCAATCTTTTCCAAGCTTAGAACTTTCCATTAATACAAAAATAGATTCTTTCAATTTCCAGTGACATCTTTGGTGACTGAATTTTATGACTATATGAAAATAGGAATAAAATCTGTTGAACAGCATATGCAGCAATTTTTTCTGACTGTTCTTGGGAATTAGGCCTCTACTGTCCAGAATAATAAATCCAGTTTGGAGGAATAATATTTTCCTTGCCACAATACGTTGCAGTTTGAGCACTGGGAAAATGTGACATATTCGTAACAGGAGCAAAGATGGCTAAATCCTGTGCAGCAAGTGACAAATTAACTGCATATTTATTGCTCTGTAATGTGAATAGCTGGAAACAGCTTCCAGAATCCCACTGGCAAAAAGCAGGCTGCAATCCAGATAGGAAAAGAGAAACATATAACTGCAAGCCAAATGTTTGTGTGACTCGGTCTCAAGTTGATGGAGGAAAAGGAAGCTAAAAATTAAGTTGTGAACTGGGAAAAGAGCAAAGGATAGAAGGGAAACAGCACAAAAGACAAGCAGTTTGCATAATCTTCATGCCACAGAAGGGACTATTTAAAAAATAAACAAACAAACAAAAAAGAATAAAAGTTATTTGGATATCCCAGTGGGTATACCCCCTGTATACCCCCAGTGGGTATACCCCAAACACTTTGGATGCCCCAGTGCTGTCCTTTAAGGAAACAAACAAGTTAAAATGGGGAGAGAAATTTCCGATGAACTTTTAGCCTCGTAGACTGTTGCTTCTGCTGCAGTGGATGCTGACCTGTAATGGCTTCAGTGGAGAGGGGGCCTGAGCGTTTGCGACCAGAGACCCCATAGAGGTTGAACTTGTATCTGTTGGAAGAAGCCAGGCTGGGGATGATGACTTCACGGGCATCACCTTCCACAGGCAATGCTTGGGGTTTGCCTTCCGCATCCTTGTATTGCACTAGGAAAGAGTCAAAGCTTCCAGTGTTGACGGTCCAGGAGAGACGGACAGAACTGGTGGTGACATCAGAGACAGAGAGCTCTCCTAGGCTGGGCTGAACAGCCGTTCCTGCCTCAGCCTCTGGTGAGACTGCAGGGGGGGCTAACAACAGAGAGAGAGAGGCGGGGAGATTAGAGTGTAGCCAGAAGCAGAGATGTGTCTAGCATAAACAGCATCTAGGGCAAGTATGGAAGTTGCGCCCTTACCTCTGGGGCCGCTTCCTCTTCCCCCTCCTCCACTAAATCTTTGGATTTTTGTGCCCCTCCCCTGCATTGGTGCCCATGGAACATATCCTACTTGACCCACCTTAGATACATCTCTGGCCAGAAGTTCCTAAATAATACTGGAGAGTGGAGGGGTATAGCAGAAGTGGTTTTATTTTAAAAAAGAATAAGTATAAGTGAGAGTTAGCGTGATGTACTGGCTTCTCCCACTTATCTGGCAGGTTAGGGACCAGAACACTGTCAGAAGACAAGAGTTTGTTGAAAAGCAGAACCTGTGTACTGTACTGTGGGAAGCATGAAGGACTCACTTGGGAATGACCATGTTGCTCTGCCTCCAAAGTCTCTGCTGGCTTGGCACCTTTTTTCTCCTCTCAGCTAGCTTTGCAAGCAGTGTTTGCATGTGAGCAGTCCGTGATGTTGGCTGAGCAGGGACTAGGCTTCCAAGAGACCAAGGCCATTTCTGCCCTACACTGTTATACCGTGATTATTCGATTTTCAACATCCTGTGGAATTCTGGGGTTTGTAGTTTCCTGAGGTCAAAGAACTCTCTGGCTGAGAATTCTAAATGCCCCTCCCTAAACTGCAAACCCCAGAATTGCATAGGATGTTGAAACTAGAATAATAGCACTATAACAGTGTAGTGCAGAAATGGCCCAAGCCTGAATCTCTATTCAGTCATGGAAACTGCTTAGCCAAGTTGTCCTCCCCTGGCATCAGAGGAAGGCAATGGCCAGGGGTGTAACTACAGGTGGGGCAAAGTGGTTTTTAAACAGAGGCTGGATGGCCATATTCCTGCATGAGAGGGGGTTGGACCCTTGTGGTCTCTTTCAGCTCTACGATTCTATATCAAACCTCCTCTGAGCAAATCCTGCCAAGAAAACCCTATGACAGAATCACCATGGGTCAGAGTTGACTTGAAGACCAATAACAACAAAAGGACAACAACCTGTGATTGTTTCTGACACCAGTGCTGCCCCTGGAAGAAACAAATTGTTATGCTGAGAACAAATCGTTATGCTGGAAGAAACAAACTGTTATGCTGAACTTCTGAAAAGCTCCCAGCTAAGTGGATTTTTCCTGCTGACCTGTAGTGGCATCAGCAGAGATGGGGCTGGACCGCTTGCGCCCAGAGACCCCGTAGAGGTTGAACTTATATCTGCGGGAAGGAGTGAGGTTAGAGATGGTGATCTCCCGGGAGCCTCCATCCACTGGTAGCGCCTGAGTCTTGCCGTCTACATCCTTGTACTGGATCAGGAAGGAATCAAAACTCCCAGTATGGACAGTCCAGGAGAGGAGGACGGAATCGCTGTTGACATCAGAGACTGAGAGCTCCCCAAGGGTAGGCTGAACTGATAGTGTCTCTCCTGGTCTTTCCTTCTTAGTTTCCTTAGAAGCTATTGTATAAAGGTCGGGGAGGGGGGAGCAAAAAAAACAACAACTGAAGTCAGCAATGCTGGCCGTCTTTAGGATAGTCCATCTCTTGTGACTTACTAAAAGACCTGGTCTTGGAGAAAATGATGAAAGCAATGACAAATAGCAAAAGAAAGAGACATTCTAATAGCATAGCCCTCCCCTGCCCTAGCATCTTTGAGATGCTGACATTTTTTCTTTACAAATCACCAACTCCTGAATGGAATAGCAGCTCCACTAACTGTAATAGAACTGCAGTTCTCCCAGCTTCTTAGCAGAACTGCATCTCCTCTAGTTTTTTAACTAAATTACAGTTCTCTTGGCTACTTACTGGAACTGTAATCCCCTGGCTTCTAAATAGAACTGTACTCTCCTTGATCCTCAGCAGAACTGCAGTTCCCTGGTTTTTAGTAAAACCACAGTTTCTCTGCTTATTTAGGGTGTATCCAGATTAATGAAAAAGATCAGAAGGTCTCAGATTTTGTCCCTCTTCTTTCTGATTGTATTTCAGAAAGCCATACATGTTTTGTTTATCCCAGAATAGTTTCAGTGAGTTCCTGATATGATTAGAGATGTTTTTAAAACCAGCTCCCCAGATCGGTTTATTTTAACCCTGTAGAAAATCTGAAAGACCACGAACAAAATCTGGGACCTTTTAATTGGTCTGGATGCATCCTCAAGTAGAATTGAGGCTCCTTATTAGAACTCAGCCCCCTGGCTTAACAGAACTTCACTTCCCCTGGTCTTTAGCAGAATTTCAGTTCCCTTAGCTTCCTGGTAGAACTAGAGTCCCTGAGCTTCTTAGTATAACTGCAATGTGTCTAGCTCCTTAGGATCATCACAGTTCCCTTGACTCCTTGGTAGAACTTCTGTTTTCTGACAGAACTGTAATTCCCCTTAGAACTTCAAGAGTTGTGACAGCAAAACAACCTAGCAGCTAGTTTATCTCTGTAGTGTGTAGGCATGACCAAAGAAATAACCATGAAACTGATCCGACACTCTGGTAGAACCACTCAAAATGGATGGCATTCCAAAGGTTAAGAGATCTTAGGATGAAAAGGGTGAGCACTCCACCTTCTCAGAAAGGCTGCTGGCTCATTAAACTTCTAACCTGTGACAGCATCAGCAGAAATGGGTCCCAGCTGCTGGGAGCCGGAGATTCCATAGAGGTTGAACCTGTATCTTTGGGAGGGAACCAAATTGGAAACGGTGGTTTCACGGGAATCTTGGTTCACAGGCAGGGATTGATCGTTGCCCTCTGAGTCTTGGTACTGGAGCAGGAAGGAGTCAAAATTGCCCATGGGGACACTCCATGTCAGACGGACAGAGTCGCTGGTGGTATCTGAGACATAGAGGTCACTGAGGACAGGCTCTGGGGTGGGCTCCTCTTCCCGTGGTGCTGTGATGGAGATGTAAAATAAAATGAAGTCAAAATTATCAGAAGTTCTTGAGAGTACTTGAGTTCTCTTGATCTTGCCAATAGTCTAGTCTGCATTAGGTTTTTTAAGTCTACTATCCTGGGCGGAGAGTATGTCCTACTGAACACAATGAGAAGTACTTCTGGATGGAGATGGACTCTGTTGTGAAATAGCAGCAGCTGTAGTTTGAAAAATGTATCTTTTCTAAACTCTGGTGATGGACAATTTTGTCCATTTCAATTTCTTCCATTGTCCGCTTCCTCTCCGGGATAGCAGCAGTATAGGAGTGTTGTGGGGGCAGTGCTGGCACATCCGCAGCACAGTTGGTGCTCCCTCAACCATTCTCACTGAACAATCAGCCAGGATGAGACAGGCACCAAACACTCATCAGCCACTAGAAGCAATTATTTATTTATTTATTTATTTATTTATTTATTTATTTATTTATTTATTTATTTATTTCCTAGAACAGACCCCTATGCCAGCTCAGAGACTCTACCCTACTTTCTGGATCCTTGGAATTAGACTTTGACTACTCTTTTGCATGTCCCTCTGCCTATCCCTGTTTTCCTAGCTCTAGTGCGCCCTCTTCTGGCATGACTTCTGCATGTGAGATCATGCAAAGCATCATGTTCCATCATTATCAATGGATGTGCACACATTGAGCCCATTGACTACAATGGGATGCAATGCTTGTGTTTTATGTTTTACACAGGGGTTCCTGGAATATAAGGCAGGCATACTGTACTAACTGATTCCTTTGCTTCTTGACTTCTAATTACCCATGTGACTGCTCTTGTTTCCCAGTGAATTACAACATCCATGTTCATTGAGGAAAAACAAGTCCTTTCCATCAAACTCATGAAGTTATTTACCAATTAAGGGGCTCTTCCAAATTGGTGAGTTCTCACAATATAGCATCTTGTATTTTTCTGCTGGCTGCTTCTCCTCCACATCCACACATTCTATTCTTTTGGGGGACTGTTTGTAATGATTTCTTGGATAGGCACAAGTGCTTTTCAAGGTTTTGTTTTGTTTTTTAATTTGAGGCATGGTTTGCTGAAGTGATTCCGTCGTATTTTCCCCTCTCTCAATTTTTTTCAAGTTATAGAGTTATAGTGCATTAAAGCACTATAAATCTAATAGAAAAATTTTAAAAAAGAAAAGAGGGGAAAAGAAGGGAACAGTATATTCCTCCCATTGATTGATTGATTGATTGATTGATTAACTGATTGATTGATTGTACTTTTATGCTGCCTTTTTCCCCAGAGTAGGAACAATACACATTGGAATTAAAAAGAAACTCATCTGAGGATGGCGATAATGCTGATGACAGAAATTGTCAGAAAATAGTACAGGACAAGAAAGTCATTTGGATGTTTTAACAAATTCTGAGTACTACAGCAACAAATGTCAAAATGCCTCAAAAACTGCCCTTAAAATGTTAATAGTAAAGGGTAACTGGAAAACGCTGTTTGTTTACACAAGTAAAGAGATTTCATTCACATTTGTATTACTTCTGAAATGTGATCTTGTTACATATTTGCTAATCCATCAAGTAACTGAGTTACTTGTAACTTTTAATTCCTCACTCTAGGGGAAAAAGAGACAGCTTCTTGTAAGAAATATGATAAAATTCACATTAGTTCTCCTGCTCACCTGTGGTGACATCTATAGTGGCAGGGCCAAGACGTTTGCGATTGGAAATGCCATAGAGATTGAAGCGGTATCTGCGGGAAGGAGCCAGGCTGGGGATTGTGACTTCGCGGGCATCCCCCTCGGTGGGCAGCACTTGAGGCCTCCCTTCAGCATCCTTGTACTGGATCACAAAGGAGTCGAAATTGCCAGAGGGGACACTCCAGGACAGGCGGACAGAGTCGCTGGTGATATCTGAGGCAGAAAGTTCTCCCAAGCCTGGTGGAGCTGTCAGTCTCTTGTCTGGCTTTGCTGTGGGCAAGAAGGATAGTGAAAAAGGAGAATAAGAAGAAATTATGAGGTTACTAAAATAAAGTTCATCTGAAATATGATGCTAGAGAAGAGTTCTATGGATACCATGGAGAGCTAAAAAGACAAACAAATGGGTCCTAGAGCAAATCAAGCCTGAACTCTCACGAGAAGTGAAGATGACTAAATTGAGGCTGTTGTACTTTGGACATATCATGAGACGATGTACTCGCTGGAAAAGATTATAATGTTTGGTGAAACAGAAGGCAGTAGGAGAAGAGGAAGACCACATTACAGGTGGATAGACTCACTCAAGGAAACCATAGTCCTGTGTTTGCAAGACCTGAGCAGAGCAGTTTATAACTGAGGCTTCCCATTCATAGGGTTGCCATAAGTCAAAGTCAACTTGACAGCAAATAACAACAACAAAGAAATAAGTTGTACTAAAGAATAAACAGTGTGTTGTAAATTTAGCAAGTTGGAAGGAGACCAAAAGAGCCATCTCCACTCAGCAATTGGCTTAAAGTCTTTTTAGGCTAAAAGACATTTCTTTAGTTAGAAAACTTATTCCTTACCTGAATTGCTCATTATTTTTGTTAGGCCATTTCCGCACTACATTCTTATAGCGTGATTATTCCACTTTCAACATCCTATGGAATCCTGGAGTTTGCAGTTGTGGGAGGGGCTGGCTGGTCCCTCCCAAAACTGGAAATTCCAGGATTCCATAGGATGTTGAAAGTAGAATAATCGCGCTATAAGAGTGTAGTGCGGAAATGGCCTTAGATTCCTATATCTTCCCTTACATTCAGTGAGCAAAAGATGGTATCAAAGACTCTCTTCCTCACTAGTTTCCTCACTTCCTCACCACGTAACAATCCTGTAAGGTAGGTCAGCCTGAGAGTGAGAGAGAATTTAGAAACTAAAATATGACTTCTGGAAACCTGAAAATGTTCGTGTTTCAGTTTGGATAATTTATTTTGAAGGAGAGTTTGTAAAACACATTAAACTCTTAACTAGTTTAAGGCAATAACAGATCATCCCCAAAGAGAATTTCTGTATAGACAAGGGAAAATATAGATCAAAGATCATCTATAACTGGATTATTGATAATAATAATAGTTGTGAATATTGTATATACAAGTTGCTTAACAGCAATCTGGTCACTAATGTAGACATCAGAGAGCCGGTATGGTACAGTGATTTTGTATGTAGAACTAGGACTCTGGAAAACCAAGGTTCGAATCCCCACTCAGCCATGGAAACCCACAGGATGACCTTGGGCAAGTCACACTATCCCATCCTCAGAGATAAAGAAAAGCAAACCGCCTCTGAACAAACGTTGCCAAGAAATCCCTGGGCTAGGTTCATCTTAGGGTTGCCATAACTTGGAAATGACTTGAAGGCACACAACAACAACAACAACAACAACAACAACAACAACACTATAGCCATCATTGTTTCATACCCCCCAACATTTCAGAAATGAAAACTGGGGTGCATGTGGCTGACCAACATCAGCATGTGTTCAAGATGGCAAAAGTTATTAAGCAGGAAGAACATACAAGCTGGGAAAGGCTGCCACAGTTTGCTTTTGCCTGAGGTTACAGGGAAGAGCAAGATTCTGCTCCCTTGTCTCCTTTCCCCACTGCTAAGTTAACTGAATGGAAACTACTTCTGGACATTGAATTCAGTTTGCAGCCAATGAAGTAAGCTGTGGATAAAGGAAGAATGTGGGAGGAGGAGAGAGAAACTGGGACGTTTTGAAAAGCTGCTGAAACTGTTGGATGGCAGAGGATTAATTGGGATTGTCCCTTCCAAATCGATACAGCTGGAGGGTATATTGCTGTTATCAGATAAGACAAATTTGGCATGTGATGATCATTATAATAACGACTAGCATATTTACCTGGCGTTGCCTGGGATTTTATTTTCTCATAGGTTGCACTTGTTAGAAATCTTAGGAACTGCCTTACTTTACTTTTGGAATTAGATGCGGTTGAAATGCACAGATTTGAGATCCTGTGCCTTTAATTCCCCAAACTATCTTGTCCAGTACCTGTAAATTTTCCTCATATTCCCCAATCCAATCTGTATTCAGAGTTGTTGACATACAGAGGTTCGGTTTCTGAGGGAATACACTGTCCTCCTCCTCCTTGCTTCTAGGCCTCATCTCCATAGCAACTAGCCAGGCCCAAGAGCTCTCTGGCTGAGAATTCTTAAGGCCCCTTCCTAAACTGCCAATTCCATAGAATCTTCACAGACAGCCAAACATATGAGGTCTTCACCTGCCTGACACAGACAAACTCACAAAGTCACAAACTTTGACTTTTATATATTAGATTACAAAATCTATTCCAACAGTAGTGTAGCCAGTATGATCCAGCATGCCAGCATGGAGCAGTAGTGTGGCTGTTGGATCAGGACTCCGGAGACCAAGATTCAAATCCCTGCTTGGCCATAGAAACCCCTCGGGAGACCCTGTGCAAGTCATACTCTCTCAGCCTCAGAGGACAGCAATGGGAAATCTCCTCTGATCAAATCTTGTCAAGAAAACCTTATGAGAGGGTCACCACAAGTCAGAAAGGACTTGAAGGTACTCAACAACAAAGGAGGACAGCCCTAGGATATCATTTCAAGCAATAATTCTCAATCCTCCAGATGTTTTGGCCCTAGCTCTTGACCACTGGGCCGTGTCAGCTGAGGATTCTTGAAGCTGAAGTTCAAAAGAAGAAGCACATCAGCATGTCAAATATCTACCACTTACCTGTGACCGTTTCTGTGGAAATGGGGCCGTGACGTTTGCGGCCCACAAGTCCGTAGAGGTTGAACTTGTATTTTCGGGAAGGTACCAGGTCAGAGATGATGGCTTCTCGCAAATCCCCATTCACAGGCAGTGACTTTGGTTTGCCCTCACCATCTTTATACTGGATTAAAAAGGAGTCAAAAGTCCCAGTGGCAACGCTCCAGGAAAGGCGCGCAGCGTTGTCAGTCACTTCCAAGACAGAGATGTCTCCCAGGCTGGGCTTTTCTGCTTCTGCTGGTGGGGCTAAAAACAAGAGGAGAAAAACTCTTAAAACTCAAGCAAGGAGACAAATAAACTGATGGTAAATGTATTTGGATTTATTCCCAAGTTTTTGTTTCTCTCTGCTACGGTGAAAATGCAGTGGACCTTCTGTACCTGCAGGGGTTCTGTCCCAGGACATGCACCCCACAAATAAAAAACACAGATGCTCACACCCCGTATTAGTTAATGGCAGTGACATGCACATGGACACTTCAGCGTGTCCACATTCATACTGCTGTCATTTTACATATAGGATGTGAAACTCCGCGATCACTGGCATTTGCAGATCTGGAGGTCACACATATGAGAGTTCACTGTAGCAGAATTTTGGCACGGCTGTTGTTTTTGTTATTGTTGTTGTGGCCTCCAAGTCATTTCTGACATATGGCAACCCTAAGGCAAACCTCTCACAAGGTTTTCTTGGAAGAATTTGTTCAGGGGAGTTTGCCTTTGCTATCCTCTGAGACGGAGAGAATGTGACTTGCCCAAGGTTACCCAGTGGGTTTCTATGGCCAAGTGGAGATTTGAATGCTGGTCTCCAGAGTTGTAGTCTAGTGCTCAAACCGCTACACTACAGTGGCTCTAAGGGCTGGCTCAACCACTAGTTGGAGTGTGGCAGCAGATTTTGGATGTAATGAAAAGTCAGCAAGTTGTCTATTGCTTTATATACAGTGGCCCCTCCACTTTCATGAGGTTTGGGAACAGAACCCTCATAAAAGTGTAAAAACTGTGAATAACTCTCCCCTGCTCCCCCTCCCATTCCCTTCTGGGGCTCCCCTCTCCCTGTTCCCATGCAAAACAGAAGGGAAGAGGGGATGGAGTAAGCATTGTATGAGCCTTCCTTTCCCCTTCCAGAGCTCCTCCTTCCCGTTCCCATGCAAAATGTAAGGGAATGTAGGGGGAAGGCTTGTGTGAGTTCTCAGCACTGGGGCAAAATGTATAGGAATGAGAGGAGGATAATGAGGAGGAGGCACGCTCATGAATAAGCAAATTCATGAAAGTTCGACCCTCAAATGTGGAGAGAGGACTGTACTATCACTGTTTCTTTGCTTCTACAGAAGGGAGATGATTTTTATAAGATTCTCTGTCTCACATGCTAAAATGGATGGACTACAATGCCTTGATGGGGGCTGCAAAGACCCCATATCATTAACTCCTCTACCCCAGGCCAGAAAATACCTTGAATCAGGTCTCTGAGCTGCCTTGAATTTCTGGGCTAGAACTTTCTTCAGCAGAATAATCAAGGGATCTCATCTACACAGTTACAGCACTATGATTCCACTTTGAGTGCCACGATTCCATCCCATGAAACTCTAGGATTGCCAGTTTAGGGAGGAATATGAATTTTCAGACACAGAGTTCAGGGCCTCATCAAACTGCAAACCCCAGCATTCCACAGCAATTAAAGCAGAAACATAATGCCATTAACTACACAGTGTGATAAGGCCCTTAGAGCAAGTAAACTGGATGCCTGCCTCTCAGGAGTAGTTTAGTGATGGATTCCTCCACTGGCAAGGGGTGGGATCCCTGGGGATCCTTTCCAGCACTTTAGGTTTATTCACAGACAAGATGGTTTTCTGCTGCTCTAAAGTCTAGAATAGAAGCCAATGAATTCAAATTACAAGGAAAGAGATTCTACCCAAACATCAGAAAAGACTCCTTGACTCTATAAGAGGTTTGAAAGTGGAATAGACGGTCTTGTAGGGCAATGGAATTCTCTCTCATTGGAAGTCTTTAAGCAGAGGTTGTATGGGCATTTTTGGTAGGGCTTTATTTGTATATTCCAACATGGCAGAGAGTTGGACTTGATGGCCCTTGTGATGTCTTCCTGTTCTTCTCTTATTGTGAGTATTCTAAGATGATGATGACGATGATGATAATGATTTAATGAATCACTATTATTCTTATTAATATCCCACCTTTCTCCCAAAATTGGGACCCAGAGCTGCTTACAATTTAAAAACACAATACACTACTCCCTCTACTTTCGCAAGATTTAGGAGTGCAGGACAGTTGAAAATATCACGAATAAACTGAAGCCCATTTTAGAAGCAGCCTGCAGCCAGAGCAGTGAATACAGGAGCTCTGCACCACCCTTCTCCTCCTCCCTCTCCCTGGCAGCCCCCCCTCCCATTCAGTGCCTCCCCCTACTTCTCTTCACCCCTCTTCACGCTTCTCTCCAGCAACAGCAACCCCCCACTTCTCTTCCTGCACGATTGGAAACTTCATGCGTCTCCCAGATTGTCAGACCAGGAAAACTCAAATGGGTTTTAACTTTTTCTCCCGGCTGCATGCCTTTCCCCAGTCCCAACTGTTGGGAGTGGCAACCTTTGCATGCTTAATTAACTGGCTAGTTAGTTTGCATGCTTATCGTAGGCATAGAGAGATAGCCTAGAGAAAACTTCCTGTTTGTTTTGGTCAGCACCTCTTCCACCAGCACCTACACCTTCTTTGTTCTTAAAAAGGTTCTCTTGCCATTTACTCCTTCCTTTTGTCTTGAAAGCATACTCTGAGATCTCCTAACAGGGATTATTTTCAGCAAGCATGTGAGTGCTTAATTTTCTTCCTACTTTCTTCAAGAATTGAGCCTGTGTAGACCATGCACAAGATTTTGTGAGTAAACTCTTTTATATTTTTAACCAAACTGTTTTTTGTGCTTATTTTGAGCTAGGTTAAGTGTGGAATGGAGTGATAGAAGTGGGACTGGTAATCTGTTCAACTTCTGTTTTTGTGCAATTACTAAGGCCATTTCCACACTAGACTGTTGTAGCGCTATTATTCCACTTTCAACATCCTATGGGATCCTGGGGTTTGCAGTTTCTGGTGGCCCCTCCCAAAACTGCAAACCCCAGGATTCCATAGGATGTTGAAAGTGGAATAATAGTGCTACAACAGTCCAGTGAGGAAATGGCTTAAGATACCCTGCTGAATGAGAGTCTCATTACCAAAATCACTCAGTTCCCAACACCACCAACAGCAACCCTCAGTTCTCTTTGCAACACACCAGAAACTTCATCTCTCTCCCAGATTCTCAGACCAGAAAACCTCAAGCAGGTTTTAACCTTGTCCTTGCCCTCTTCCTCACATCTCTCTCCACTCCGAACAGCAGCAACCACTCACTTCTCTTTCTGCACACTGGAAAAACTCAACCGGTTTTGCTGAAATGGTGTGAGAAGGGGACAAGGGAAAGGTTAAAACCAGATCACATTTTCCTGGTCTGAGAATCTGGGAGAGGCTTGAAGTTTCCAATTCATGTAGGAAAAAAAGTGAGGGGTTGCTGTTCCTGGGACCGGAGAGAGGCATGAGGAGGTAGGAAAGAGAAGTGGAGAGCAGGCACTGGAAGACGGGATGCTGCTGGTGGGGCCTCTAAAACCCAGTGGAGTTTCCCTGGTCTGAGCATCTGGGAGAGGAGTGGTGGTGCCAGAAGAATCAGAAGGGCTGGATCATTCAAACTCATGAACGATCAAATTTGTGAAAGTCAGACTCGCAAATATGTAGGGCTGACTGTATAGCTAAAAACATGCAAACATGCAAAAAGTGAACATTAACATGATTATTAAAAGGTTTTACTTTAAAAGATAAAATACCATATAAAAGATGAAAAAGGAATTAAAACAAATCATTCTAAAAGAACACAGCACCATCAGCCCATTTTTTAAAGACTTCCTGTACTAGAAATCTGCCAGAATAAAAAGCTCTTTGCCAGGTAATGGAAGAACAACAAGGAGGGGGTCATTCTGGCCTTCCTGGGAAGACAGTTTCAGAGTCTTAGGGACAGCTACAGAGAAGTCCCTCTTACATTTCCACCAACCATGTTTGTGAAAATGCTGGGACTGAGACCATTTCCGCACTAGATTGTTATAATGCTATTATTCCACTTTCAACATCCCATGGAATCCTGGGCTTAGGGAGAGGTCTCAAAGGGAAGGAGAAGAGCCTCTCCTGAGGATCTCAGGGCCTAGGAAGGATCATATCAGGAGATACAGTCTGCCAGATAGCCTGGACCTGAACCATATATATTATTTGCTTTTACTGCAACAATTTAACATATTCACCATTGTAGACTTGCTATGGAATGGAACAACTGGACAGTGGCACATCTGTATTGCTCTACATTTTTCATTCCATCCCAGAGCCATACATGATTCCCCCTGTCCCTACAAAAAAATTATATTTTATTTTGCACATTTTACAAATCCACTTGGCCCTCCACTAGGGTTAGAGACACAGGACCCTTGCAAAAGTGAAAAATTCGCAAATAACAAAATTTGTGTGTATGTGGGAAGAGGGCTGAGGCACGGGTGGGGAAAGTGGGCATCCAGGGTCCAAATCAGGTCAGGGAAAGGAGATGGTTGGCACAGTGGTCCTGTACTTCTTCTGTCTTGCCCATCTCCTTCCTTGGGTGTGTGTGTGGGGCATGGGTACAGGGTTTGTGGTGCTGAGAATTTGGGCAGAGATCCTTAGCTGGCCAGGCAGAGAGTGGCAGAGGAAGAGGAGGACCAGAGGTGGGTTTTTAAAAGGCTATGCAGCCTGATTGGAGCCACCAAGAGGGAAGGTTCCCCTAAGAAAGAAGCACCTGAGGTGGGAGGGCAAGGGTTCGAGAAACTCGCAAATAATCATATCTGTGAATGTCAAACCCACAAATGTGAAGGGCTGACTGTATATGCAAGCACCTATTGGTGAAAGTGTGTACATTTTTCAATCCTATGCTATTTGCTTTGCCTATTTTTCAAGCATGCATATGTTGTTGAACAAACTTTTTTCCTTTTCATGGAAAACATCTCTAATTTGGAAATGCATATATCTTTGGACCAACAGATAGTGTTCTGTTCTGGGTGATATCAGAACTGAGTTAAATCAATTTTTAAAAGTCAGTCTTTCCAAAGCCCTTGCTTCTATGCTGGTTACAGAAGAAATCTGGGGAGCAGGGGGTGATCTGTTGCTGCCGAGGCAGTAGATTCCACCTAGCTTCTACAGCTGCTTTCCCCCTCAGCTGCTCCAGATGGTACAGGAGCTCTCCTGGTGCTGAATCTCTGTCACAAATAAGATCCCGTACATGGAGGCCTCCCATACACCCTTGCAGCCCTTGTTTCTGGTTATTGTGAAAATGTCAGTTCGTAGCCCATCAGCAGGCTGGTGGAAAAAAAAAATCCGGGCACAGAAAGGTTATTTTTTTTTAGATAACAAGTGTCCAAGTACCCCAACCAGTACATAGTATTAACTACAAGGGTGGAACGTTTTTTGAAACGATTTGAGCTAGCAGAAATGGACAAATAATCTGGCTTGATTAAAGAAAAGTCATTGCAGACAAGAGGCATATCTAGGGTGGGGCAAGTAGGGAACTTGCCCCAGGCATGAATGCCAGGGGGTGCAAAAAACCATGCATGTAGGAGGAGGTGTGGGGCTAGGCTAAGTAGGTAGGGGTGCAACTTCCAAATTTGCCTTAGCTGCTCTTTACACTAGATATGCCACTGTTGGAGACATTTCTGAAAGACTGAAAATCCCTTATAGACTTATTACAGGAAAAAATGATTTCACAACATTTGGTTTTGACAATTAATACGATTTTGTTTGCAGGATAAGTGAACGATGCCATTTTGGAGAGAGAGAAAAATTTGATTATACTCTGTGTATCTATAAACACTGAAAAGAAAATGGGAAACCATGCTTTTTTTGTCTCTGGTTATTTTTCTATTCTACTGTTCTTTGTTTTTGCTTTTTCTCATTTTTTTC
Source organism: Ctenosaura bakeri (assembly GCA_948474755.1). NCBI lineage: Eukaryota > Metazoa > Chordata > Lepidosauria > Squamata > Iguanidae > Ctenosaura > Ctenosaura bakeri. The sequence continues at coordinate 232,328 of CAOLHI010001524.1, forward strand.
AGATTATTTGTAAATGTTTTGTTCCTCAAAGAAAAAAATCCTAATAAAAATTATATAAATCCCCCACCCAGCTGGAACTCGTCATCTAAAAAAGGAAACTTTTCCAAGCACTCTAAAAATGGGCCCTCTCTCAAGCAGGCCAGTGAAGGAGGATCCAGCCTGCTTGTTTGTGAAATTCTTAGTTGCCTGAAGGGCTGAACTAATCTGTCTGACTGGGAATATGCTGCCTCTGACAGGGGAATACAGTGCCTCGGAGTGTGGTGGAGTCTCCTTCTTTGGAGGTTTCTGAACAGAGGTTGGATGGCCATCTGTTGGGAACGCTTTGATGGTGTATTCCTGCATGGCAGGAGATTGGACTCAATGACGCCTGTGGTCTCTTCCAGCTCTATGATTCTATTATCAACGTGCATCTAGTCATCTTGAGGGTTGGGCTTGGTTTGTCCTGGGTAAATTGAATTTTAAAAATGAATCAATTAAGCCAGACCAGCCACTAGTATGGTATAGACTAGATTACTGTGCTTGAGTGGGATTTTGGAGGCCCAGGTTGAATTCTCCACTGAACTATAAAAGTGACTGTGGGTTACCTTGGCCCAATCACTCTGTCTCAACCTAATTTTCCTCAGGAAGTTATTATGAAGGTAAAGTAAGGAGGACCACATGCATGTGTATGACCTTGACTTTGTTGGAAAGAAGGCAGAATATCAGTGTAAGTAGGAAACAAAATATCCGCTCAGTTAAACTGTCTTCATATTTGGATTATGATATTAGCCAACCTGACTTCCTACATGTTGGGAGTGGCAACCTTTGCATGCTTAATTAACTGGCTAGTTAGTTCGCATGTTTGCTGTAGGCATAGAGAGATAGCCTAGAGAAAACTTCCTGTTTTGGTCAACACCTCTTCCTCCAGCACATACACATTCTTTGTTCTTAAAAAGGTTCTCTTGCCATTTACTCCTTCCTTTTGTCTTCACCTTTTGTCCTGAAAGCATGCTCTGAGATCTCCTAACAGGGATTAATTTCAGCAAGCATCTGAGTGCTTAATTTCTTCCTGCCTTCTTCAAGAACTGAACCTGGGTAGACTATGCACAAGATTTTTGTGAGTAAACTCTTTTATATTTTAACCAAACTGTTTTTGTGTTTATTTTGAGCTAGATTAAGTGTGTTTGAGGTGGAGTGATAGAAGTGGGACTGGTAATCTGTTCAACTTCCCTTTTTGTGCAATTACTAAGACACTCTGCTGATCGAGAGTCTCATTACCAAAATCTCTCAATTCCCCAACACTACAGAAGTTCACATAAACAAGACAGAGGCGGTCAGCCACTATTTCTTTACTGGAAATAACTAGCAGTATCTCAGGATTTTGGGAGATGGTGCTGCAATTAGATTTCTACAACGGAAAAACACAGGAATAGGCTGCTAAAAGAAATAAAACAAATTTCTGAAAGAAACAGGGGAGTAAATAGATGAGAAAACAGACTGGGTTGGATAAAAAATGCACATCCCAAAATCTCCTTTACACAGATACTAGCTGCTGGAGATCTAGAAAGGAAAAAAAATGAAAGTGATAATCAGTGACGGCAGGGATGAATCAGGTACCTGTTGATGCCTTTGTCATTATTGGACCTTCATAACGCCCACTGGGTTTCTCGCCATATAACTGCAGCTCATAGTCAGTTCTAGGGCTCAAGCCTGTCACGGTGATGCTTCTCTCTGTCCCCGGTACTCGGATTTCACCTGGTGTTGCATTAGATTTGGGATCCCTATACTGAAGGGAAAAGCCACGGAAGGAACTGGGTGGGGCTGACCAGGTGACTTGCAGACTGTTTGGAGAGGCATCTGTCACTGTTAGGTCTTTCAGTGACACTTCTGGACTTCGGGTAGTACTCAGGATGGGTTGGGTCTTGGCAGCTGTAGGTGAAGCTGGAGCTGAAGGGAAGACAAATGTAGAATCAGAGAACAAGAACTCCTTTCCTGGAGGACTCTTCCTCACCATTCTCACCCAGCCAGCATATTTCTTCAATTCCTGGACCAAAATAAGGCCTCATGACTACAGCCATGCATTCTGTCGCAAGGCTGCACTGGGAGGCTGTATCTGTATGATTTCACTGTGCTAGAGAGGGAATTAAAATTTGCACAGATTCAGAATGTGGCAAAACTTTCATTTTGAATTTTTGAAGTTTCAAATTTTACAGTTAAAAAAACAACCCTAATATTTTATATAGGCTGACTTAGGCATTAATATCAGCCTTGAAAAGTTTATTTGCTACAATTCTTTCCCACTCTTCCTCTATGGTGTGTTGTTATCTCCCTGGCTTCTGCAGACATACTACCTTACTACAGGGTGGAGCTCTTTCAAGCATTTCTGCAAGTTAGTGTCCTATGAAAACAATGACTGGGGCCACTTCTGCACTAGACTGTTATAGTGCTATCATTTCACTTTCAACATCCTGTGGAATCCTGGGGTTTGCAGTTTAGGGAGGGGCCTCAAAGGCCCCTCCCTAAACTGCAAACCTCAGGATTCCATAAGAAGTTAAAAGTGGAATAATAGCACTATAGCAGTCTAGTGCGGAAATGGCTGAGTGAAGCCCTACTAAGAAAACAAGGCAAAAATGTGGAGTTGTTAAGCCAGTAATCACCAACCCAAGCTCCACAATTTTCCACTTTGCATTTTGTAAAAACCCAGAATGTAGAATGAATGTAAAAGTGGGGGGTGAATTAGAATACAAGTTGGGGCATGCTTGCCTATGCAGATTTTCTAGGCGTAGATAAAACTTTTGGAGCCCTAAAACTGTTTCTTTATCCCCACTTTGTCTGCACTGTTTTGCACCCTGTAATGCTTCCAAATGGCAACAATGTCAGTGGCTTTCTTCCTCTAATAAAGCCCTTTTCCTAGGGACAGGGTGATGCCAATTAGACCCATTACACTACTCGGGTAAACAAAGCCCATTTAGAGGGAGGGTAATGATTCCTGGCTCTTCCTCTGAATGTTCTTTTTCAGATTCCCCTTTCCTGTTAAAAAAAGACAACATTTCACAGTAGTTCATTTTCTTGTATCTAGCCCTAACATAAAAATACTTTCCCCTGCTCTACAAAAAAAAGTCAGATAAGGAGAATTTACTTGAGAATTCCAACAGAGAATGCACCACTTCTAATAATGGAGACAATTGTAAGGAATAGCTGGAAATTTATAAAGATAAGTTCAGTTGTGATGTATGCTAAGCAAACAAACCTAAACCAGAGTTAAGTCTGAGCATCCACCCTCCCCAGGAGAAAAAGCCTCGGATTTTCTATACATTCACTCCAGGCAGAGAAAGCACCTTTCTGAGAAGAAGAAAACACATAACATTCCACTTAATTTCAAGGTGTGAAGTTAGATTGTGGTAGCAGTAGCCAAGTGAGCTGGCCGGATGATGTGTTTAACAGAAGCCAACACTGCTGCAAAAGAAACTGCAAAACAAATCTCTTGGCCACACAGAAGCAACATGAAGGCAAGAGCTGGGAGCAGGGCTTTGCCTAGAAGAAGAGTAAAGCTGTTAAGTGCAAAGCAAATCCAGACACTCTTGGTGGAGTCAACACACAACTGTAACTAAGGGGAAAAAAAGGTGAAGATTAAAAGATTACACGACACAAAACGAAGTAGGATCATTGAAACAAACATTTCACAGAAGATTAACACAGAGTGAAATTTCAAGTGTCAATATTTTGAAGCGTCATTGCTGCTTTTTTTCAAAAAAATATAAAACTTTGGTTCTTGCTAATAAGTAGATCACCATGGTAAACCAAATAGTGTTAAAGTTTTAGCTAAATCTGGCATTTACTATGCATAAAATAATTTGCATGCCACCTTTCACAGGGAAATAGAATTTTTCATGAAGTGGTTTTGGGTCAAATGCCTACTTCAGCCCGTTCTACTTCAATAGGTTTTTGTGAGGATAAAGGTGGGCAAATCAAAAATTAAAGAAAGTAACTGAACATTTTACCGTTACTTCATTTTGTTCACTAGAATCTGTATGTCTACTGTCATCTACAACTGAGACTGTTCAGAGCTTTCATGTAATTCATCAAGAATAATGAATAAGAATAATGAATAATAAGAATAACAAATTATTTGTAATTCATTTTTTGGCATAAGGCATAACTAAGGCCTTTTCCTCATGGTGTCACTAAAACGTAGTAGCTACTAGTTGTATTTGTTTCAGGGGCCGCAGTTTTGCATGATGTCGTAGCGATCCAGTAGTCGTCCTGTCTAAAACCAGTAGCTAGGATGCATTATTTGAATTATGGAAAAAATCTGTTTTGCGCCACCTCATTTGCATATATCCCATATGTCACCTCAATGCGGAAACGTTAAATGCACTTTACTGCGTATTAAGAAAATGGCGATGCCAGCAGGAGGCCAATCAGGGCCGGCAGGGCAAAATGCGGAAGAGACATTCTGCTTCAATTTGCATTAATGCTGAGAGGTGCGGAATGCGGCGTCGCTACTGCGTTTCAAGAGAATCCACCTTAACTACGGAAAAGATCTGTTTGTGGCATCTCATGTGGAAAGGGCCTAAGTTACACTGCTCCTGTGTTATAAGAAAGGATGACACTCCTTTTGCAATAGAATTATAACTGATTTTAAAGTTATTTTTACAGTTACAGTGTATGTACTTGGTTGTGTCTTCTATTACAGATCAGTATTTGGTTGTGTCTTCTACTACAGATCAGTAGCTTATATGATTCTGATGTGTGTATTTTTTTAAAAAATAAAAAGATAAAAGTAACTATTCTAATGATCATTTTAACTACTTTTGGTTAACAATGCTATTTTTAAAACTGTAAATACAATGGCAAGTGACTAGAATTTGAGGACCTAGAATTGTAATTCTCAACCGTTACTTGTTTAGAAGTAGCTTTTCAGGCTCTCCATTTGCTACAAACAATTTTAGCAGAAAGACAGTAATACCCTTTCTATTTGTGAGCAGGAAAATTGGACTTGAGGATTCTGTTCCAACCACCGAGGTTTAGCTCATCTCTAGTAAATGTTCAAATGGACTTAGAACTGCAAAGAAAGGACCTGAAAGCAAAGACATTGGGCTGCAGGCAGTGACTTGTAGCAAAACGGCAGACTGAACAAACTGTGGAGCTGAAAGTGGTTGCGTTATTTCGCCTTGAAGAGGAAGACAGTAAGCTGTCAGAGACCAACATCTGTGTGAAGGACAATACAGTGAAGAACACAGCAACATTAAAAAAAAAAGGGGGGGGGAAAATAATTAGCACGCTGGTGTCCATGACTTCCTGGAGAAAATGAAAGCAATGTGTGGTTAAGTACATGGCTAGCAAGTTATGGATGCTACACTAGCTCCATTTGCTGGCAACATGGATGAGACAGATGATTCGGACATTATAGGCAAAAGAAGACAGGTAGTCACCCTGCAAGACAGATGTCCTACCAACCCTGGTACCTGTGGCTGTTATAAAGGAGTATGACTTAGAAGAATGGCCTTTCACAACACCATGGATTTCCACCTGGTAGGTCGCGCCAGGAGCCAGACCGGTGATGACTGCTGTGGAAGTATCCCCGGGAACCACTACTTCCCCTTCTTCTCCGTTCCCTGTATTTCGGAAACGGATAACCACATTGTCCGAGACTCCCCTCACACCATCCAACGACACCTTCATGCTTCCTGGAGAGCTGGCTATCACAGATGGTTTGATATGGTCTGAACGGATGTACCCATCTGAGTAAACGCTATCGGTCTCCCCTATTGGGAATTCCCTATGGGGGAATGAGCTGTTTGTCTCTTTCACAAGGCGATCCTTGACCTTTTCTTGGAACTCTTTTGGCTTACGGTGGAGGAGGTAGATGTAGATGTCCCTGGCCACATTTTCTATGGTCCGATTGCCCCGGACGGGGAAGTTGGTGGCACGGAGGTAACTCTCCAAACGTTCAAGGAGGGTCCCATTGTATGAGGAGAGCTTGGCTGTGATATTGTGGGTAATTTTCTTCAAGAAGAGCTCCTTGATCACCGAGGTAGTGTTGCGGCCTGGTGGCAGCCTGGTGCCTGGCTTTGGGTCTTCAGAACCAGCAGAGGAAGGGCCAGGTCTTAAGAGGGAAGCAGGGGGTGGTGTCAAGTACTGGCGGGCTGGTGGCCTTGGATGTGGTGCTGGTAGAATCAAAAATGGAGGTAGTTACATCAGAGGACTGAATGGAAACAAGCAGTGGAAGAGGGATGTAAAGGGAGTGGAGCGGCAGAACCTGGCTTTAGTCCAACTTCCCAGCTTCCTCACCCTCTCCAGACCAGCTTGTACTGGAGTTAGCACCTTACAGAAAGGCAAATGCCCACTATCTTATTCTCTGGTATCTTTGTGTTTTTTCATTAGCTGTAATTAAGAAAATATGGAGTTAGTCTTAACCCCCATCACAGAACACCCTCTTGGCTCTTGGATACATCTTATCTCCACGGACCTGTGGGTTAGAAACAGAAGGGACAAAGAAGATATGAGCGAGGCAGGGAGTCCAGCACCTTGAGCCCAGAAGCCATTGCAGCTGTGGAAAAAGAGAGGAAAAGATGATCCTTGGGTAAAAAGGAGAGAAAATAATTGTGAAAAACCTGTAAGAAATAACAAAGGGAAACAATTTCAGTTTTCCGTCAGTTATCTTTCCACACTCCGTTTCCACTAATCTTACTGACATCCGGTTTCAATTGCAACCTGTGTTCTCTATAGCAGGAGTGGTCAACTTTGGAAGGTTAGGGGGCCACATTAGCCCCACAGAAGACCTTGAAAGGTTGCATCTCTCCAGCCCACCTGCTAAAAAAACCCAAATACTTTGCCCCCCAGTTTTCACCATGTTTTGAGGCCATTTTCTTATGAATTTTCATCTCCTTGGGCCTCTTTTTTAATTGATATTCTTTCTCCTGGAGTTTACTTAAGATATATGCTTCTTTTTCTTTCCTACATTTATTTATCCAGGCCCGCTGATTTCTAAAAAACTCTCTCAACACCACTTTACTTGTTTCCCAAACTAGCTGTACCGACTGACCTTTCCCTTAATTATTTTCCCAAAAAGATTTTAGTTCTTCTTTTGCTTTTGTCACTACCGATTCCTTTCTTAACAGGTTATCATTTAATCTCCAAGTCCAGTTATTTTCGTCAAATTTTGAGGCCATTTTCATCATGTTTCCTGGGCTTTTTTTTTTTAATAATAGGAAGAGAGCAGAAATCATTTCCTGTTTTAAAAAAATCTCTTTTCTGGACCTACATTGGCCAGGGCGGGGAGAATAGAAATGTGGCAGAAATGTGCCATTTATCCCCTAGTGAACATTATGAGGCATTTTGGGACAACACTTTTTTTTTAAAGAAAATTAAATTTGGGGTAGTGCTGCAACCACAAAAATGGCCCAGGGGCCCCCACATGCAGTCTGTGGGCCATGCTTTAGTGACCTCTGCGCTGTAGGAACAGTCACTGCAGATACAGTGTGAATTCAGAAAAACCTTGAGAAAACTACAAGACTCAAGAGTTCTTTGTAGGACTCTATGGCCCTTGTGGTCTCTTCCAATTCTAGGATTCTAGGGGCCTTATCACACTACCCTGTTACACCGCTATTATTCCACTTCAACTGTCATGACAATGTGTTACTTCCGGTATGGCACCCTTGGGTGAGGACCCCTAGATATATCATTTTGATATCAAACAATTCGGTCTTAGCTGGGCTTTTTACAGCCACCCCACTCCATGTGTTTGCTAGGTTCTCCGGACAAGCACAGACAGGGTGCAGCCGTTAATAGTTTTACATTCCAAACCCCATTGAAGCCAGCAACTCAAGCCTCACTCGTAGTTTCAGGGAACTTCCACTGCAAACCTTACAATACCTGCATGGTTCTCAGCTGGACTAGTCCTTGTAAACAGGACATTTACATAGTGGCTATACTATTGTCATCAAGCGTTAAGCTCATCATGCAAACTTGACCTTTTCCAAATCTTTTGTCCAGCTCCAAATTTCCTTTGTTCCCACCTGGCATGCCATTGCTGGTAGGCACAAACTCCCCTATAAAAGATCCCCACTTTTGGGACTTCCTTGGATCACCCTGGACTTCCATCTAGACTTGCTGTCGCTCTGTCCAGTGAAGTTTTCCCCTCAGTTCTCCATAACTGAGTCTGCCTCCCCTCTTTGGACTCCTTGGACCACTTTGGACTGCCATCCCGCCTTGCTGCCGGTTGTCTAAGGGACTCCCCTCAGCACCCCACACTGAGCTTTCTTCCCCAGATCCCCACTTCTCTCCAGGACTATGAGACAGGTCATATTGCCTTTCCTTAACAAACCCCTTTTCTCTTTCTAAGCTAGTTAGTTTATGTTTTGTCCTCTGTGTTTTTGTCTTTAATAAAGAATTGTCTGTTATTTGGAAAACATTGTCTAGTTGCTCTCTGACCTGCCACTGTAGACATTGAGTTAAAGATCTCGTTACGTTACCCTGCCTCTCGCTAACCAAAACAGTGCTCAAGCTAATTTTCCCCAATTTGGTATTTTTTTTGGCAATCTGGGCGCCCCTCACGGGACCCCCCAATTCTCAGGGTAACAAATGTCACATGGAATCATGGGATTTATAGTTTAGGGAGAGGCATTTAGAATTCTCAGCCAGTGAGCTCCCGTGCCTCACCAAACTACAAACCCCAGAATTCCAAAGGGTCCAGCCAGGGCACTTAAAGTAGAATAATAACACTATAACAGTGCAGTGTGATAGGGACCTGTGAGTCAAGCCTGTTTTATAGGTTCAGATCCATTCTCCCCCATGATGAAGCTCTTCAGTTTCATGAATGTCTCCAAAGGTAGGATGGAATGATTTAGTAATAAAAAGTACTGTATTTGCTGGCATATTAGAAACGCCAGTGTATAAGATGCACCCCATTTTTCAAGGAATATTTTTCAGGACATTTTTTTTTAGTACCCTGACAAGGCAAAATGCACAGGAAAGGAGGTAAATGAAAGGAGTGCTGCACCAGCCTTCCCTCACCTCCTCTTTCCTGTTTTGCTTCAGCAGGGAGAACTCACAGCAGAGACAATATGCCCAGGAGAGGAGGAGAAAGTAAGAAGTGCTACATCAGGCTTCCCCTACCTCTTCCCTTGCTGTTTTGCCTGCCTGGAGATGCCTGGGACTGAACTTGGGGCCTTGCTGCATGCAAACCAGGTGTGCTGTCTCTGGTCTCAAGGGCTGGTTTGGAAAATGACAGCCATTAATTAAGCTCTCTCTCCTTGCACTGTAATATACAGTCAAGTAAGCAAATGATCACATACCCTCTAACTGTCCCTCTTTCACAGGCCCAGTCCTGATTACTCCTCTGTAGTCCCACCTTTTCAGCTGCTTTCAAAATGCCCCAGCGTCTTTGTCTTCATCTTACTTCCCCCCTTTGTTCAACTGCTGCAAACTGAGTTCAGAATGAACTCAGGTTAACACTGTGTGAAGAAGAGGAAAGGAAGGGGCAGAGTCTTGCCTTTCCCAGTGGGCTCAGGCCAAAGCAAACTGCCACAGCCTCTCTAGCTTGTCTATACTTCCCCGTTCATAACATTTACCACCGTGACCACATTATTATATTGCTTGGCCACACATGTCTCAGGCCATTTCCGCACTAGCCTGTTATAGTGCTACAATTCCACTTTCAACATCCTCTGGAATCCCGGGGTTTGCAGTTTCCCCTCCTGAAACTGCAAACCCCAGGATTCCAGAGGATGTTGAAAATGAAATCGTAGCGCTATAACAGGCTAGTGCGGAAATGGTCTCAGTTTGCATCTCAATATTCTCCAATATTGATTGAGAACATGAAACAGAAAGAAGGTACGAGGACGTAAATGAGATAATTAAGATGATATCCCACATAAATGAGAATAATAACAAATAATTAGATTGTTCCCTGGAGGGGTGAGAGGAGGGGATAATATTGTTGCAATAATATTGTACCATAACTGTAACATTATTGAAAAAGTTGTAACTATCGTTAAAATAAATTTTTAAAAAATGAAAAAAATATGTGTCTCAGACCAATGCTGCACAACAGGGCTGTGCCACTTCTGGGCAGTGGTCAGCAGGTCGTGCTTCTGCACGACGTCATTGCTGGCCTGCTGCCATCTCATCCCTAAGCATCATGCTGGCACAGTTTTCATAAAACGAAAAAAAAAAATCTGTTTTGCGCCTGTGATTGCACAGCACTTCCGTCCCTCCCGGCTGTGCAGGAGCCGCAGAAGCACAATGGCGACACTGCCTTCCATAGCGTAGCAATGGAAAGTGCCCAGCTGTGCTGCAGAATGAAGAGGTGGCACCATCGCGCTCCCTTCCACATGGAGAGAGCAGGTACGGAGGGGAGCATTGCTGACGCACTCCCTTTCGGACCTGGGATGGCAGCGCGACAACACGGAAGAGCATCATCCTGCGGAAATGGCTTCAGTTTGCATCTGTGGTATGTTGGAGGTATGCGATCATGTGATGGAATGTGGCACACTTCTCTGTTCTGTCATATGATCTCCATGATTACATACTGGACTACAGAGGTGGGAGAACTTGACACATGTTCTGTATCACTACTTTGTTTGGAACTTCAGAGATAAAAACCCACTTCCCCCAATGGACACTGGCCAGCAGCAGGCCACCAGATGCCTCTAAGAAGCTAACAAACATTTTTTTTCTAATTCACAGTATAGGGTGGGACAGCAGATAACAATAAGTCCCCATCTTCATCCCAGTGCCCTACCAGTAGTGCTGGTGATGATGGTGGTGGCTCGGCTGCTCTCGCCGCTCTGGCGAGCAACCAGGGTGATGCGATACCGGGTGTTGCTTTCCAGGTCTTCCAAGGTGACCCTTTCAGGTTCCGCAGGCAGTTCAACACGTTTTGTGGCTTGGGCAGGCCGGGGAGCGGTCACAGGCACATAGCTGAGGATGTATCCCTCAGGGCGAGAAGCAGGCGGTTCCCACTGCAAGGTCGCTGTATTTTCTGTCACCTGTGATGACCGTAGGCCACGAGGAGGAGCCACGCCTGGGTGGGAGAGAGGCACACACACAAGGGGTAAGAATGGGACAATTCGCTCACCCCTTCTCTCTGTCCCTGACTTGTTTCTATTTTATCACCTTTAGAGAACACATTTGGTGGGAATGCTGGAGATGGCCTTCTGTGTGCTGCTGCCACAATTTGGAACTCCCTGCTTAGAGAGGTTAGGAGGGCTCTTTCTTTGCTGACTTTTCCATGGCAGTTTAAGACCTCCTTATTCCAGTAAATAACAATCATTTTAAAAGCCATTTGGAGAGATCCTTTTGGAACTAGTGATGATTTCTTTGTATTCTCACCACCCTAAATGATTTATTCTTATACTTAAATGTGATCCTGTCACAGTACAAACTTCTAGCTCCAGGTTTTGCATCAGCAGATTCTCTGCACCTCAGGTTTGGTAGATATCCATTTCTGCATTTCACTTTTGAGAGCATTAATGTATAATGTATTTCATGCTGTTCACCGCCTCGATCCATGTGGAGAGGCGGGATCAAATTATTATTATTATTATTATTATTATTATTATTATTATTATTATTATTATTATTATTATTATTTATTAATTATTATTATTATTATTATTATTATTATTATTATTATTGTGTGAGATCCTGTACCTCATAACATGTCTCACAACTTTTGCCTTTAAAGCAATCAAGCAGGTGGATGAGGGGAGCAGACGTGTTAAGACATGTTATGGGCAGCTGTGCATTCGTCTAATAGTGTCTTACTGTTTTCCCCTTTCCTTGATGTATTAGTTGTATTTTTATTTGTTCAGTTTTGCAATACAGTTGGTCCTCTGCATTTTTCACAGATTTGATTATTTGCAAGCTTCTCCAACCCCTGCCCCTCCACCTCAGGCACTGCTCTTCTCGGGGAATCTTCCGTCTTGGCAGCTCTGATCAAGCCAGTCAGCCCTTTAAAAACCAACCTCTGGTCTTCATCCTCCTCCACCAGCTGCTACCTGGGCAGCTAAGGATGGCTCACAGCCCGGTTTCTCAGCACTGAAAACTCTCTCCTGATTCCTCCCTCCCACAAACCCAAGGAGGGAGACCTAACCTGGTTTGGACCCTGGGAGCCTGTTCTCCCTACCATGCCTCAGCCCCCTTCCCATAGACACACATTTTGATATTTGCAAATTGTCCACTTTTGCAAGGATCCTGTGCCCTTAACCCTAGTGAATGTGGAAGGCCAACTGTACTTTATTTATTCTTTTGCTATTCCTTTTGTGAAAGTAAGAGTATTTCCTCCTACAGATAGTGATTATTTTTATTTTAATGCAGTGCATTCTGTTTTTTCATTGTTTTGCGAAAGTATACCTGTAAGAAGGCAAAGTTAATAACAACCTGCCTAAGAATGTTGAGTCCCCCCACTTCCCCTCCAAAATAATTCCAGGGTCCCAGGGCATGAGACTACCATTGGGAGTTAGTTTTCCAGAGTGTTAGCCCTTTGGGGAAAACTATGAAAGCTAAAACTGTTAGAAATCAGTCTTTTTTTAGCAGAGTAGCAGAAAAAGCACGTCCCAGTCTCTGTGTGGCTTCCATGGACTAAGACTGACTTAGAAAGCAAAACAAGGCAGGCAGTTTCAGGTTACAAACTTATAAAAAGTTTACTAATGAATTTTATAATTACACATGCATTGTAGAACCTAGATCCCTACTAGCTAACAAAGATTAGGTAAGGTAGTAGCTTCATTCTTAACACACCATCTTCTTGGTGGCAAGGTGAACCATGGTCACAGAGAAGGAGGGGGAAGCAAAGAGAGAAAGGTCTGAAAAGTGTGGTATTTTATGTAAGGCCAATGACCCCAGGGTCTGTCCTGGGTCTCATGGTCTGGTCACCTGGATACCATAGCCATGAATTTAAATAACAAAAAGAGCAAGACTGAGGGTTTAGGTGAGAGGGCAATAGGCTTTGACATGCAAAGGAAAAAAGAAATTCTAAGCTAGCTAAGCTCCACTTGCCCTAGAACAAGAAAGGGGAGGGGGAGAGAGAATGCTAGAATTTTCCAACAAGTACATTTCTGGTTCCAGATCAAATCTTTATCCAGGTTTGAATTCATCCTCTGTGAATGCAGGACTGTTTTCAAAATAGTATGGAAAAGGATTTTAAAGACATGAAGATATGCTGAGAAGGTAAGCAAGAAGAAAGTGGAAACCACAGAGGGAGAGACGGAGAGGGGGATTGAGCTGTGTACACATATCCATTTGCTGCTCCAAATTACATACGTGTTTGCACGGTCTGAGAGACAGGGGGTCCATAGCGTTGCCCCTTTTCTGCCCGGATGGTGACAGTATATTCCTCTCCAGGTGTGAGTCCTCTGCGTTCAAAGGTGGTCTCAGAACCGGACAAGCGAACAGATTCACCTCCCCGGCGATCTTTCTGCATGTTACGAGGACAAGGGATGTGCAAAATTAATTCCCAACAACAATAGGAAATTGCCAATTGCCATCTAATAATCAGTGTCTAGTTAAATCGCCACATCTTCAGACTGGCTAAACCTTTTAATTGCCAATCAGCATGCAAGGAGCATGCAAGAAAACGGCTAACTCAATATTCAGTAATTAACTAATGGCCCCGGTGAGTTTAAATTTTATATCCAGAGGATGTTTGTTGCATCTCTGATTAATTGCTCTGGATTTGCCTCTTCTAAGCAGATTCCAGTGGACAGTCATTTTCACACTTTTCTTCATTCAGAGTTTGCAGCTTACCCTCACTTATGATTTAGAGAGCAGAATTACACATTTCAAAGGAAGCTGTCTGTTCTATGTCTGCATGAATCTTCATCATGCAAGGGATATGGAAAAGAGGCAGAAGCTACAACATGACCTAGCATCCAGAATTCATCTCTTAATCGAGCTCAAGCTGCTAGACCACCGTGACTTCAGCTGCTTCAATGGGAATGGAATTGCATGAATCTTCCCATTTTGTGGGGAGGGTATAAAATGACTAGTTTTATATTCACAATAAAGGAATATTGAAATATCCAATGGAAGTAGTTGGTAAGAGACCTTATAGTATCCTCTGCACAATTTGTGAATTTAATTTAATTTATGGAATTTGCTTCCACAATATTTGACAACATTGCCTTCCTTCCTTCCACACACCCAGGCAAAAGGCAAGCAAATAGGAGGAAGTGGATGGGGGAAGGCAAGCGAGCACCTCACAAATAATCAAATTCACAAAGGTCAAACCCACGAATAGGGAGAGAGAATTGTAGCAATACGGGACAGTCAAAATTCATGGCACGCAGGGTTGACAATCAGAAAGCAGTTAGTAATAAGTTTGGCCATTTCTGCACTACATTGTTATAGTGCTATTATTCCACTTTAAACTTCCTGGGGAATCCTGGAGTTTGCAGTTGATGGAGGGGAATTTAGAATTCTCAGCCAGAGTGCTCTTTGGCCTCAGCACACTACAAACTGCAGAATTCCACAGGACATTGAAAGTGAAATAATAGCACTACAACAGTGTAGCACAGAAATGGCCCAGTATTCTACCTGAATGCTAAACCTGAAAGTGTTGATGAATTAACTTAGCTATGTATATCTCTGTAAAAATCAACACATCGTCCACATTCATAAATCATATGATGCATGTATTTCTATCTTTATGAAAGGCCCACACCCCAAAATGCAGGACTTTGGGGCATCTTATTAACTATATACAGAATAAAAAAAAAAGCTGTCTCCTGATGTCAGGAAATCAAAAGATGTGTGGGTAATGAGGATATAAATCTTTGCTTTTCATTCTCACAGACAAGAATTAAAAATTTCAAAACATGTCTTTCTGTTTGGTGAAGTTTTAATAGTTTTTGTGCATTTTTAATGCTTTTTAAAACAAAATTATTTTGATAGTCGAGTGGGAATCATTTGCAAAAATTTTGTTCACACAAACATTGTTTTTGTGGGAAAAGATTTTGCAGAAAACAGGATTTGGTTTTAATTTTTGCATAAAAATTACAAAACCATTTTTTGTGTGTGTGTGCAAACCCACTGAAAATCAGGTGGAGGAGGAGTGCTGAGCTTTTCTTTCTTGCTAAGAGAAAAAAAATCTAATGGAGGTTGAAAATTTCTGATAAAATATGTGAATATTCCTTACAGCCATCGTATTTTTTAGATATCTGCTTATTGATTTGTTTAAAAAATTTATTAATGTGGATTTATTTAACATTCCTAGTAGAAAAATTCCCAATCTTACACAAATATTACCCACAACTGTCATCCCTCCTCCATTTCCCCCCCAATCATATTGTTCTTTGTAATGGATATCCAGTTACCCTGGGGATGACGTGGATCTCATAGGCATCCACAAGAACCTCTGGGCGGTTCCACTCCAGGCGGAAAGATGTTTCATCTCGATTTGACACACGGACACCAATGGATGGAATCTCTGTTCGGTCAGGAGACAGAAGTTGAGGTGGAGGAGGAGAGAAGATAAAACAGAGTAAGAAACCAACATTTCTGTACTCCACTTGTCATTGACGTTCTACCAAAAGGATGACCAAGATACTGCCCATCTGAACAGGGCCGTCCAAGATATCTGGATGCTGGACATGGAGCACCAAACACACAGACACACACACACACACACACACACACACACACCGCTCCCAGTCAAGATGCACAGCCACAGTATCCAAAACCGGTTAGTTTATTTTAGCTTTTCAGGCATAAATTCCACATGTGCTTCTTATTCTCCCTGCTGGTAAAAATGCAACTGTGCTAAAATAAATAACTGAGGGCCGTTTCACCCTGCACTGTTATAGTGCTATTATTCCACTTTTAACATTCTGTGGAATTCTGGGGTTTATAGTTTACTGCGGCCAAAGAGCTCTCTGGCTGAGAACTCTAAATGCCTCTCCTGAAACTGCAAACCCCAGGATTCCACAGGATGCTGAAAGTGGAATAAACCAAATGTTAAAGCTACCTCACATGCAAAAATGTCTCCCCTCCTCCTGTGCTGCCCTGCGATGCATCTTGTTGTGTAGAGAACAAAGAAGCACAGTAATTCCCTGAGACCTCAGCTAGTGCACTGAGACAGGGCTAGCATATGTTTTGGCCTACCTATGGAACAGTCATCTCCGGAATAACCATCGTGGCACAGACACACTCCATTCTGGCATTCTCCATGACCGCTGCAGTCTTCCGGACATGCCAGTTGCCCACAGTCAGGTCCTGTGTATCCCTTATAGCAGGCACACACCCCTCCTTTCAAACAGCGTCCTCGCTGAGTACAGTCATTGGGACAAGATTTGGTACCACACGCTGGGCCTGTAAAGCCTGGCTCGCAGACACAGCGGCCGTTGATGCACTCCCCACGTCGGTTACAGTTGCTGGGGCATGCCCGGCTCCCACAGTCAGGCCCAGAGTAACCAGGGTCGCAGACGCAGCGTCCGGACATGCACTGGCCGTGCCCTTGGCAGTCCTGGGGGCACGCTTCTTCGGAGCAGGAAGGGCCAACGTAGCCTGGGAAGCAACTGCACCGCCCGTCCACACAGCGGCCTTGATCGTTACAGTCGTCTGGGCAGGAAGGTGGCTCCTCGCAGCGGGTGCCCCAGTAGCCGGGACGGCACTGGCAACGGCCGTTCACGCACTTGCCACGCTCTGGGCCACCACACCCACCTGGGCAGTTGGGTTCTGCACAGGTGGGGCCACCCCAACCCGGCTCACATTCACACTGGCAGCGAGAGAGGTCGAAGGAGCCATGGTGTGAACACAAGGTGCGCACGTCTGTTTGGCCTGGGTGAAGATAGGAGAGAAAAAGATAGGATGAGGAGAAGCAGGGAAGTGATTCAAAGCTGACTATCCATAAATATCTAGCATCTATTTATCGTTGTTGCTGTGCGCCTTCAAGTCATTTCCGACTTAGACCATTTCCGCACTAGACTGCTATAGCGCTATTATTCCACTTTCAACATCCTATGAAATCCTGGGGTTTGTGGTTCTGGGAGGGGCCGTCTGGCCCCTTCCGAAACCACAAACCCCAGGATTCCATAGGATGTTGAAAGTGGAATAATACGCTATAGCAGTCAAGTGCGGAAATGGCTTTATGGTGACCCTATCATGGTGTTTTCTGGGGCTGAGAGTATGTGAGATGCCCAAGGTCACCTGGGGGTTTCCTTGGCCAAGTGAGGAATCAATCCTTGGTCTCCAGGGTTGTAGTCCAACTCTCAAATCATTAAACCACACTGGCTTAGTATCTATTTATAGTTCGTTTAAATATCATTTTCCTTCTAAGGAGCTTATAGTTCTCTGTTTGGCCCCTTCATACTTCCTACCAGACCTCTGAAATGTTCCTCTTAGCACTAATGTGTTAACATTAGGTCACTGAAGAAAAATAATTTGTTAATGTGAAAAAAATAAGAACATTTTATTAAATTAACCTGTGAGTTAATGTGTCACTAATTTGCTACAACAAAAATCCACTTAAAATTATTAAAAGTGATGAGTAATGAATGGAAGCAGAAAGTTGACAGATGAACATCAACTCACTGGAAATGTAGAGTTCTACAGACACCATGGATGGCCAAAAAGATAAATAAATAAGTCCAAGACCAAATCTAGCTTGAACTCTCCTAGAAGAGAGAATGACCAAACTGAGGCTATTGTCTTTTGAAGATATCATGAGACAACATAACTCATTACAAAAGACGACAATGATCAACAAAGTGGAAGGTAGTAAGACAAGATGACGCCCACATTACCAGTTGACAGAGTCATTCAAGACTCTGCTTTTCATCCTGGAGAGAACTGACTAGTGGGGCGCCTCAGGGTTCTGTCCTGGGCCCAGTGCTATTCAACATCTTCATCAATGACTTGTTGAAGGAGTGGAGGGCATGCTGATCAAATTTGCAGATTATACCAAATTGGGAGGGGTTGCTAACGCACCAGAGGATAGGATCAAATTTCAATACGACCTTGACAGATTGGAGAGCTGGGCCAAATGTAGGGTCCTGCACTTGGGCAGAAAAAATGAAAGTCACAAGTATAGGATGGGGGACATGTGGCTGGATAGCAGTACGTGTGAAAAGGATCTAGGAGTCTTGGTAGATAACAAGCTGAACATGAGTCAGCAGTGTGATGAGGCAGCCAAGAAAGCCAACACAATCCTTGGTTGCATCATTAGGAATATGGTGTCTAGATTGAGGGAGGTAATGGTACCAATCTATTCTGCATTGGTTAGACCTCGTCTGGAATACTGTGTCTAGTTCTGGGGAGCTCAGTTCAAGAAGGATATCGACAAGCTGGAACAGGTCCAGAGGAGGGCGACCAAAATGGTGAAGGGTCTGGAAGCCATGCCCTATGAAGAACGCCTTAGGGAGCTGGGTATGTTTAGTCTGCAGAAGAGAAGGTTAAGAGGGGACGTGATAGCCATGTTTAAATATTTGAAGGGATGTTGAGGAGGGAGCAGGCTTGTTCTCTACCACTCCAGAGACTAGGACAAGGAGCAATGGATTCAAGCTGCAGGAAAGGAGATTCCACTTGAACCTCAGGAAGAACTTCCTGACGGTCAGAGCTGTTTGGTAGTGGAATATGCTGCCTCGGAGTGTGGTGGAGTTTCCTTCTTTGGAGGTTTTTAAGCAGAGGCCGGATGGCCATCTGTTGGGAGTGCTTTGATGGGTGTTTCTGCATAGCAGGGTGTTGGACTTGATGGCCCCTGGGGTCTCTTCCAACTCTGTGATTCTATGAAAGCCACAGCCTTGAATTCACAAAATCTTAGCATGGCGCTTTGGTGCTCTCTCATTCATAGGGTTACCAGAAGTCAAAGACGACCCGATGGCTATTATAACAAAATGAATGGAATTAGGGTTGCTGGACAAATCTAGCATTGTGTAGTTGTTTTGAGTGTTGGACTATGACTCTGGAGACTAGAGTTCAAGTCACCACCCAGCCATGGAAACTCACTGGGTGAGCTTGGGCAAATCACACTCTCTCAGCCTCAGATGAAGGCAAAGGCACACCTCCTCTAAACACACCCTGTCAAGAAAACCCTGTGACAGGTTTGCCTTAAGGTAACCATGACTGAAAACGACTTGAAGGCACACAACAACAAGGGCTTCGGGATGGGGAAAACTGGAGAGAGGAATCTTAAATTCCATCTTCTACACAATCATTAAAGGCACAGGAGCCCCCTCCAGTTTTCACCCTGGCAACCCTATTTTTCAGAGAAAATGGCATTGGTGTTTAATGGTGCAAACAATGGGATTAGAAATAATTGTTGAAGTTTTTTATGCATTACTGTTGTTGTGTTGTGTGCCTCCAAGTTGTTTCCAACTTATGGCAACCTATCACGGGGTTTTTTAGGGCTGAGAGTGTGTGATGCACCCAAGGTCACCCAGTGGGAATTGAACACTTGTCTCCAAAGTCGTAGTCCAATGCTCCAACCACTACACCACCTTAGCACTAACAAATTATTTTCAAGCGCTGCTTCCAGCTGTCATGTCTAATTTGCCCATCAAACATGTTGTACGCATGCAGTACATGCTGGAGAATGCCACGTTTTCCTTCTCCAAAGCCTTACCTGTACTGGCCTGGCTGTGGGCATTAGCAGGGCAGCAGCCACTCCCAGCCTGGCAGGTGTCCTTCAGCATCCGCACTTCATTCTCCAGTGCCTGCAACCGCTTCAGAAGCTCCCGAGTATCCTCCGTGCCGGGCGGACACCCGCAGGACTGAGGGGGAAGGTTGATACGGTGGGTAAAAACCACGTGTTCCTGATCGGGCCCTTCCAGGGTGTGCTCATACAGGCCTCCTCCACGGGAGGAGCCGGGAGGGCCCAAGGCCTCTTGGGGCAAAGCGGAGGCACTTTCGCCTTCTGTCATATCTCCTGCTAGCTTGATGGTGTAGACGTGAGAAAAAACAGTTGCATTGGAGGGGAAAGAGACGGGATGGGATGCCTGGGCCTCCCACAAAGCCCCCAGCCAGAAGAGGAGGACGAGGAAAGAAACAACACTTGGTGGCCTCCCCATGATGTAAAGCTGTGAAGAAAAGGGTTTGAAAAAGGAAAAAGAAATCAGTCATACAGAAGCGGATCATGCAAAATTGGATCGTGCTGATCTTACAGAAAAGAAAGGTCCAGCTCTACCATATTTATTTATTTAAAATATTTCTATCCTGCCTTCTTATCATGACATCTCAGGACAGCACTCAGTCAAAACAATATAAACAATTTACAAAAATTCCAGGTAAAAAACATTAAAGTAATATACTCTCCAACTGTCCCAAATGGTCAAGACCAAAGGAATTTGTTGTAACTTTAGAGAGGAGGTATGCATAACTATATGTATATACAACTGTTGAAAATAAAAATCAGAAGTCATTTTTCCCGTTCTTTTTCTTATTTTTCTTCTTTTTTTTACTTGCATTTTTCTGCAGTTCTGTAACTTTTGTAACTTTTAATGTATTTTTTTAAAAAAGCTCTTCTTAGTAAAATTATTTAATAAAAAAAGAACAGTCCCAATTAATCACTATTATCCCACTTTTTCAGCTGCTTTTAAAATGTCCTAATTTCTCTCTCTTCTTCCCGCTTTCATCCCTTGTCCTCAGCTTGTTTCCACTGCTGCAAATTGAGGCCCTTTCTGCACCTTATCATTTTCCATTTTTGTCCCAACACAATCCTGGCAATGCCACTGCCAGATGGGAGTGTGACCCAAACGCTCCGCTCTGCACCCAGCCGGCTGCCTGCAGAAGAGTAGCGTGAGTGACATGAGGCTTCCTTCTGTAGTGAAACTGGACACTTCCCATGCCGCACTGGGGAAGGAAGCACCTAGACTTCGTTTCTTCCCTTTCCACGGCTGCTGGCAAAGGCAGCATTGCACAATCAGGGACCGTTACTGGAATTCTTCCGGTAATGGAATATCCCACAATTGCAATGGCTGGGGATGTGTGGGCAGTGTAACCACGATGACGTTATGTGAAAGCACAACTCGTGGACCGGCAACAACGCGTCCCCATCCTGGAACAGTGACGTCATGCAGAAATGGCCCGAGTTTAAAGTGCAGAAACAGTTTGCACTCCATTAATTCAGCAAAGGGAGAGGAGTGGAGGGGCTGAATCTTGCCGCTCCCAGTAGCTCAAGCAAAGAAGTTGAAAAGGGGGGCAACAGAGGATTAACAGGGACTGTCCCTGTTAAATCAGGACAGGTGGAAAGTATACACTAAGCAAGATACTTTATTACCTGAGATGAAAAACAGGATGGCATCTCTTCCCACTTCTGTACAAAACCTAACTGGACAAAATCTTTTTTTTTTCCAGCAGTGAGAACAGGACTATTTGACCACCTACAGCAGAGAGCCATTGACTCTGAGGTGCTTGAAAAAGACTACCAGTCTCTTTTTATTTAGCTGCTAGTGACAAAGTAAGTAAAATTAAACCTGTCTTACAGACAATCAGCTCAGTCACTATCGACTTATTTAGCAACACAACATGAACTATTTCAATTACATGTAATAAATTTTAAATTTGGTTTAATTACTTTAACCCACAGCAGCAAATACAAATTATTATGATATAAATAACAAATGGGATGAAAGAAATTATTAATTTTTTCTTATCCATAAGCTGTATGTACACATGCAGTCGGTTTTTCATGCCTTAACAACAACTGAATACAAAAAACTAAACCAAAAACAAAATGGAAGTGTGGCACTCAAGCACACTTCTGCAGCCTGGAAGGTACCTCCCTTGGTAGGGTTTTCAGTTCAGAATTGTCTCTAATCCTGATGATTTTGAGCCAAAACCTGAAACCTAGTGATAGCCCCTGATGATGTCATTAAGCATTATTCATTAAATACCAACCACATTTGCTCACAGCTTGTAATTCAAATACACACATAACACACACACAGAGAATATATTTCCCCTTTGAAAATAAAGATACATACACTGATGACAAGGATTATAAATATTAATATTCAATTAAAACTGGAACTTTTTCTTTTGGGCTTGATGGATGTACAGTTAGAAAAGAGCCATGGACCTTCTGTATATGATTACGGAAACAAGATTGTTGTACATGCAAAGACGGAAGGTTTCACCTCTACCCAATATGGAGGAAGTGTTGCTGAAAACTGCCAGATTTAGCAGAAATGGACAAATTGTCAAGTTCGATTACTGAAAGGTCACTAGTGACATTTCTTAAAGACAGGAAACCACTTATTTAATTTATATGGGGAGGGAAAAAAAGAAAAGAAAATGACTCAGTAACTTTTAGTTCTGATAATTAGAAAGGGTAAACTATTAAAAGAAGGAAATTTGTTGTAAATTTGGAGAGAGAGGTACAAATAACTAAGTGCAGAAAAGAAAGTACTGTAACTTGTCTTTCTTTTTACAAATTTTTTTCTTCTCACTTAGCTCTTTCTTTTCTATTTGTAATTTTGTAATCCATGGTAACTTTTAATGTATTTTAAAATTCTTCTTAATAAAATTATTTTTTTAAATAATTTTTAAAAAGGAAATAAAGACAAAATGAGTGTGAAATGAGGTGACTACTCCTTCTCATTCACTGAGGGAAACACTTAAGCCATTTCCGCAGTAGATTGTTATAGCACTATGATTCCACTTTCAACATTCTATGGAATCCTGGGGTTTGCAGTTTCGGGAGAGGCCAGCCGGCTCCTTCCAAAACTGCAAACCCCAGGATTCCATAGGACGTTGAAAGTAGCATCATAGCGCTATTATTACCACGGTTCTGACATGCCTGGTGATAGCACTAGATATCTCTTGATATCAAACTTATCTGGCCTTCACTTGACCTTTCTCTGCCACCCTGCTCCACGTGTTTGCAAGGGCCACCGGACAAGCACGTAAACAGGCGCGGCCGGTAATGGTTGGACATTCCAATCCCCATTTAAGCAAGCAGATTAATGCCTCTCCGTTGCTTCAGGGACCATTTTCTTGCAGACACACCTTGCTTAAGCGTGACTTTACACAAAGACCCTCGGCCGAGAGCCGACGCTTTCTTTATGCTGAGCCATTTGCACACTGGCTATACTATTGTCGTCCAGTGCTAAGCTCATCATGTCGAACCTGACCTTTTCCAACGCTTTTGTCCCGCTCCAAATTTCCTTTGTTCTCACCAAGCATGGCATGGCCTGTAGGCACAATCCACCCTATAAAGACCCCCGATTCCGAGTGCCCCTCGGATCACTTGCTCAGATCGCTCTGGACTTCCATGCCTCCTTGCTGTTGTTCAGTCTGACAAGCTCCCCTCAGCGAACCGCGCTGAGTTTTCTTCCCTGCAACCTCCACTTCTCTCCAGGACTACGAGATAAGGTGTCGTATCACTCATTCCCCCCATTTCTATTCTAGTCGTGTGCATGTGGTGTCTTATTTGTTGTTTGTCCTTTAATAAAGCTATTATCTTTGTTACTTTTAAACTTGTCTGGCTGCTCTTCTGACCTGACGCTGTATACATAGGGTTGCAAGATCCCAGCTAAGTTACCCTGCCTCTCATTTAGCTTAAGAGAGTGCTCGAGTTAATTTCCCCATCTTGTGTTTTTATTTGGCTATTTCGGCGTCCCTCCCAGGACCCCCACAATACAGGGTGTGGAAATGGCCTTGGTCTAGCCTACTGTCTCCTAGCTAGAAGGTGGATGCAGAACAGAGGGTGAGCACTGGCACCACAGTAACTATGAGGGAAGGAAGAAACTGACTAAATAAATAAATATACAGGCTGCCTGTGGAGCAGTGATGCAGACTCAAGTCGATAGACTCGGACACAAGTCAGACTTAAGTCACTTCAGTGACTCGACTCGGACCTGACTCGGCAAAAATGACACACTGACTCGGCTCAACTTGAGACTTGCATATTTTTAGTGACTGACTTGCTGCATTTGGTTCAGTAACATAACACATTCATCCAGAAACCTTACAACTTACTGGTCACACGACAATCTGTCTCGAGGCCAAAGTGTGGACACATTTCTCAGAAGGAACAGCAAATGGGTTAGGCATTGGGCTTGAAGTGGGGTTGAGGTCTGGCTCAGCAGCCTGTCCCTGCTACATTTAGGAGAAGCTTTCTAAAACTTTTCCTAAGAGCAGTAGGCAAGACTCATGTCCAGAGGGCACATATCTCAGAGGGGAACAGAAAATGTGTCAGACAGTGGGCTTGAGGAGGAAGGATTCTTCCTTCTAAAGCTCTTTAAGTTTCAGTAACAATAAGGATATGATCCCCACTTCCAAAGCTGCAGATGGTAAAATCACAAAAGTAGAGGGGTCACTCTACTTAAATTGTTGAAACTGACTTTATTCAACTCTGTCTAGAAATTCTGGAATACAGATTGAGGTATAAAGTTGGCTCCCAGACTTGAGACTTGATCCAAGACTTGACTTGAAAGTATCTTGCAAGGACTTGAGACTTGACTTGAAACTTAGAGTAAAAGACTTAAATACACCACTGCTGTAGAGTCTTTATAAGTTGCCGAAATCAAATCAATGATGCCTTGGAAATTATAGCAAGCTATTGTTCTGTTAGCTGAGCTGGGGATTTGCATATACAGTTGGCCTCCCACTTCTGTGGGTTCAGCATTCATGGATGTGATTATTCATGGGTTATTTTATTTTACTTACTTATTTTAAACGTTTAAGAGCTTTTAAAATAAAAGAACTTTATTTGCCCAACCATTGAAAAACTATGTTCTCTCTAGGAATCTCTAGATCCTCCAGGGTGATTCTATGGTCCATTTCCACCAGAAGTGGACTATAGAGTTATACTGCAGGATCTATAGATTTTAGAGAGAACACTTCTCTAGGCATTGCTAGATGCTCTAGCGGGAGTCTATGGACCACTTCTGGTGGAAGTTGACCACAGAATTGCACTGGAGGACCTAGAGATTCCTATAGAAGTATTGCTGGGTTAAAAAAAAATAGAATTCATCATTTTTATTTCTATTCATGGTTTTCCCACTTTCACAGGGATCTTGCATCTCTAACCTCCATCAAAGCGGAAGGCTGACTGTGGCCTTTTACTCATGCCTGGAGCTGAGCCCCCTAAAACTGGAGGATTTGCAGCTTTGACTCCAACCTGGAGATGACCTATGAAAACTAGAGACTCCCTGCACCAGACCCTGAGATCTGGCAAGCTTAGCCCCTGGCGTCACCATGCTTTCCCAGCCATAGCTTAGACAGACCTCATGGATCACACAACTCTGTTCTTCAACACCTTGCTTTTATCTCCCATCATCTGTCCCCTGAGGCAACTATCTTTCATTGTCTAATGGTAGGGCTAGACACGAATACCAGCCAAGAATATACTGTTTTTGATAAACAAGGATAATTGTGCTGTCTGTAGTTCAGACAGCCAAATTCATGTCTATTGAAAAGTGTTAAAATCTCTCTCACCCTCCTTTCCACACACAAAGACACAGGCAGATGCTGTGCCTTAATGCACTGTGGTTAGATAAATCCAATAAAAGGGCTGGTTTTCCAGCCCATTCCTGGAGCATCACGCCACTGGATTTTTTAAAAAGCCACCAAGGGAATTATTAAGCACAATATGGATATCGCCTATCACATTGATGTGGACGGCAGGAATGCAAACAGAGGTCTGATGAGGATCCCAGAACCTTCGCCAGAGCTGGGTGGTTGGGAAATAGCCACAGTGGTGAAAAAACAACCCACAGGGTGCTCCAGAGAGCAAATGGAGATACATCCAAGAGTCAGCTATGAAGCAGGAAGCCCAGCGGGGCAGGGAGAAGTGGATTAGATAAGCATAGTACAAAATCAAGGGAGAGAGCCCAATCACATCCAAAGGACTTCCTTAAAATAACTTCCGTACAGTGACGGATTGAGCTGCCTCCAGAAATTATGAGATCTTTTCGCACAGGGCCATTTCACACCAAAGTCCTACAGAACTTTATATATGATGTAAATTCTCTCTAGGTGTCAGAATTTGCATTAATCACACATAACTTGTAAAGGGTACTTTTTTTTCCAGACTGAAGCTCTCAGAATTCCCCCAGCCAGCATGGACATTTCTGAGGCCATGGAATCGTACACAGTCAGCCCTCCACATTTACGGGTTTCACTTTTGCAGATTTGATTATTCATGGATTATGTGCTATCACTTTTGCTGCCTCCCTGTGCCATTTATCATAGGGACTGCAAGCTTTGAGAGACCGAGAAACTGAGAAGGAGGTTTATAATGGTGTGGGGCAGCAGTGGAGGTGGCAGTAAGCCCACCAGCCACCCACTTCTGTCTTGTGAAGGAACCCTGATGCCTCCAAAGAATCCATGCATCAATAACTATTTTGGGATTATTGGTACCATAATCATAATAAATTATTTTTAAAATATTAGCTGACTCAAAGTTTGAGAAAGGTTGGGAAAGGCTGATCTAGTCTAATCCCCTGCATGATGCAGGATATTCAGAGTTACAGCTTTCTTTCTCTGGAGAAGACCTTCAGTGAGGGACAGTCCAGCACTTTTGGCCTGGGTTCTTAACTGTAATCCGTAAAGTTACCTGGGGAGTGGGGTCCAGCAGTGGACGGAGTCTGTTAGCAGCATTGGGGGTGGTAACAATGTCAGCAAAGTCCACTGTAATTCTTACCAAAGAATCATAGAGTTAGAGGAGACCCCAAGGGCTATCCAGTCCAACCTCCTGCCATACAGGAATACACAAACAAAGCACTCCTGATAAAAACCTCCAAAGAAGAAGACTCCACCACACTCTCAGGCAGTATATTCTACTGCCAAACCACTCTCTCCAATCAGGAATTTCTTCCTATTGTTCAGGTGGAATCTCTTTTCTTATAGTTTGAATCCATTGCTCCATGTCCTAGTCCCTGGAGAAGCAGAAAACTAACTTGCGCCATCCTCTATATGATATCCCTTCAAATATTTAAATGTGGCTAAAAATGTTAACTCTTAATCTTCTCTTCTCCAGGCTAAACCACTTTTTCCTGCTTGAGGAAACCCACTACGGGGACAGAGAAAAACTGCTAGACTGGCTTTCTTGTAAAGATCTTACACAGATGCCTGCCTACTGATCTGCACTTTTGCTCAGTCCAACTCGCATTTTCCCCAAATATCTCCAGTTTGTCTAAGTTCAACCTGCATTTGAGAGCCATGGTAGTGAGCCTTCCTTAACATAGCACTCTGCAGACAGGGTGGACACAGCCATGTTGTTTGGGGATGATGGGAATCATAGCCCCAAACATATGGAGAGTGCTAGGTTGGGGCAGGCTTGTAATAGATAGAACAGTCTGATTAGCATAAGTCATCTTCTTAAACCCACTAAGATTCTAGTTTGATGAAGAATATATAGGTTTGTTGGCTCCACTTTCTTTCCTTTACAGCTTTTTGTGTTGCCACCTGCCTTTTCTTGGCAGGGCCCCTGTGCTTTTATCGACACCATGACAGCATAGCATTTAGCAGCTGAACCTTTCACCACAGTGACGACTCTGTGCCAGTGGGATTTTTAAAACTGAAGCTGCATCAGTAGAATTTCTGCCTGTTAGTGCCGCTGTTCAAGAAGCAGGAATCCTGCCAGGCCAGGAGAGGGGCAGGGGTGGTGGTAGCCCTATCCTGAATTAACCTTTCTCTATAGATGGGGAACTAAACATTCCCTCCTCTTCCCCGCCGCAATTCAGGTCAATGAACTGCTGGAATCCATGGGAGTTAACAAACATCTGAACTCTGGAGAAAAGCCTGTGCCGGCCGATTTATTATTATTCCAGCTGTTGGCTTGAAGTGCCGCAATTTTCCAATAAACTTTTCTGGACTTCCCTTCGTTTTCCTCTAGGGCCTGCTCCGTTACTTATGGGGAGTAAATAAAACGCCTCTTAGCCTGGTGTGATATATGAATGGCTTCTCTCAGAAAGAGGTACTGAGAGAGAAAAACCAGGACTCAGGTCTTTCATGTTCAAATTCTCCCCACTTCTTCTCCATCTTCACAGGAACTCTCCAGAATCCAGCCGCTAAGCCTCGGTCCTTTCGGTGAGGAGACCCAGGAATTGTATGGTCTACTGCTACTTTCTTCTGCTATAAATTTAGCAAGTACTTCTCTTTTTTTGTGTGAAATGCAGGCATAGTAGTATTGATTCATAAGGACACTGATACAAGTCCTGGATAAATCAGATGCACATATAATTCTTCTCCCCATCCCACCCCCTTGTGCCGGATGGGGGCAGGAGTGGCGGTGCTGATTCATCAGCCTAGTATTCCCGCCATGAGCCAATTCTGTCGCCTCCCCACATGCACACCCAGCCAGAAGAGGAATTGATTGAACATTGCTCCTTCAAACTGGGACAAGAGAAGTCAGGGCCTCAGGGGAGCCCTCCGTGCCAAGAGATCCTATGGAGGAGGGAGGGGGTTACTCAGTGGAAAAGGTGCTTGTCATACACCCTTTTAAAAACAAATTGAAAAATGTTCAAGGATATACATTAAAAGACAGGAGGTAAATACCAACAGAAAAAAAGAAAAACAAGAACAGAGCAGAGAGAAAAGAACAAAGAAAAACAAAAGAGCAAACTTTATCTTCCAACTTTCTTAACGGTGGTTATAAATCTTACTACCTAAAATACCTTCTCCAGTTAAGGTATTACACTTAGGTCATTTCCACACTGGACTGAGCTGGCCCCTTTTTGCAAACTCCAGGATTCCACAGGATATTGAAATGGAATAGTGGAATAATAGCACTATAACAGTCTAGTGCTGAAATGGCCTTCTTTTGCTTAACCGAACCTATACATTATCAACACCTACAGTTAACATATTGTTAACATATTGTTCTCATTTTCCCCCCGCAAAAAAGACAGTTCTTAAGGGTTCCCAGTCTTTCAAAAATGTCACCAATGATTTTTCTCTAATCAAAGTAGTCAATTGATGCATTTCAGCAAGGGCGGACATTTCAATATTCAGACCTCACTGGTCATATTTTCTTGAACTGCTTTGCATGTATAGCTTGATTTTTTTCTTTTTTTTTAGTTTTAGAGCTTTGTTTATTAAACTGACAATCAATTACGTACCAAATTAATTACATGCATTCATAATTAATACAGCTGAATATCCAGTTTTCGAAAGTTCAAAGTTCTAAGTTCTAAATTCAAAAACTTTAATAATATTCAAAAATTTAAATAACTTATTTTACATAGGAGAACCAGAATCTCAATAGTCAATGTCCTATGTCTTTTGTAGAGAAAAAAGCTTGATTCATAGTTTGATTTTTTTAAAAAAAATTACTTTGTCATGCTGCTCCTGTTATAGTGTGCCTTCAAGTCATCTCTCACTTATGGCAACCCTACCTTGGATGTTTCTTAGCAAGTTTTGTTCGGGGAGGGAGTTGCCTTTGCCTCCCTCCAAGGCTGAGAGAATGTGACTTGGTTAAGGTCACCCAGTGGGTTTTCTGGCCGACTAGAGAACCCTGGTATCCAGAGTTGTAGTCGTAACACTCCAGCCACCACACCATGCTGGTGGTCTCTGCACATACCTCATAAATGACATGTGGAATTATATGACCCAAAATGTGGCAATGATCACTCACTTATATGGTTATATAGTAATCTCTCTAGCTATGTTGATTGGGGGACTCTGGGATCTGTTATTTTTTTTAAAAAAATAATATTTCCATGCTCCCCAATAAAGGCAATATGGAGGTGTGCATGTATAACGTTTACATCCTCCCTTTCTTTTGGCATGCTTTCCATGTGGCTCACAAAAAAGGTAAAACATGGAGTCTCCATTTTCAATGGTTCCTATGGGGTTACTAGGGGGTTAGAAGTTTCCTTAAAGCATCTGCACAGCCATTGTGCTATACTGGGTGGTGGCCTTGATTAACCTTTTTTCGTTCTGATCCAACCGCTGGCCTCTTACTTCCTTAGATAAGGGGAAGTGTGTAGGTAGTTTTCTACCCAACTGTCCACTATCTAATATTATAAAAGTCAAAGTTTGTCTGTTTGTCTGTGTCAGGCAAAGACCTCATAGGATTGGCTGCCTAAGACAATTCTATGGAATCCTGGGATTTGCAGTTTAGGGAGGGGCCTTTAGAATTCTCAGCCAGAGAGCTCTTGGGACTCAGTCAACTGTGTCTGTCTTGAATAGGCATGTTGTTATGGAGATGAGGCCTAGCAGCAAGGAGCAGGGCACTGTATTCCCTCAGGAACCCAACCTGTATATGTTAATAACTCTGAATACAGATTAGATTGGGGAATATGGGGAAAAGTTACAGTTACTGGACAAGACAGTTTGGGGAATTAGAGACGCAGAATCTCAAACCTTTCCAACAAGTATTACCTATGTTACAGTAAAATCTTGGGCTACGCCAGGTATATGTGCTAGTGAAGTTATAAAATGAAGTGACATGAAACACGTTAGGGCTGCTTGTACTTATGTTCAAACTCTTACAATGATTCCCTTCACTTCTTTACCCGTTGTTGTTCATTATAAGATTTCTAGCTAGCAACAGGTTTCCTGAAGTTTTCTGTAGCCTATACAGTGGTTGATATATGAATTGTGGCCATCCTGCTATCTAGTAGCCTTAGGCCTTTTCCGCATTTTGTTTTTACAACGGGGCAGTGCATCCTCCAGCGATGACGTTTGCACTTGGGGGCGAACTGGGTCCGGACTACTTTCTGTAGTTTCGGACTTCAGCCCACTCTGGAATGACCAGAACTGGTGGTTCGCCATGCTATTGAAAGACCGCTTAAAACAGGTCTTTCAATAGCCCAGCACACCCCAGTCCGTCGCTGCGCTCCGGTGTAGATCTGCAGGCTTGCACCAGCGTGAGGCTGCAGATCTTCCGGGGGCAGGCTTTGGGCTAGCGAGCTTCTCTGGTTGGTGAAAAGCCTCCACCAACCAGAAGCCTCCATTTTCGTCCCCGGAGCAGTGTGTAGCACGGGCACGCACTGCTCCAGATCAGCCTGGATCATTGGAGGGAGCGTGCCAGTCCAGTGGGTAACAGATTGCCCCATTTTCTTCCCAAAGTGTGAAAAAGCCCACAGTTTGAACTTTATAAACTTTACACTATAGTGGTAAACTGTTTCCAGGACTTGTTCCAAGACCGAAGACCTTCAGTCTGATCCCTCTGGCACGAGATGGAGAGGTAGTAGCGAAGCATTGAGAGTGGGCTGCCTCAGACATAGTATCATTCCAGGTTATTGTGGGAAATTAAAATGGCAGCTCTTAGTACCCCACCGAAGGCTGCTATTTAATTTCCCATACTATTTAATTTCACATGGTGTTCCCAACAGTGTTGTTCTGTGGCACTGCGGGGAATTAAAATGAGGACTACAAGTGCCCTATTAGAAACCACCAATTTAATTTTCCACAAATACTCACACAACTAGGTAACAAGCGACACCTGCCAAAACTCCCTCTTCTACACAATTTTCCATCTGGCAACCCTGATCCTGCATCTTTGTCCAACTCCAGCAGGTAGTTCTTCCCCTTATCCCACTGAGACTGTTCAGACCCCATCACACCATTTCCTTATTCTTTCTTGGCACTTAAAAGTCCAAACACATTCACAAATAATTTTTTTTTTTTTGCAGATGTATATGGAGTTCATTACAAAACAGTACGTATTAAAACCATTGCAACCAAATGATGCGTTCCAGATGGAGCATGGAAAAATGACTTGCCGGGACTCCTAAAATCGCCAGTGAGCACAACCACAGCCTGTGCTGGCTGAAGGATTCTGGGAATTGTAGGCCATTTCCGCACTACAGTGTTAAAGTGCTGCTATTCCACTATCAACCTCCTATGGAATTCTGGGGTTTGTAGAGCTCTTTGGTCTCAGTAAACTACAAATCCCAGAATTCCACAGGGCGTTGAAAGTGGAATAGCAGCACTTTAACACTGTAGTGCGGAAATGGCCGTAGTCTATACAGTAATGTTTCCAAGTTCTAGTACAGGTTGAATATCCTTTATCCAAAAACCATGGCACCAGAAGGGTTTTGTATTTCTAATTTTTTTTTTTTTTTTTGGGAATACAGTGACTTTTTAGAATGATCTCGAGCCTTGTTTGCTCCTTGTGTTGTGGACGAGACGTAAGGCAGGATTCCACAGATCCTCAGTCTCTCTTTTTGCCAACTGCCACCAGCTTCCAGCTTCAAGATGGCGGGTCCTGCTTCATCTCTCCCTTTTTGCCATCAGCCACCTGCTTCTGCCTTCAAAGTGGTGTTTCCAGTGCTTCTCAGATCTGAGAGATGAACAAGCAGGAGCACCACAGCCACTGCCTCAAAGGTGGAAGTGGGTGGCTGGTGGCGATAAGAGAGAGACTGATAATCTGAGATGAATGAACAGGAGCACAGCAGCTGCCACCTTAAAGGCAGAAATGGGTGGCTGGACTCAAAAAGTGTAAGTTTTTAGAGGTTTTTAGATTTCCGGATAAGGGAGGCTCAATCTGTATTACAAAAGAGGGTGATTAAATATCAGTTTAATTTCTCCACACCATGCATCATTTTATAAACTTCTACCAAATCTCCTCTGCCGCGGTTTTCTTTTCCTAAACTAAAACAATGCAAATGTGCATCACAAATAAAAAAGCTAGAGGTGTACATTCTTTTGCGATGAATGCTGAACATTTAGAGAGAGATCTTTAATATAAACCAGGGTTCCCTTTTGTTGGTGGATAACTGATTTCACCTTGAGGCCTCTCACACTACCCACTTATAGCACTATGATTCCAGTTGTGCAGTCATGGTTCCACCCTCTGGAAACTTGGGATTTGCAATTTAGGGAAAGATACTTCGAATTCTCAGTCAGACAGCTTGAGTGTCTCACCAAACTACAAACTCCAAGATTCCACAGGTTGAAATCATGTATTTAAAGTGGGATCATAGTGCTAAAATCATGTAGTGTGGGTGGCCCCTTGTCTAGCAATTAAGAAGTTGTGGCTTTCAAGGTGTTTTCAGACTACAACACCCATCAACCTTCACGATTGATCAAATTGCCTGTGGCTTATGAGAATGGAGGTCCAACAACATCTGGTGGACCAAAAGCTTAGCGCCTAGTCTAGGGCCCTTTTCGCACGGGCCTTTGCTCGTGCAACAGCCCCGTGAGCCTCGCGGGAGTGGGAACATCGCTCCGCACGACGCACTCCCACTTCCGCCCGGCTCACGGGGCTGAAGCGGCGCGAGCGCGGGTTTTTTGATTTTCGCGTACAAGCGAAAATCACCTCGCGCTCGCGCAATGCTCCCGGCGCCTACTCGCACTTACCTTTCGTGCGGAGCCTCCGGGAGCCGGCCAGGTCGTGCTTCCTTCCCTCCGCCCCTGCGGAAGGAAGGAGTGGGGTGGGAAGCTAGCGCGACGGACGCGACACCCGCTTCGCGCGCGCGGGGGGAATCCGGCGCGTGTGGGGGGAGGAATCCGGCGCGCGGGGGGGGAGGAATCCGGCGTGCGCGGGGGGAATCTGGCGCGCGCGGGGGGAGGAATCCGGCGCGACGCCGCCCGCTTCGCGTGCGCGCGCGGGGGGGAATCCGGCGCGAGGTCTCCTGCTTCGCACGGGGGAGGGCGGCTTGCGCGGCAAGCCTCCTTCGGTGCCGCTTCCCCGCTCGTTCCTTCGCCTGCGGAAGGAAGGAGGTGGGAAGCGGCAGCCTCCCGGAGGAGCCTTCTTGCGCTTGCCGGCCTCCCCCGCTTGCGCTAGAAGCCTCAGTGCGAAAAGAGCCTAGTTCTGTGTTGCATATCCTGCTTCACAGCCTGTTTCCACTGCTTGTCTCAGATCCTTACCACACCATACTGTTATAGTGCTATATTCTATTTTAATACCATGCTGACTATCCTGTGGACTTCTGGGGTTTGTAGTTTACTGAAGCCAAAGAGCTCTCTGGCTGAAAATTCTTAATGCCCTTCCCTAAACTGCAAATTGCAGAATTTCATAGGGTGTTGCCAATTAGAAAGTGGAATATAGCACTATAACAGAGTAGTATGGTAGGGCCTCAGATTAGTGGTTTTTTTCCAGACAACTCATCTCTCTGTACCTTGATTCCCTTTACATGGAGGCTGAGTTTGCAAACTTCTGTCTACATAGATAGTACTGTTGAACTAAGACCAGAGAGATGCAGGTTTAAATCCCTGCTTGTCCATGAAGCTCTCTTAGTGCCCTGATCCACTCATTTTTCATTAAGCACAGCCTACCTCACAGGGTTATTGTGAAAAATAAAATTGGGGGTAGGGGTGCCGGAGTTCTTTGGAGAAAACACATGATATAAGTAGACAAAGATAACAGATACAGACCCGCCCGTGTGCATACTTCTACATCTGCTGCACCACCAAGCTAGATGCTCTTTGCTAAATGCACATAAATAAGATATATTATTTCCATATGGCAGCATATTATTCGCAGTCAGCCATACCACCATTGTGGTTACAGAGAAAGACCGCAATTTAAGGGAAAGCAGTTTGGAAACACAATCGCTGCCCTAAAAACAAATGCTTTGGAATGCAGTAAATGCCTATTTTCAAACCACTCCAACCGCACTTAAAATATTATGTATGCCTTGATCCTAAGAGAGGGAATGTGTGTGTTAACATTAAGCCTTTGGTTCAATCATATATCCGATAAAGACACCCTGTGGGGCTGTAGGAAAACCACAATTACTGAATTTAATTTGTTTTTTTTAAGTAAGTCCCCCTCAAAATGATTTAGCCTTTCCTCAGAATCCATGTGGTCGAACTCTTTAATCTCTGTTCTGACAATATTGTATACACATGTCTGAGACAGGAGGTTCACTTCCCAATTTGCTTCTGTAACTTCCCAGGAATTCAAAAGAACCTGGCACTCAGGTTGTAGCTGGAGGCACATCTGGAGCCCATGTGTCATGGATCTCTTTCGGCACGTTTCTAGGCTGAATTCAAAGTGTCCTCAATCTCTTTATTTCCTTCAACCTGCTATGGAAGAGTCCATAAACGTAGCTGCCCCAAGCCAGCCATTCATCTTTTTGATACCTCCTATTTTAAAACATACAACCAACAGCTGCCTGCCTGCCACTTTCAGGTAGCTGCAAGAACTCAAGGGCTCCCACAGGGCCTACTGGCCCTGATTAGAGCAGGGGTAGGAATTGTACAACTCCATACTCTGCCCTGATTTGACAGGGAAAGTCATGATTAATCCTCTGTTGTCCCACTTTTTCAGTTTCCTTTAAAATGTCCTAGGCCATTTCCACCTTACACTGATCCCCTTTCAACTTCCTATGGAATTCTGGGGTTTGGAGTTCACTGATCCCAAAGAGCTCTCTGGCTGAGAATTCTAAAGGCCCCTCCGTAAACTGCAAACCCCAGGATTCCACAGGATGTTGAAAGTGGAATAATGGCACTATAACAGTGCAGTGTGGAAATGGCCCTAGTTTCTCTCTCTTCCCATTTTCTCTTTTTGTTCACTTCCCAATTTGCTTCCCCATCCCAGGCAGCTCATGCAGAAGCAAACTGCTGCAGCATCTCCTAGCTTGGTGTATTCTTCGTCATTGATAACTTTTGCTATCTTGACCATGCTCTGATGTTGCTTAGCCACATGTGTCCTGGTCTTCTGGTTGGTGAAATGCTGGAGGGGTATGTGATCCTCCAGATGTTCTTGGACTGCCAGTTACAGTAGTCCTAACCAGCATAGTCAATGGTGAAGAATGCTGGGTGCTGCAGTCCAACATCTGGAATACCAAATTGTTCCCATCACTGAACTAGTGTCCATATGAGAAAGAATATCTGAGTACAGTAATCTTTTCAGATTCGCTAGGGTTAGGGGCACAGGACCCCCATGAAAGTGAAAAAACTGTGAATAACTCTAGGCCCTCCCAAACCATATTTAACACACAAAAAAGTATGATCACCATATTCAATCCATCATGGATTCCCTTGAGGCATCAGGGTTCCTTCACAAGGCAGAAGTGGGGGGGGCTGGTGGGGCTTACAGCCATTTCCACTGCTGCCCTATACCATTTTTAATAGGGATTTACAAGCCTCGTTCGCAGTTCTGCAGTCTCACAAGGCTTGCAGTCCCTATTAAAAATGACATAGGGAGGCAGCAGAGGTGACAGGAAAGAATCTGTAAATAATCAAATCCGCAAAAGTGAAATTCGCAAATGTGGAGGGCTGACTGTATTTGAGCAGAGGCCCTATCATACTACACAGTATTATGATTCCACTTTAAATGCCATGGCAATGTCCTATGGAATCCTGAGATTTGCAGTTTGTTGAAACACTAGAGCTCCCTGGTTGAGCATTCTAAATGCCCCTACTTAAATTGCAGATCCCAGGATTCCATAGGATGTTGCCATGATAATTAAAATGGAATTACAGTGCTACAAAAGTGCTATTAACAGAAACACAGGCCCTTTTCGCATGTTACCTGTTTGTGCAGCAGGGGAGGGTGTCTCGCGCGAGAAGCCTCCTCCGAAACGCTGCTGCTTCCCCGCTCCTTCCTATTGCAGGTTGCTTCCTGATAGCGCGACCGTCGTGCTAGCGCCCTGCCCCTTCCTTCCGCTGGGCACTGTGGGAGCTGTAGGCTGCGCTGGGGGAGAAAGCGTGACCCGCCCGGCTCGCCAACGCACCGCACGCAGTTAAGTGCGCAAGAGTGCCGCAAGCATTGTGTGAGTGCGGGA
Source organism: Ctenosaura bakeri (assembly GCA_948474755.1). Lineage (NCBI taxonomy): Eukaryota > Metazoa > Chordata > Lepidosauria > Squamata > Iguanidae > Ctenosaura > Ctenosaura bakeri. The sequence goes on from CAOLHI010001524.1 coordinate 268,876, forward strand.
CATTTTTGGCTTAAAGCCAAAATTAAAAAATGTGCGCATGCCCCGCTTCAGCTTTGTGAGCGTCGCGCAAGTGGGAGTGCGTCGTACGGAACAACACTTCCATTTGTGCAATGCTCGGGGAGCACTTGCACACACACAAAAAACCTTGCAAAAAGGGCCACAGTTTCCAAGTCAAGGAAAATAATAGTCTTCCTATATTCTGGGCTGGTCAGGTCTCATCTGGAGTACTGTGTGTACTTCTGGGTGCCTTGTTTTAAGAAGGATATAGACAAACTGGAGCAAGTTCAGAGAAAAGCAATGAGGATAATAAGAGGTATGGAGAACAAAGCATATGAGGAAAGGCTGAAAGAGCTGGGCATGTTTGGCTTGGTGAAGAGAAGATGGAGGAGTGATATGATGGCCCTCTTTAAATACTTCAAGGCCTGTCACAAAGTGGAGGAGACAAGTTTGTTCTCTGCTGCCTCAGATGGTAGGACTAGATCTAATAGTTTGAAGTTACAAGAAGATAAATTTCAGATGAACATTACATCCGAAGGGTGTACATTTCGGGTTACATTTCGGAAGAAGATTTCAAGTGCTCTCCAGAAGGTTCAACGTGTTCTTATTTTCTTATGCAAGGCTCACTTGACCTGGTTCTTTTACACGTCTGTATTGTTAGTTGTCAATGAAACGTCTCCTGAAACATGTCAAATATATGTGTCAGTATCTTTTTTATGGTGTAGGAACTTATCCTTATTCTTTCCATATTATTTCTGCTTCTAGCAAGAAGTTACAAGTTACAAGAAGTAACAAGATGTAACTCGTTACAAGAAGTAATGCCTGAGAACACATCTGTTTTGTTAACTGAGATATACCTGTACTAGGAAATGGAAATGTACATACAGGTGCTGGAAGAACATTGCTATTTGCTTCACCCAAACTATCCCCCCAACCCTCTAACAGATCTCAAAAAAGTTACTTTTTTCTGAAAACCTCAAATGCTCCAGCCAGCATGATCAGTGACTAGGAGGTTCTGAAAGTGGTGTTCACTAACAAAATTGATACTCCCAAGACATTGTAAACTTCAATATGTTATCAATTCTTAGGTATGTTTAACTGTTCTTAGCCACGTTGAGTCCCAAACTGGGCAAAAGGGCAGGCTATAAATTAATACCAACATCTTTTAAAAAAAAAACTTCTTCAGACTCTGGCCCCTAAGCCAGGGCTTTCCAAACGGTGTGCCATGACATGTTAGTGTGTCACCTGAAGTGTGTAGGTGTGTCGTCTACAATCTTGGAAGTGTATGTTATTATTTATAAATCATACCTTTTAAAAATATATGAAAGGTTTTCATGAGATACATTGTGTCCCCATACATTTTGTTATTACAATTTATGTATGTGTCAGTATCTCTTACAAGTGGTTAGTTTAACCTCCACTTTGCGAGTAAAACTGAATTATTGTCTCACGAAATGATGCCCTATGCCTTATGAAAAACACCTTAGGGAGCTGGGTATGTTTAGTCTGCAGGAGAGAAGGTTAAGAGGGAACATGATAGCCACATTTAAATATCTGAAGGGATGTTATGTTGAGGAGAGAGCAGGCTTGTTCTCTACCACTCCAGAGACTAGGACAAGGAGCAATGGATTCAAGCTGCAGGAAAGGAGATTCCACCTGAACCTCAGGAAGAACTTCCTGGCAGTCAGAGCTGTCCAGCAGTGGAATATGCTGCCTGAGAGAGTGGTGGAGTCTCCTTCTTTGGAGGTTTTTAAGCGGAGGCTGGATGGCCATCTGTCGGGAGTGCTTTGAGGGTGTTCCTGCATGGCAGGGGGTTGAACTGGATGGCCCCTGGGGTCTCTTCCAACTCTATGATTCTATGATGCCTGTGTAAAAAGTGTGTCACCAACATGAAAAGTTTGGAAAGCTCTGTCCTAAGCTAAACTTCTGCGTTCAGGTGTGGTGGAAGATGCCCTCCCATTGCCAGTGTGAAAGGAAGATTAAATTGCCAGTCTGTTCAGCTTTTGTACATGGAATGGGCAGGAGGCACCATCTTGTCCTTCCCCTCAGCCAGCAAAATGTTCAGTACCAGCCTGAATGTTGACTTTGGTATCTCTTATTGGCATGACCATGAACTTTGGCTCCTGAATCCATTTTGTTCTGGAAGGAACCTCATGAAAATCTGCCAGGAGTGTGAATAAAGTTGCTGTAGAGGCTTGAATATTTGTATACGTGTTTCCTTTGTTGATTAGATTAAAGGGAGTTGCCTCCAGAAGCTATGGAAGCATGCCAGTGCCTACTGAACTGTCAAGCCGCCACCCAAAACATGAGGACTTCCTAAGAATTATCAGAGTGATGGATGAACCAGCTGCCTGCACTTTGTTATCACACTGGCTTGAAACTCAGCCAAAGAGGCACCAAGTCTAAATTGCAGGACCAGTCCTGCCATTAGGTAAACAGGCTGTTCATTCAGGCATCAAATTTGGGGTGTCAGACTCATGAAAAGGCAGCAAATTCTTTATTGCTTTCCTTGTTATTATTGCACTTTTTTTTCTGCCAGTGATGGGGAAATGTCTGCCCATTTTCAAGCCAAGGTTAGCCCAACCAGAATTTGGACAAGTTACTTTTTTAGTTAAAACTCCCAGAATCCTCCAGCTAGCATGGCCATGCTAGATAAGGGATCTGGGGAGATATATAGAGCCAGCATGGTATAGTGGCATTGGACTACGACTCTGGAAACCACGGCCATGTCTGCATGATGAGGCTGTCCTGCTATGGGGAAGCAATGGCAGTGGTCTACGGGTCGTGCTTCTTCTTGAAATCGTCACAGTCCTGCTGCCATCCCACCGCCACCTGTTGCAATCATAGGATATTTGCTCAATGGAATAAATGGTTAAGCACCTGCCATCATTCAACACTCCTGCCCCTCCCGGCCATGTAGAAGGGCAGGAAGCACAATGGAGACACTTCCTTCCCCAGCGCAGTATAGGAAACAGCCCAGCTGCACTGCAGAAGGCAGGCATGTGTCACTTGCGCTCCCTTCCGCGGGGAGCCAGCCAGGTGTCAAGGCAAGCATTTCCGTTGTGCTCCCTTCCCAGCAAAGGTGCTATTAGGATGGTGATGGGAGGATGACAGCATCAGGTAGGGTACAGAAATGGCCAAGGGTTTGATTCCTCACTTGGCTATGGAAACCCACTGGGTGATCTTGGAGTGTCACACACACTGAGCTCCAGAAAACCCATGACAGTTTTGCTTTAGGGTCACCATACACTGGAAACAGGAAGGAAGGAAGGAAGGAAGGAAGGAAGGAAGGAAGGAAGAAGCAAGCGACCCAGAAATCCAGTCACATATGTACATGCTGGGTACTGACACCACACTAGGTCATTGTACTGGAGTCCATAATTTGCCGCTGCCTCAAATTATTGTTTCCACCTCATCACACATTAGAATTGAAGGACTCAGACTTAGGACCTTTCACACTACACAGTTATAGTGCCATGATTCCACTTTAACTGTCATGACTGCATTGTAGAGAACCCTGGGATTTGTAGCTTGGGGAAGCTGAGAATTTTAAACAGCCCTCCCTTAAGGGCCAATTCCAGGATTCCATGGGACAGAACCATGGCAATTAAGAGTAATATAGCTCTGGAATTGTATAGTAGGACAAGACCCCGGTCTTAGAAGTCCATTTCCAATGGTGCCAGCACAGCAATGCCTTTCTACTGCTCCACAATTGCTCTCTGGGGAAAGACTTCATGCAGTCATGAAATGACATTTCATACTTTAAGGAGGTATGGAACCAGGGAACCAATCTTGAAAAAGAAACAGGGCGAAAACACATACAAAATTAAGTCTTAAATCCTGAAAAGCAACCTGCAAAACCCAGCCACACTGCCCAATCCCTAGTTTCTACTGCCTGAATACCCCCTTGGTCACTACCAGAGCGTAGGAAAGTTACTTTCTTGGACCACAACTCCCAGCAACCCCCAATCAGCATGGCCAGTAGTTGTTCTAGCTGTGGAATTGCAGTCCAAAAGAAGGTTTCCAAGTTCTGCCATGGCTATTCAGGTTGTCTTGCTACTGGGCCAAAATGTTAATATTTTACACACACACACTCCCATCTTTGCTTAGGCTCCCTCCTGGTGAGTTTGCCATCTCCACTCCATCTTCCAACAAAAAAGGGCCTCATGTTCTTTGCACAAACAAAACCTGACCTTTAAGTGAAAGAGTAGAAATCCTGAATCCAAATTAAACAACCACCATCTTAATCCTCCTGTAAGCAATCCTTTGGCTCAGGAAACAAAGTCTTCTTAATGAAGACTCCTTGTAAACAGCCAACACTAATGATATATCCTTCAGATCAATACAAACACAGTTTTGGATTCTACCGCAGTGCTTTCCCTCCCGTAATCCTAGCCTAAATTTAAACACACACACCCACATCAGAAGCCAATTCAATCTGTCACCCTCATCTGTTAAGGGCACTAGATGTCTCCAGAAAGGCGCCAGTTTGGCTGACATATTTTTGTAAACGGATAACTTGGAGATGTCACTTTTTTGGACTGCGATACCCAGAATTCCCCAGATTGCTTGGTCATTGGTTCTCCGAGCTGCAGAATTCTGGGAAGGTAGTCCAAATAAATAATGTTTCCCAGCTCTGAATAAATGGGTTACTGCCACAAAATCCAACATAACACAGTGGCTTTCCGAGTGTATTCTAGGAGAGAGGAGATTATCAGAAAAGCTGGCCCTGCTATTAGGTAGAGTGAGAAAACTGCCTCTGGTGACAGATAATGGGGGGAAACTTCCCAGCCATTCCTCCTGAGATTCCCATGCCATCCCCCTCTGTGTAGGGGAATCCTATGGAATCCTGGGGTTGGCAGCTCAGGGAGGGGCCCTTAGAATTCTCAGCCAGAGAGCTCTGAATAGGCTGGTTGCTATGGAGACAAGGCCTAGCAGCAACTCCCCTCATGAACCCAACCTCTATGTGTTAACAACTCTGAATACAGACTGGATTGGGGAATATGGGCAAAAGTTACAGGTACTGAACAATACAGCTTGGGGCATTAGAGACACAGGATTTCAAATCTGTGTATTTCAACTGCATCTCATTCCTAAGGTAAGGTAATTCCTAAGGCATTTCTAACAAGTGTTACCTATGAGAAAATAAAATCCCGGGCAACGCCAGGTAAATACACTAGTAATACTATGATTCCACCTTAACTGCCACGGCAACACCCCCTGGAAAACTAGGGTTTGTAGTCTGATGAGGCACAGGAGCTTTCTGGATGGGAAATCTAAATTTGTTGTTGCTGATGGTGTTGCCTGCAGGTCATTTTCAACTTATGGCAACTGTAAGGCAAAACTATCATGGGGTTTTCTTGGAAACATTTATTCAGAGGGGATTTGCAATTGCCTTTCCCTGAGGCTGAGAGAGTGTAACTTGCCTAAGATCATCCAGTGGGTTTCCATGTACTGAGCAGAGATTTGAATCCTAGTCTCCCAGAATCCTAGTCCAATGCTCAAACCACTACAACATGCTAGATGCACCCCTCCATAAATTCCACTTACTAGGATTCAACAGGACAGAACCACAGCAGTTAAAGTGGAATCATAATGCTATAACTGTGTAGTGTAAAAGGGTTCCATCACTAAACCGAGATAAATTTTGTTGGTCCATCTTGTTTCTATAGGCCCTTTCACACTATGCAGTTATACCACTATGATTCCACCTTATATTCCATGGTTGAATCCTATGGAATGCCAGGTTTGTCGTTTGATGAGTCACTAGACATCGCTGGCAGAGAATTCTAAATGCCGCTCCCTAAACTGCAAATCCCAGAATTCCAGGGCACAGAACCAATGGAAGTTGAAGTGGAATCATAGCACTACAATTGTAGAGTGTGAAAGGGCCCTATAGGTGGAATTAGGGTTAGGTGTGCCATCTTGTTTTCTTCCTCTGGCAAGAAAGTGGCTGGCTCTGCTTATTGCAACGTCCCACTAAGATAATATAGAAAAGAAGTCTCTGCAGATTCCAAGAGTGTGGATCATAAATCTTTCCCCACAATCTCCAGTGTAAGAGGGCATGTTTTACCATGATAAAGGGGGACCCCATCTGTCATATTACCAGGTTTGGCCCAAGACCTTTGGTTACAAGAGGCAAAAGACAAGAATCCTCTAGGCCAGTGGTTCTCAACCTTCCTAATGCCGTGACCCTTTAATACAGTTCCTCATGTTGTGGTGACCCCCAACCATAAAATTATTTTTGTTGCTACTTCATAACTGTAATTTTGCTACCAAAGGGGACAGGAGGACGCGAGCACATGGCTCGTGCTTGCGCACCACCACCGAGGAGGGAATGGAGCCTAAGACCATTGGAAATATGCGCCACCAGGAGCCCTGGTGGCGCAGTGGTTAAATGCCAGTACTGCAAGCCACAAGGTTGTGAGTTCAATCCTGCCTGGCTCCAAGGTTGACTCAGCCTTCCATCCTTTCGCAGGTCGGTAAAATGAGTACCCTGCTGGTTGGGGGCATGTATAGAAATGTATCGAAATACATGCTATTTGTAAGTTGTTCGAAGCCTCGATCCATATGGAGAGGTGGGATACAAATAAATAATAATAAAAAACATGTATTTTCCAATGGTCTTAGGCGACCCCTGTGAAAGGATCGTTCGACCTCCAAAGGGGTCGCGACCCACAGGTTGAGAACCGCTGCTCTAGGCGTTGTTGGTGGCTTCCATGTCAGTAAGGCAGTGAATTCATTCTGGGTTTTAGTTTAAAGTAGTTATCCAGTCTGTTGAATCTGTTTTGGGAATACAGTTCAGCATCTTGGACAGTTCCTTATAGCATAAACTAGGGTTATCAGATGTCCCTTATTATAAGAGATGTCCCTTATGTTAGAAAGCTTGCCCGTTACAGGGCTTACAAGAGTTCCTTTATTATGTGGACTAAACCAGGGCCTTAAAGACCTGTCTGCTCTTGGAAGATAAGCAGGGTCAGCCCTGCTTCATAGTTGGATGGGAGACCACCAATGAATATCAGGTGCTGTAGGCTATATGTCAGAGAAAGGAACTGGCAAAATCATCTCTGAGTATTCCTTGCCTAAGAAGATCCTATGAAATTCAATTCATATGATCACACAAACGCATACAAACCAGGTGCATACACATACTCTTAGAACTACATACAGACACACAGGGACTGAATCAAATTCCGAACTAACATCCCCACCCTGTATTTTGGATTGTGGACCCTTCCTAAAGACACAAATGTGTGTATCTTGAAATTTAAACATGTGGACAGTATGTTAATTTTACAGGGAAACACATGACTAAGTTAATTGAAATTAATACTTTCATTTGATATTTAGGTATAACACAAACTTGCTATTAGTCACTTCCTCATGGTCCATCCTACATGTCATGTATGGACTAAGACCTAGAATGATGTTACTGGATGCTCTGCCCCCCACACACCATGCTGTACAGAGGTCACTGAGTTGCCGCATTCTGCCCAATGGTAGGGCTGGCCCTGTCCTTCAGTGTCTCTAACCTTATGCAAATAAAATGAAAACAAGTCACAACAGTCACTTTCTATGTGGTCAAAAAGCATCTTCCAATAATGCTTTCAAAGAAGGATTTATTCCAAATGTCTTGGGCTTAAATAAACCATTTCTTCGGCATTTCATTCCCTTCTTGTCCTTGTAATTGGTGGTTCCCATCTGTTTTTCTTGGCAAAATGGCACTCTCTCAATAGGAAACTACCATGATCTGGGGAACCTTGTGGTTTGTGCAGTGGGGACTTGCTCAGTGAAGAAATGAATCCACTCCAGGTTTGAGGCTGAATTTGAAATAAGCTATCCAAACGGCTGAAACTATTTCAGGGATAGGCTTCAGCACACTGGATAGCTGCTTTAATGCTCAGATTGAAAAGTGGCCTGGATTTACCATCTCACTGACATGAAGCCATCAACTGGCTTGAACTCTGAAGAGGAGCACTCTGCACTGCAACATTTTATTGCAGCTTCTGCTTCTCCATTGTTCCCCAGGACCACCATGTGATCTTGTTAAAGGAAGCACTTCCTTTGATTTGATTTAACTCAATGATTCTCAAACTGTGGAGCATGACTCTAAGGCTATTTCCACACTAGCCTGTTATAGCGCTCTGATTCCACTTTCAACATCCTCTGGAATCCTGGGGTTTGCAGTTTTGGGAGGGGCCAGCCGGCCCCTCCCGAAACTGCAAACCCCAGGATTCCAGAGGATGTTGAAAGTGGAATCAGAGCGCTATAACAGGTTAGTGCAGAAATGGCCTAAGAATTGCTCAAGGGAGGGACAAGAAAAGTCAGCCTGCAAGTACAGCAAACAGGAAAGATGAGAGCAAGCCTGTGTGTGTGTGTGTGCGCGCGCGCGCACGTGTGTGTGTGTGTGTGTGAGAGAGAGAGAGAGACTGAAGACTTGACTGGTCCCTGAAAAAGAGCAAAGGAAAGCATCTTTCCTCATTATGCCTTCCTCCAACTTCAGACATAGAGCTTTTCCACCCTATACTGTTATAGTGCTATTACAGTCATCCCTCCACATTCACCAGGCTTAGGGGCACAGGACCCCCGTGAAAGTGGACAATCCGTGAAGAACTCTAGGCCCTCCCAAACTATATTTAATACACAGAAAAGTATGATCACCATATTCAACCCACCGTGGATTCCTTTGAAGCATCAGGGTTCCTTCACAAGGCAGAAGTAGGCAGCTGGTGGAGCTTATGGCTGCCCCACATCATTTTTAATAGGGACTTAGTGATGCTGGTCTATGACCGTAATAATAAAGATTAGATTAGAATAGGGACTTACAAGCCTCGTTTGCAGTTTCTCAGTTTCACGAGGCTTGCAGTCCTTATTAAAAATGGTATAGGGAGGCAGCAGAGGTGAAAGCAAATGATCCATGAATAATCAAATCTGCAAAAATGAAAATGAAACCCACAAACATGGAGGGCTGACTGTATTCTGCTGGCCCCTCCCTAAACTTCAAGCTCCAGGATTCCATAGGATGTTGAAAGCGGAATAATAGTGCTATAACAGTCTAGTGTGGAAATGGCCTAGGACTTGCTATCTGTGAAGCCGCATTGATGTCCCTGTCCCTCTTTCTCCTCTTAATCCTATACTACATCAAGGGGGGTGGTGATGTCGACATGTAAATGTAAAGTGGTTCACAGGAGTACAAAGTTGAGAACCATCGGTTTAACCACCACTATTGTGTTCATACTCCACAACTATTGTCGAGCCAGTGGCTGGTCCAAAGCAATGAGAAACAGTAGCGAGCTGGAAATTTTGACTCAGAAAATTTGAGTCTCTCTCTGCTTAATAGGGCGCCTCGAACATAATTTCCTAGTTTCTGCCAGGAACCCAAAACATATGTGTGCTGTTTGTTACTTGTGTGTGACTACAAAGAGAGGGGAAAAGGTCCTGTTATAGATTAGGTCACCAAAACTCCATCTTTTGGGGAAAATTCCTCCAGCATAGATAAATTTTTCCAAACCACATGTTAAATTCATTATAATTTTATGAATTCTTTATAATCTTCTGAAATAGGAACACAGACAGCTGCCTCATACTGAGTAAGACTTTCGGTCTATTTGACATTAGTATCAGCCCTAGTTGCAACCCTTTCCCAAAAGAGATTGTCATGATGGCTACTTGCTCAGACCTTGTTACAAAGCATGGGGTTCTAGCATATACTGGTGAATCACATCAAATCAACAATTGTCTCCTATTCCTATAATTCTGAATAGCTGAGAAAAGCAAGAAGCTTATAATGACCCTGCCGACACTTACCTTGGTATGTTAGCTGGAGGACTGTGGAAAGTGGGAACCAAAAGGTAACTTCTCTGAGCTCTGGGACAACCTTAGCAGTTTCATTTTCTCTCACATTTAAAATACATAGTTTAAATTTCAACTCCTTTCTATCAAATTTATGAAGAAGTCTGAACCTTTCGGAAAGTTTGTATCTAAATGAAGCCAAGAAAATTTATATCCATGTCTTGTCTCAACGGTTAGATGGAACCTCCAGGTTTAGAGACAATGTACCTGCGACTATGAGTCGCCTGCGAGGAGGGGGAATGGCAGGGGGAGGAATATTTGTCCGCATACCATATTTGTGAGCTTCTAGCACAGTGCTGGCAGTCACTTGTGCCCACCTATTCTAAATATCGTTAGACTACAGTTCCTATCATTCCTGATCATTCCTGGATGAAACCTGTGGGAACCGAACACAATAATATCTGGAAAGTCCAAAGTCTTCCAGAAACTGTCCTAGAAATCTTCGAGTTAGGAAGAGATGGGGGTAAGGGGGAAAAAAAATCTGAGATTGATACAAAATGAACAAGGGTAATTATGGACAAGGTTATGCAGTACAAAGTCACAGAGTAATAGAGTTGTAGAATTATTGAGTTAGAAGGGTTCTCATGGACTATTAGGTCCAGCCCTGTGCTCAGTGCAGGATCTGCAGCTAGAGCATCATCAGCAGGTAGCTAAGATGTCCAGAGAAGGAGACCTCTCTAGACCATTGGTTCCATGCCAAACTGCTCTGACTGTCAAGAAGTTCCTTCACACGCTCCATCAAAATCTACTCTCCCGTAACTTCAGTCCTAGTTCTACTCTCTGAGCCAGAAGAGAACAAGCCGGGTCCCTCCTCTCTGTGACAGCCCTTGAGGTATTTAAAGAAAGCAATCATGTCACTCCACAGCTTTCTCTTCACTGAGCTGAACATGTCCAGCTTCTTCAACCTTTCTTCATACATTTTGTTGTCCATCCCTTTTATTACCCTTGCTGCCCTTCTCTTAGCCCACTCCAACTTAGCTATATCGTTCTTAAAACGAGGCACCCGGAACTGAACACACGACTCCACATGAAGCCTGACCAGCTCAGAATATCGTGGGACTGTTACTTCCCTCCACTTGGAAACTATTGCTATTGACGCAGGTATGTTTTGTCCTGTGTGTTGGCTTAGAAAAGCTACTCCTCTGGACTAAACTCCCATACTGTTTGAGGGATTTGTCCTCAAAAATTAACTTTTCCCCAACTTTCTGTGTTAAGAAAGAGAAATAAGGATTGGAATTCAAAGTTCCCCACCTTAAACCTGCTTTCTTGGAAACAAGTCCTGTTGATTTTATTGATGGTGCTAACTTCTAAGTAAATAAGCTGAGTACTACAGCTTTAGTCCACATTTTCAGCATATGATTTATTCATCATTTGGATGTTGAAAGCATCTTCCCTTCAGGTCTAATTGAAGGTGGAAACTGTGCAGATCATCAAAAGCCCCACGTTGTTGAACTGCAGCTCCCAGCAGCCCTAGCCAGTATAGCCAATAATGAGGAAGGAATAATAATGAAGCTGCGATTCAACATTTGGAGGACCATATGATTCCCATCCTTGGTGTAGCTAGCAATTGGGGAGGACAGATGGTGGGTGTAGTAGGATAAGCAACTTTGTAGTGTGGAGCTAATTGTCACCCTGCTCCCCCCAAAACAAGTGCTTCCTATGGTGGCTTTTGATCATGAGTGGACACTCCGTGGTTCCCCTAGGGCAGCTTGATCAAGACTTAGGGCCTTTCCACACTACACTGTTATAGTGGTATTATTCCACTTTCAACATCCTGTGGAATTCTGGGGTTTGTAGTTTAAAGAGGCCAAAGAGCTCTCTGGTTGAAAGGTCTAAATGCCCCTCCCTAAACTACAAGCCCTAGGATTCCACAGGAGTTGAAAGTGGAATAATTGCACTACAAAATTGTAGTGCAGAAAGGCCCTATACCAGACTGTGCAAAGATGGTTTCCTCACTATATGATAGCAGCTGCAAGAATGCTGTTTGCTGAAAACCTGGAAACAGATGAAAGTGCCAACAATGGATGAATGGATTGTTAAGGCTGAGTTAGCCCAACTGGCCAAGTTAATGTGAGTTTTAAAGTATAAGCCAATTGAAGTGTTTTGTTTTTTTTATATAGAAGCTGTTAATGGACTTTTTGAGCAATAAAAAAATCTAACAATACAGTAATCAGTGGCTGTGGTTACTAGAGAGCCAGCATGGTGTAGCGGTCTGATTATTGGGCTATGACCCTGGAACGTTTGATTCCCTGCTCAGCCATGGAAACCCACTAGGTGCCCTTAGTTGAGCATGTCACACACTCTCAGCCCCCAGAAAACCCCATGATAATCACCATCAGTCAGAAACAACCCGAAGGCATGCAGTAGGAATACTTCGTTGGATCTGTAATCATAGAATATTGTTGTTGTTAACTTTTTTCTTCTTTCATTATGGTTTGGTTTGTGTTTTGGTAAGTTAGTGTCTAGTTAGTGTTTTAGCTAGTTATTGGCTAGTGTATTAGTTTAGTGTGCTAGTACTGTGTTTTAGTTTTTTCTTTCCCTTTTGTCTGTGTTTTCCTTCTCTTTCTTTCTTGAATGTATATTGCTTTGATTGACATTAAGATTGTTTCTATAAAATTAATTAAAAGATTTTTTTTTTCCAAAAAGACTATACTAGGCCCCAGGATTTCAGAGCCAAATTCTGAAATCTAGCAATACTTTCTTGTGATATCATGGGAAGCAGGCCCTGGTGATGTCACTATGCGGAAGGCCCAATGGTGTCATTAAGCATAATACATTAAGATTCAACCACAGTTGCACATAGTATGACATTTAAATAAAAAACACCAAGTCTAGAAAATAAAGAAACACACACACACACACACACCTTTTGCAAGATAGCGCTCTCACCCTGAGATTCTTTCTCTTCACCTTGAGGGTCGGAGAAACAGGACCATGGGTTGAAATCTGGCTACCTTGGGCTCTTCAGAGGTTGGACTGCAACTCCAACCAGTGCAGCCCGCTGCAAAAGATGATGGGAGTTGCAGTCCAAAAACATCTGGAGAGCCAGAAGTTGCCCACTGACAAGTTGCCTCTTTGTAATAGAGGATAGAGGGAGACTTGGCTAGGGCAGGCCCCATCATTTGACAGACTGAAGTGGCTACCTCAATCCTGAAATTTTTAGGTGTCATGAACAGCAGCAAACTGTTAATTATTTACATTGCTGTCTTTGTTTTTTTGCCTCTGCCAGGAAACAAGGAAAGGACTATTGGAATATTCTGTTTCATGGGTGAGTCATGGGGGGACTGGAGAGCATGCCATGTCTTTTTATGATTCAGGCAACAAAATATCTTGGGCTGGCTCTGCTCTTGTGTACATTTTTTAAAGGAAATGATAACAACCCTAATCTTGAAACGGGGCCTCCTCTCTCAAAACGTGCGAGGGAAGGATTGAGAGAAAAGGAATTAGCTACAGCTGGACAATAAAAAAACGCTCACAATTGTTGGGCTAATTCTACAATGCACTGGGGTGCATCACAGCCTACAGCCACGGCGGCCTCTGGATCGGCTCCCAGCTGTCTCTTCCTCCGTCTCCCTTGGAGCTGTTTACTGTGTGTTAAATTCTTCTGTGAATAATACAAAAGGTCTCCACCCAAAAAATCCATTGCAGTCTGCGACAGAGCTTGGTAGAACTCCGTCTCCCAGAATTCCTCCTGCCAGCATGGTGGGGCAGGGGGCAGCTCTGAAAGCTGAACTCCCCCCCCGCCCCAAATGTAGCTTTTCTGAGAAAAGCACTGCACATATGTTCAGAAGTACTCTTCTTTCATCCATTGGCATGTTGGGGAGCTGAAACCAGGCTTTGAAAAGGAGAGCTGAAGTGCTGGTTCAAAAGACGCTCCTGTCTTTACCACTTCTAGGCATCTCCCTTCAACATCTCCCCCTTCCCTGTAATTATACACGTCCCTCAAGGCTCTCTCTTTCTTTGGCTGCTAAAGGGGATCCAAATACAGCAAATGCAGGCAGAGAAAGGGTCTTTTCAGGGCCTATTTCCTCAGGAAGCGAAGAGTTTGGAGCCATGCCCTGAACGGACGGCACACGTACAAGAGGCTTCTGTCTGAGCCAGCTTCTCTACCAGCCGCCCTGGCTCACGCTCACCAAATCTGAGTCCTCCTATTTTCTCAGTCCCCCATGTGGATCGCACATGTCTCTGAGGGAGTTGGGAAAAAGAGGCACACGTTTCAGGGACCTGAGCTTGCATTTGGGGAGCTACAAATCCCAGAATTCCCTGGTCATGCTGGGCAGAAAATTATTTTTTTTTTAAAAAATCCAAGCTCTTCCAGTGTGCACTACACAATCATAGTACATTGATATCACTTTAACTGCCCATGGCTCTGTCCTATGGAATCTGGAATCAGTAGTTGTAGAAGGTCATTAGAATTCATTAGAATTCTCTGCCAGAAAGTTCTAGGGCCTCACCAAACTACAAATCCCAGGATTCCAAAGGACACAGCCATGGCAGTTAACCACAGCTGTTGCATTAACTTAGTACAAGGTTAAGAGGGGACATGATAGCCATGTTTAAATATTTGAAGGGATGCCATGTAGAGGAAGGGGAGGGCTTGTTTTCTGCTGCTCCAGAGACCAGGATGAGGAGCAATGGATTCAAGCTGTGGGAAAGGAGATTCCACCTGAACCTCAGGAAGAACTTCCTGACAGTCAGGGCTGTCCGGCAGTGGAATCTGCTGCCTCGGAGTGTAGTGGAGTCTCCTTCCTTGGAGGTTTTTAAGCAGAGGGTAGATGGCCATCTGTTGGGAGTGCTTTGAGGGTGTTCCTGCATGGCAGGGGGTTGGACTGGATGGCCCTCATGGTCCTTCCAACTCTACATTTCTATGATTCTATGATTCTACATAACCTCCAGTATTTCACAGATGAAAACCAGGACACGCATGGTCAACCAACATCAGGGTGTGGTCAAGATGGCAAAAGATATTAATGAAGAAGAGCACAACAAGCTAGGAGAGACTGCAGCAATCTGCTTTTGCCTAAATCTACTGGGAAGGGCAAGACTCTGTCCTCTCCTCTCCTCTCCTTTACCCCATGCTGACTTAATTGAGTGCAAACTACTTTTGCCCTTCAAATTCAGGCCATTTTTGCTCTACACTGTTATAATGCTATTATTCCACTTTCAACATCCTGTGGAATTCTGGGGTTTGTAGTTTCCTGAGGCCAAAGAGCTCTCTGGCTGCGAAGTCCAAAGGATCCCCCCCTGTAAACTGCAAACCCAAGGATTCCACAGGATGTTGAAAGTGGAATAACAGCACTATAACAGTGTAGGGTGGAAATGGCCTCAGTTTGCAGCAATTGTAATAAGTGAAGGACAAAGGAGGAAAGTGGAAGGAAGAGAGAAAAAACAGGACATTTTAAAGGCAGCTGAAAAAGTGGGATAGCAGTGAATTAATGTGGACTGTCTCTGCCAGATCATGACAGTTGGAGTGTATGGTACAGTAGTACCAAGGTGCAATAATTTGAGTAGTGTGAAAAGGAACAAGCAGGACTTTGTCTAATCTCTCATTCCCCTCATTTGCAAGCCACCATGCCCTTTTCTCCTCAAGGTTCTCCAGAATGTTCTGGCTCTCAAGAGAGGAAAAAAATAGCATCTGACTAAAGAGAAGAAACGAGTATTGTTGGAATTTGGGAGATGCAGGTTCAAGATGGCCTTGGGCCACTCCCTCTCACTCCTTCTCTCAGCCCCCTGTTACACTACACTATTGCAGTGCCATGATTACACTTTAACTGCCATGGCAACACCCTATGGAATCCTGGGGTTTGTAGTTTAGGGAGGGGCATTTAAAATTCTCAGAGAACTCTTGGGCCTCACTAAACTACAAGCCCCAGAATTCCAGAAGACGTTGCCATTGTGGTATAACTGCATCCTGTGGAATCCTAGTTTGTAGTTTGATGAGACATTACAACTGTCTGGCAGAAAAATCTAACAACCACATAAAACAACAAGCCCCAGGATTCCACAGGATGCAGCTGTGGTAGTTAAAGTGGAATCAAAGTACAATAAACATATAGTGTGAAAGAGACCAAACTGGGGTGTAGGAGTACTGTGCATTTTGCATTGGATATCTCTTTCATACCATACAATTAAAGCACTTTGATTCCACTCTTAACTGCCACACTGCATCTTGTGGAATCCTGAGATTCGTAGTTTCAGCAGGCACAGAACTTTCTCGCAGAAACCACATAAAGCCCTAGAATTCCATAGGACAGAGCTACGGCGCTTAAAGTGGAATTGGAGGGTTATAATTGTGTGGAGTGAAAGAGACCAGACCCATTTCCACACGACACTCTTATAGCACAATGATTCCACTTTCAACCTCCTATGGAATCCTGGGGTTTGCAGTTCCGAGAGGGGCTGACTGGCCCCTCCCGAAACTGCAAACCCCAGGATTCCATAGGAGGTTGAAAGTGGAATCATCATGCTATAAGAGTGTCGTGCGGAAATGGCCCAAATCGGGGCCCAGGGGTACTGTGTATGCCCCATTGGACTTATTGGAGAAAAGGTGGGATATCAGTATAACTCATAATGGCTGAAAACTGACATTTTTTAATGTAATAATATGAGTATGTCCCATGGTTAGATCTGAAAGTAACAAATACCTAAACAAATGGTGCACCTCAGCCCAGTCAAGGTGCAAAGTGAGCCAGGCTGGGCAAATTATTTTGGCACTCAAGGCAGCAAATCGCACAAGCACCACTCCTGCTCCCTGGCAAGAAAGATCCAGCAATCATAAAATAGCAATTACTACCCTTTCATGACACTGCAGATCAATAGCCTAAGCTGACAATCACACTGCCTGCAACCTGTAATTTAAAACTGAATTTATTTGTCCCTCAAATCTCCAAAACTATTTGCCCCATTTGCAGGAGCCAACGCAGCGGTTTGGGTGTTGAGCTAGGACACTGGGAGATCAAGGTTCAAATCCCTGCTCAACCCCACTAGGTGACCTTGGCCAAGTTATTCTCTCTCAGCCTCAGTGAAAGGCAAAAGCAAACCCCCTCTGAACAAATCCTGCCAAGAAAACCCTGTGATAAATTCACCTGAGGGTCACCATAAGTCAGAAATGATTTGAAGACACACAACGATGCCAACAAACCCCATTTGTCCTATTATTTCCTCGCAACAGCCCCATACCCTCTTAACATTTCACAGACAAAAACTGTGACACTTGTGGCCAAGCAACATCAAAATATAATCAAGATGGCAAAAGTAATTAATGAGGAACAACACACAACTTTAGGAGAGGCTGCAACAATTCACTTTGGCTGGAGTCTACACAGAAGGGCAAGATTCTGCACCTCTTGTCCTCCACCATCAGCACCTTATTCAAGCAACTACTTTGGCACTTTGAATTCAGTTTGCAGCAGCTGAAGTAAGCCAAGGACAAAGGGGGGAAGTGGGAAGAGGAGAGAAAAACTGGGACATTTTAAAAACAGCTAGTAAAGTGGGAAGGCAAAGGATTAATCAGGGCTGTCCCTACCAAATCAGGACACTTGAAGGGTATGCAGCTCTCATAGTTGGTCTCAGAGGCACATCTAGGGTGCGGCAAGCAGGGCACATGCCCTGGACACTATTGCCAGGGGGTCGCAAAAAAGCCAAAGCTTTCCACCTGGGCCTGGCCCACTGCCCCCACCAGGGTCGTTATAAGGCCAGTGTGGCAGCAGCGGCAGTAGCAGCAGCCCCCTCACCCAGGCCTGGTCCGCCACTCCCCCGCCAGGGTTGTTCTTGGCCGAGTGCAGTGGTGGTGGCAGAAGCAGCCCCTCCACCCAACCCTGGCTTGCCACCGTCCCCACCAGGGTCTTCTTCTGCCCAGGAAGGAGGGGGTGGTGGAAGGAGAAGCAGCAACATTTAGGGGTGCAACTTCCACACTTGCCCTAGGCACTGTTGAACCTAGATACACCACTGGTTGGGCAAGACTGAGTATTATGTGTCTGGCCTTAAGAACACCTAATAATCCTAACTGGTGAGTGTTAAATTGAATTTTATGAGACAAATAGGAGTTTCAGCTTTTCATACAGAGACTTTCACATATAGCCTCTAAGGCTTCGATTTCAGCAGCGCTGAGTTCCCTTCTTGGGTCATTTTTGTTGGTTTTTTGTTCTTTGGCAGAGGGATATTTTGTGCGGCTGTTTATTTATTGAAGGTATTTCATCACTTAAGATTTCAGGACAGTCTACAACATATAAATAATTGCTTAGAAACCCAAGATAATACAAACAACAACATAAAACCCAATCCTGCTATCAAACAGCCATTTATCTGTTTAAGCACAATTTCAATTAGCTAAGTAGACTGTGGAACTATACATATTTAAATGTCTGGCTTCAAAAAATAATAAATGTTGTAACCTGAAAGTGATGGGACTGTATATTAGGCTTAAGGCAGCTTTTTAAAAGAAAGACATTCAATGGTGAGCTTGGAAAAGTTACTGTTGGGGGTTGACACCCCAAAGTTTGTCAGCTGCTGCAAGATTCTAGGAATCACAGTCTTCCAAATTTACTTTTCTAAACTCTGTTCCAAAGTTCAGGGCCACCACAGGTAAGTCCTTCTCTTTCTAATTATATGACACATTTCTGAAAAGGAAGACATTTCACAGATGAAAACTGGGGCCATTTCCACACTACATTCTTATAGTGCTATTATCCCACTTTCAACCTCCTGTGGAATTCTGGGCTTTGTAGTTTCCTGAGGCCAAAGAGCTCTTTGGCTGAGAAGCCTTCATTCCCCTCCCTAAACTACAAATCCCAGGATTCCACAGGATGTTGAAAGTGGAATAATAGCACTACAACCACGTAGTGCGGAAAAGGCCTGGGACATGTGTGGTTGCCATCAGAGTGTGGACAAGGGGGTAGAATTTATTAATGAGGAAGGAGACACAAGCTAGGAGAAGATGCAGCAGCTTGCCTTTACCAGAACCTCCTGGGAGGGGAAAAACTCCATCAGCCCTCTCTCTTCTTCCCCCTGCAGAGTTCACTGAGTGCAAACTATTTTTGCATTTTGAACTCAGGCCTTTTCCACACAGGGTTTTTGAAACGGTGCAGTCCGTCCTCCAAGGAGGAGTCTGCATCTCGGACCGGACTGGGTCGGACCTATTTAAGGTAGATCCACACTTCAGTCCGGTCCGGAATGACCCCAAGTGGTCCTCCAGCGTGCTTTTGAAAGACCTGATTTTTCTGGTCTTTCAAAAGCATGCAGCGTGCCACTGTGAGCCTGCTCCCTTATGCAGATCACAGGCTCGCACCAATGCGAGCCTGTGATCTGCCCAGGGGCAGGCTTTAGGCTGGTGAGCTTCAGCAGTTGGTTGAGACCCTTGACCAACTGGAAGCCGCCATTTGGGATGCCGGAGCAGTACGTATTGACGAGCACGCACTGCTCCGGAGCGCTGTGGACCGGATCGGGGAGCCGCCATTTGGGACGCCGGAGCAGTGCGTATTGATGAGCACGCACTGATCCGGAGCGCTGTGGACCGGACTGGGGAGCCGCCATTTGGGACGCCGGAGCAGTGCGTTATTGACGAGCACACACTGCTCCGGAGCGCTGTGGACCAGACCGGGGAGCCGCCATTTGGGACACCGAAGCAGTGCGTATTGATGAGCACGCACTGATCCGGAGCGCTGTGGACTGGACTGGGGAGCCGCCATTTGGGACGCCGGAGCAGTGCGTTATTGACGAGCACACACTGCTCCGGAGCGCTGTGGACCAGACCGGGGAGCCGCCATTTGGGACACCGAAGCAGTGCGTATTGATGAGCACGCACTGATCCGGAGCGCTGTGGACCGGACTGGGGAGCCGCCATTTGGGACGCCGGAGCAGTGCGTTATTGACGAGCACACACTGCTCCGGAGCGCTGTGGACCAGACCGGGGAGCCGCCATTTGGGACACCGAAGCAGTGCGTATTGATGAGCACGCACTGATCCGGAGCGCTGTGGACCGGACTGGGGAGCCGCCATTTGGACGCCGGAGCAGTGCGTTATTGACGAGCACACACTGCTCCGGAGCGCTGTGGACCAGACCGGGGAGCCGCCATTTGGGACACCGAAGCAGTGCGTATTGATGAGCACGCACTGATCCGGAGCGCTGTGGACCGGACTGGGGAGCCGCCATTTGGGACGCCGGAGCAGTGCGTTATTGACGAGCACACACTGCTCCGGAGCGCTGTGGACCAGACCGGGGAGCCGCCATTTGGGACACCGAAGCAGTGCGTATTGATGAGCACGCACTGATCCGGAGCGCTGTGGACTGGACCAGGGAGCCGCCATTTGGGACGCCGGAGCAGTGCATATGGATGAGCACATACTGCTCCAGAGCGCCGTGGACCGGATCGGGGAGCCAAAAGGTCCGGTGAGTAGCGGCGCAGGGCAATTCCCTCGCCCAGTGTGGAAAAGGCCTCAGTTTGCAGCAACTGAAGTAAGCTAAGGACAAAGGGGGGAAGTGGGCAGAAGATGTAGAAATGAAGACATTTTAAAAGCAGCTGGAAAAATGGAATGACAAAGGATTTTATCTCACAAATCAGAACAGTTCGAGGATATGGAGACAGAGCAGAAGACCATGAAATATGGGCAGCTGTTTTAAAATTGGGGATCAACCTCAAGCAAATCATTCAGTAATCTAACCAGTACCTTCAGCTAGCCTTTAATCTAGGCTTTATTGTTCTTGGAATAAAGAAGCACATCTACCACACATCTATCATGACTATTTATCACTGTGATGGAGTCTGGGGGTGTGGCTATCTTGAGTGGCAGATCAGCCCCAGCAACAGGTTGCCAGGCAACCAGAGTAGCCACTCAAGAGAGAAACCCAACCTATTAGTCTGAAGGAGGTGTTGAAGGCCTGAGAGGGACACACACACACACAGAAGGCACACCGAATTGGTTTTGTCAGACTTTAGGAAGGAAGCGCTAAGAGTCAGTCCTTCAGCTGGAGAGGGGGACTGAGCGAGAGCACATGTTTTCTCAGAGAAAGGGCCTTTCCACACTACACTGTTACAGTGCTATTATTCCACTTTCAGCCTCCCATGGAATTCTGGGGTTTGTAGGTTCCTGAGGCCAAAGAGCTCTCTAGCTGAGAATTCCAAACCCCCCCCAAACTGCAAATCCCAGGATTCCATAGGAGGTTGAAAGTGGAATAACAGCACTGTAGCAGTGTAGTGTGGAAATGGCCAAAGTTTAGAGAGAGAGGCAGAAGACAAATCAACCCACTTTTGAATCTGGCCAGAGAGAGTGACCTGGATATGAGAACTGAGCCTTTGAGCAACAGGGTAGCCAAAGGGCTGTGTATGTGAGACCTGTGCCTTTATGCTGGTATAAAGATAAAAGGAAACTGTCTAAATGTATTTTTAAAGTCTGTTTGGGCTTGGACATACATATGAAAACCAATACTTTATTCTGATTGTTATTTTAATAAAGATTATACCATAATCTTTATTAAAATAACAATCAGAATAAAGTATTGGTTCTCATACGTTTTGACTCTGCTGAATTATTTTCAGTAGTTTCAATAGTTATTTTATGGTAGTTATTTTCAGCAGTTACAACCAAACATAACCATACTACGACAGATCATTAAAGGGGTTCTAAATAACAATGGAAAGGCTTTACCCTTTTTATGCAAAGATGGTGTTTTAAAGGGAAAGGCAGAGCTGAGTAAGGTGACAGGGAGCTTTAGCAGACTGGGACGAAGCTGCCATACCTGTCTCTGAGGAATAAAGCAGGCCCAGTCACAACCATCTACAACAGACCAACTCCCATCCCACCTCTTTGTCATGTGGCTGGATAGCAGTACGTGTGAAAGGAATCTAGGAGTCTTCATAGACCACAAGCTGAACATGAGTCAGCAGTGTGATGCGGCAGCCAAGAGAGCCAATGCAATTCTTGGCTGCATCAATAGGAGTATGGTGTCTAGATCGAGGGAGGTACTGGTACCACTCTACTCTGCTTTGGTTAGACCCCATCTTGAATACTGTGTCCAGTTCTGGGCACCCCAATTCAAGAAGGATATTGACAAGCTGGAGCAAGTCCAGAGGAGGGCAACCAAAATGGTGAGGGGCCTGGAAGCCATGCCCTATGAGGATAGACTTAGAGAGCTGGGTATGTTTAGTCTGCAGAAGATAAGATTAAGAGGGGACATGATAGTCATGTTTAAATATTTGAAGGGATGCCATGTAGAGGAAGGAGAGGGCTTGTTTTCTGCTGCTCCAGAGATCAGGACAAGGAGCAATGGATTCAAGCTGCAGGAAAGGAGATTCCACCTGAACCTCAGGAAGAACTTCCTGAAAGTCAGGGCTGTCCAGTAGTGGAATCTGCTGCCTCGGAATGTGGTGGCGTCTCCTTCTTTGGAGGTTTTTAAGCAGAGGCTTGATGGCCATTTGTCAGGAGTGCTTTGAGGGTGTTCCTGCATGGCAGGGGGTTGGACTGGATGTCCCTGGGGTTTCTTCCACCCTACATTTCTATGATTCTATGATTAACACATGAGGGACAGTGCTCGCTAAATATGCATTCTTACATACTTCCTCATGCAAAAAGAAGTTTCAGGAGCAGTACAACCAGGTATGCTTTTGTTGGTATTTAAAAGACTGCAGGCCTTAAGGGCCTTTCATGCTACAAATGTAAGGTGTTATAATTCCAATTTAACTGCTGTGGCTACATCCCATGGAATCCTGGAATTTGTAGTCTGCAGAGGCACCAGAGTGCTCTGGCTGAGAATCCTAAATGCCTGAACTGCAAAGAGACTGCACTGTGGTTTAGTGGTTTGAACGCCAGGCCATTTCTACCCTATACTGTTACAGTGTTGCTATTCCACTTTCAACAGTATTACCATGGAAAACATGACATGCTCACAAAGGGAGTCCAGGGCCATTTTTGCACTACACTGTTATAGTGCCATTATTCTACTTTCAACATCCCGTGGAATTCTGGGGTTTGTAGTTTACTGAGGCCAAAGAGCTCTCTGGCTGAGAATTCTTAAATGCCCCTCCTTAAACTATAAATCCCAAGATTCCATAGGATGTTGAAAGTGGAATAATAGCACTATGACAGTGTAGTGTGGAAATGGGCCAGAACTTGTTAGGGCTGTCCTATGCAGCTACGTCTGGTGGCAGAAGTCACCAACCTCCCACTGTTTCCTTAGGATACCCTTCTTTGCTTACCTTGAATGAGTTGCTTGTCCTATGGCAACTGAACCCTGCCCTCCAAATGGGACCAGCACCTTGGACAGCTCCTTTAAAGTCTGGATTAAAACCCAGAAAGGATTCTCAACTCCACTGACATGGAAGACACCAGCTGCCACTGTCGTTGTCCTCAGCTGCAGTGGAGGAAGCTGTTCCTTCACTAGCGTGGAAGTTACATTCAGCTGCGAATCCAATTGGATCAATAGATGGAACGCATGTAGTGAGCGGATGACCTCTTGTCCTTTGCCTCAGGTAGCAAAATGCCTTTAAAAGCCTTATCTCCAGAACCTGTTTCCTTTGTCCAGGTTGAGACTATGGAAAGGTATAAACTGAGTGCCTCTCTGTCCTTCAAAAAGTTCTGTTCTCTCACCACAGACTAACCACAACTAGCAAACGACATGTGGGGGAATAAGGAAAGTAAGCTGAAATCAGAGGGTGGGGTTGCGAGGAGGGCCCACTAAAGGAAAATGAGATGTTTAGAAAAGGAAACAAGAACCACCCATGATCTTTTCCAAATAACCTGGACATTGACCTCACAGAAACAATGTTGATCTGCTCAGCACATTCTCTTTTAAGGCTTCTTGACTTCTCTTATCAGTTTAGATCCATTCACTCTCCATGCATCATCCATGCCTTAAACAAAAAACACCCCCAGCCCTCTATCATACCTAAGTGAATAAGGTGGCAATCCATAAGTTTTGTACGAATTTCTTTGAAGAGGCACAGAAGTGTGCAATTAATCATTTACTTTTTGCCATTTCCCTCATATTTGCAATCCTATAATGTATGAAATATTTGGATCTTCCCTTCTTTTTAACTGCTCTACCTTTATTACATTTTAGGATCTTGTATAACGGCTGAATTGTTACTTGTTCTGTCCTGTTATATTGTTTATGTTTTGTATGATGAATATCTTGTGTTTCCATGGTCTGTGACAGTTTGATGAATACTTTATTGATTTACGCACAATCCAGTAATATGTCCACACCCCACATGTGCAATTGAGTAAATGAATTAAAAGCAACCAGTCATCGTTGGTAGCTTCCACATCAGTGGGGCCATGAATCTGCTTTAGGAAGCAGTCCAAACTTAAAGAGAGCTATGCATGTTACTGAGCCAATTATGAGTGAGGGGGTTCAGCACCTTAGACAGTGCCTTTAAAGTTCAGACTAAAAACCAGAGCAGATTCACTGTGCCACTGACATGAGGGGATCGTCAGGCGGCTAACTACCTCTGCAAGCAACTAAAGTTTCCTATAGTTGCTTCTTTTCTTGTAATAAGGGTAGAATGAAGCCACATTTCAAAAGATATGGAATGAGCAGCAACAGAATCATTTTACTAATGAAATGAGTAAGATTTTCTGTTTTTCTCGCTCTTAATATGCTTGCAAGTCAATTTAATCCACCACTATCCTACATTTTTCTTGGCCAGATTTGTTCAGAGGTGGTTTGCTGTTGCCTTCCTCTGAGGATGAGAGTATGTGACCTGCCCTGTGTCATCCAAGGAGTTTCCCTGGTTGAATAGGAGTTTGAATCCTGGCTCTCATAGGCTCTTCAGGCTGTGAATGCAAGGTGAGTACTATAAGTCCCTGTTAAAAGTGATGCAGGCAGAGGTTCTT
This sequence comes from Ctenosaura bakeri, assembly GCA_948474755.1. Taxonomy (NCBI): domain Eukaryota; kingdom Metazoa; phylum Chordata; class Lepidosauria; order Squamata; family Iguanidae; genus Ctenosaura; species Ctenosaura bakeri. Next base: position 293,554 of record CAOLHI010001524.1, read on the forward strand.
AACCTTTTCTTTACCATGGAACCCTCCTTTACATATTTTTTGCTGCCACGGACCATCAAAACTTAACTCATGGTAACTTCTGCACATGTGGGAGCAAAAAAAATGCCATGTGCTTTCTCTCAGCCACTCAATGATATTCACTCGCATGTTCTCTGTGTGTGCAGAAGTAGCAAGTGCTGACTACTTTTTTTGTTATCAAATAGTTTTATAACTGTTGGACAGTTTGAGATATTGTAATGAAAATTTGTACAAATAATGTCTGTCACCAGCAAAAGACTCCTCTTTGAGATCAGTGTACAACTGTCTGCCTATCTGCCTATCCATCTTCCTTCCTTCCTTCCTTCCTTCCTTCCTTCCTTCCTTCCTTCCTTCCTTCCTTCCATTCTACTTTAACTGTAAAAGCTCATAACATATTTTTAAGTCTTTACAGACCTCCTAGGAGGACATCATGGACCCCTCATGCTCCATGGACCCCAGGTTAAGAACCACTGGTGTAGGGCAGCAATAGAGGCATGGGTAAATAATCTGTAAATACAGTCATCCCTCCACATTTGCTAGGGTTAGGGGCACAGGATCCATGTGAATTGGAAAAACTGTGAATAACTCTAGGTCCTCCCAAACCATAATTAACACACAAACAAGTATGATCACTATATTCAACTCACCATGGATTCCTTTGAGGCATCAGGGTTCCTTCACAAGGCAGAAGTGGGGGGCAGGTGGGGCTTACTGCTGCCTCCACTGCTGCCCCACACCATTTTTAATAGGGACTTAGAAGCCTCATTCGCACTTTCTCAGTCTCATGAGGCTTGCAGTCCCTACTAAAAATGGCATATGGAGGCAACAGAAGTGACAGCAAATAATTCATGAATAATCAGATCCACAAAAGTGAAACCTACAAATGTGGAGGGCTGACTGTAATCAAATCCACAGAAGTTAAACCTCTGGATGTGGAGAGCTGACTGTATTACAACACTTGTCCTGGTTCTTCCCTTATGGACACTGACTAAATAACCTAACTGTCTTTGATTTTAGTTCTAATACTTTTTTTAAATATTATTTTTCTGTCCTTAAGTCCTGCTAGGATGGATTGTATATGATAGGTGTTTCATAAATATTTTTTAAAAAAATATTAATTTTTTTTAAAGGTCCCACTGTGTTCCCAAGTAGGTTTGGATAGGACTTCATTTGATTTGTCCCGAGATATTTTGCTCCCAGATTCAGAACATCAAATGCTGAGTACCCAAAGCTAGCCAAGTTACTTTGGCAGCAGAAAATCCCACAAGCACTTTCCCCCATCAACCTGGCAGAATCATAACAGCAGTAACAAGGCAAATAACATTTCTCTGCTTTTCTAGGACACCCAAAATTTGTTGCCTGGGGAAACTGTCTAACTTTGCCTGATGAAAAAGCTGGCCATGGGATTTCAGCCTATCCCTGTGGTGCAGACTTAAATGATTTTGGTCAGTCCTGAGTTTCTCAAAGACCACAGAAATGCATTAAGCCATGCACAACTGGCTGCTTACACAGTAGTATTCAATGGACCATCCCCAAGTGCCAATATACATATCAGATGATTTGACATCAAGCCATATAAATGGATTATTATAGCATTTAAAAGTCATATATGAAAGACATGCCATACAGCACATTGTTACTATGGTTCAGGCCTACCCAGTGATAGCACTAGATATCTCCTTTTGACCTATGACTTTCTCTGCCACCCCACTCCACGTGTTTGCAAGGCCACCAGACAGGCACGTATACAGGTGCGGCCGGTAAGTGCTGGGCATTCCAACTCCCACTTAGGCAGGCAGATTAACGCCACTCCGTTGCTTCAGGGACCTCTCTTGCAGACACCCATTGCTTAAGCACGACTCTACACAAAGACGTTCGGCCTCGAGCCGACGCCCTTACAATGCCAAGCAATTTGCATACTGGCTACACTATTGTCAAACCTGTGCTAAGCCAATCATGTAAAACTTGACCTTTCCCAATGCTTTGTCCCGCTCCAAACTTGCATTGTTCTCACCGAGTATGGCATGGCCTGTAGGCACAATTCACCCTATAAAAACTCCCCGATTCTGAAACCACCTCGGATCGCTCCTGAGTTCCATCCAGCCCTGCTGCTGCTGTGTCCAGTGAGTCATCCCCTCAGCAAACCACGCTGAGCTTTCTTCCCTGCAATCCTCCGCTTTTCTCCAGGACTACGAGATAAGGTGTCGTATCACCCATTTCCCCCGAAAACTCTCATTTCTAATTTCCAGTTAGCTGTACGCTTGTGTTGTCTTTTCTGTTGTTTGTCCTTTAATAAAGATGTCATTTTTTTCTATTTTAAAACTTGTCTGACTACTCTTCTGACCTGACCCTGTAGACATTGGGTTACAAGATCCCTGCTAAGTCACCCTGCCTCTCGCTAGCTTAAGAGAGTGCTCCAGTTAATTTCCCCATCTTGTGTTTTTATTTGGTTATTTGGGCGCGCCTCCCAGGACCCCCAGAGAACAGGGTAACAACATCATCCAATTCAAAGCGGCATATAGATCACATATAACAGTGCTGCCTTACACTGGAGCAGGACTGAGGAAAACAGAGCCCTCTAGATGTTGGATTACAGTTATGAGAGCCAGAGCCAGCTGGCCTATTGGACAAGAGTGTTGGGAACAGAAGTGCAAGAGCTTCTGGAGGGCCAGAGACTCTCTCACTCCTGTACTAGGCTTATGATGACCAGATACAAAATGGGACAGGGCTCCTACCCATTTGGTTGTGTGATTCCCATGACAACCTACATCTGCTGAAGTACCCTCTTCTACACTACTATTAAAGATGAACAAGCCCACTCCTTCCTTGCATCAGGCCACTCTCTTTCTAAAACAAGAAGTCTCTAGTTTGGAAGCTGCCTGCTGCTGAAAGATTGCAAACGTTCCCTTTTTCTTTTTTCTTTGGATTACAGCTCTCTGACTTCCCCCAGACCACACAGCGAAGGGTTCTGGGAGCCACAGTCTAAGTTGAGGGTGTCAAACTCAATTTCATCTTGGGCCGCATCAGTATTATGGTTGCCCTCAAAGAGCTGGTTGTGTCTGTCAGTCTATATAAATGCATCTACTCTTTCATCATATTAAATAATTGCCTCTGCATTTGATTATTCCTGGTTTCAGTAATAACTAGCTCTGAAACTAGAAGTCTAGGAAAAATAATGGCAAGCAGATATTCAAATGTGCAACTATTGTACAATTTATTGAAAAATGCATTTTGAAAATAGAAAGTTATTTTTTTTAATCATCAAACAAATATTACCAAGCATTGTTTATTACATTAACTTTGTTTAATTTTTTGGTCCCAGTTGAGACCCTCTCTGTGCCTCTTTCTGCCCCCAGACCCTCTTTGTGCCTCTTTCTGCTCCTCTTTATACCTTTTTCTGCCCACCCCCGCCCCTCTCTGTACTTGGTTAGCCGGATCGCCACATTTCAGGCCCGTATTCCAGCAGCCAGCACTCGCGATCTACTTCTACTTCTGACTGCTCCTCTGTCCAACTCTCATGAGCCATGCAGAGTGTAACCCACTACAATGTTCTTATGGCGAGACTTGGACAGGTGACCAGTCAGAAGTAGCAGTAGATTGCGAGTGCTAGCTGCTGCACCCCTCTACAGAATACTGGTAGCTGGAGGCCCACAATGTGGAGATTGGGCTTGCCAGGGAGGGGAAATGCCGCAGCTGCAGGAGAGGTGTGAGGGCCATATGAAATGGCCTGATGGGCCGGATTTGGCCTGTGGACCTTGTGTTTGACACATGTGCTCTAAGCTTTGATTCTAATCCAACAAAGCTCTTCTTCTTCTCTTATGCGCTGCTGAAGAAAAGGCACTCTAAAAGCACTTGTTTGGGGATGGAAAGAATATTCATTCTTATTTGTTCCTAGGTTGAAAAACAGGGTTTCCAACAGTCAGGAAACCCCTTTGGGAAGAATAATAGACAAACTAGAATCTTTTACAATTCCCTCCATGTCTTTTAACATCACAAAGTGTTGCGAAATAATTATTCTGCACTGAAAAACACATAGAGATGAGCAGGTTGCTCAAAAACCTATTTCCTACACACACACTTTTAGTGCAGAAACACACCTTTCTGCACAGAAAACCTTTTTTTTTTTTGCACAACCTGCTCCCCACAGTTTTTGCACACAAAAACCACACAAGTTTTTCTGTGCAGAATAATCTGCAACCTTTCAGTATGTTAAAATCCAGGGAGATTATAGCAACAGAATCTGCAGTGGTTAGAAAACCACCCTAATTATTCATCCCTGCGTGCAGTGATGAAATAGTTGAGGATTTACATCCCAACCGCAATCACTCTTTCTCTGAAAAAACTGCTCTACATATGTTTATAGTTATTCTTTTTCTTATTACATTTCTTGATATATGTGGGGAGGGGTGGGTAATGGGTTGCTCATTCAAGACTGAGCCATCCCCGAATACTTTGCATTACAAGAGGGAGAGCTCACATGTGTATTTTATAGTTGGGTGGATCCATATCTCTCCTCGCTCCCCTAACTGGAGAAGTTAAGAGAGAGCATGGAAGACTAGGTGGGTGTCTTTGCTAATTACACTAGCCTGGTGCCTCTCAGCAATTGCATTGTTTAAGCAAATGTTGTTGTTTTTGTCATTGTGTGCCTTCAAGTCCTTTCCAACTTATGGCAACCCTAAGCCAAAACTACCACTTTTTTTTCTGGGGTTGAGAGTGTGTGACACACCCAAGCTCACCTAGTGAGTTTCCATGGCTGAGCAGGGAATCAAACCCAGGTCTCCACAGTCATAATCCAATGCTCAAATCATTATACCACATTGGCTCTCAATAAAACATCTGGGAACATCTATCTGTCTGTCTGTCTGTCTATATACTATGTAAAAGTCAAAGTCTGTGAGTGAGTTTGTCTGTTTGGCTGCAGGCAGGCAGGCGAAGACCTCACACAATTGGCTGTGTGAGGCAAGAAGACCTCATATGATTGGCTGGTTGTGAAAATTATGTGGAATGCTCGGGTTTGCAGATTAGGGAGGGGCCTTTAGAATTCTCAGCCAGAGAGCTCTTTGGCCTCTGGCCAGCTGCTATGGAGATGAGGCCTAGCAGCCAGAAGGAGGAGGGCAGTGTATTCCCTCAGAAACCAAACCTCTGTATGTTAACAACTCTAAATACAGATTGGATTTGGGAATATGGGGAAAATGTATTAGACAAGGCAGTTCAGGGAATTAGAGACACAGGATTTCAAATCTGTGTATTTCAACATATCTAATTCCTAAGGTAAGGTAAAGTAATTCCTAAGGTATTTCTAACATGTATTACTAATGAGAAAATAAAATCTCAGGCAACACCAGGTAAATATATATATAAAAAATAAATATATGCCACCTTTCTAAAAAAAACAAAAAAACAGCTCAATAAATAAAAAGCTCCCCTGCTCACATATTGAAAGCCTGCTTGAAAAGAAATGTTTTTGCCTGCTGGCAAAAGGAAAGCAGGGAGGGGACCACCTAGCCTCCCACAGAAGATAGCAGTATGGAAACAATCAAATTCACACCTTCTCAGCAAGAGCACCATGGTGATACTTTGGTGATCCCTCAATCAGTCTTCCGCACTGCCTTGTTGACCCCATCTTCCTACCCATGTCTACCCTAAGCAGTGCATACACATTGTACCTATGTATATAATGTACGGTATGTATTGGTAATAGTGCTGTTGCACACTTTTGATCCTTCTTGCAAAACTGCCAGAATATTGGAACTGCAGCGGAATGAAACGTTTGCACTAAAAGCGATAGTTGAACAGCAGCAGTACTGGAGCGGTTACCAGGTTTTCCCCTTCAATGAAAACAGCCAATCCAATAACAATGGAAATGCAATACAACAGGAGAATCACGACGTTGTGTGATAAAGAAGGATCAAACATGGAACAAAGCCAGCACAATCATACAAGAAACCTGTCGTGTAATATATCCACAAAAGTTCTGCTGTTGTCACCCAGCAAACCCATAGGCCACTGCGTCACTCTGTTGTACTCTGGTATTTTTCTCCCCACCCCAATATGAACTGCAGTCCCTGGAGGACTGGTATAAACAAGTCTTGTCTGGCCGCTTGTGGCCAAGTCAAAGGCATGTTTCCTTCTCTTCTTCTTCCCCCTCCTAGCCTCCTCCCCCTCCTCCCAGCAAAGTCAAAGCATAATTGATGTTTCTTATAACTAGAGGGTAGCTTTATAAATATATTATTATGCAAGGAGGATGGATCAAGTCTGTTTTCTCCGATTCCAGAGACTAGGACACGGACCGGTGGCTTCTAACTTCAGAAAAAGAGATTCCATCTACACATTAGGAAGAACTTCCTGAGGGTAAGAGCAGTTTGACAGTGGAATACGTTGCCTTGGAGTGTGGTGGAATCTCCTTCGTTGGAGGTTTTTAAACAGAGGTTGGATAGCCAACTGTTGGGAGTTGCTTTGACGGTCTATTCCTGCATGGCAGAACGGGATTGAAGTGGATGGCCCTTGCAGTCTCTTTCAACTCTACGAATATATGATTCATATATTAGTATTACTTAGATAGTGAGGACATGGTGGTATCAGGGTGGTCAGGTTTCATTTATTATATGGGATGTACCCTATTTGAGGGCAGGAAAGCTTTCTTTCTTAAGCAGATCAAACAAGTTGCCAAGAAAGAAAGAAAGAAAGAAAGAAAGAAAGAAAGGAAGGAAGGAAGGAAGGAAGGAAGGAAGGAAGGAAGGAAGGAAGGAAGAGAGGGAGGAAGGGAGGGAGGAAGGAAGGAAGGAAGGAAGGGAGAGAGGGAGGAAGGGAGAGAGGGAGGAAGGAAGGAAGGAAGGAAGGAAGGAAGGAAGGAAGGAGTCCCATATTCTGGAGTGCGGGACCTTCATGAAGACAGAAATGTGGGCACTGTGTAATTTGTGAAAGTGGACAGTATGTTAATGTAAAAAAAAACAACACATGGTTAATTGAACTGAAATCAATACTTCCATTTGGTATTTAGGCAAAGCACAAACCTGCTAAAGACTACCTCCTCACTGTCCACATCACATGTCACGAATGTCGACTGTCCCATATTGCTATTTTTGCAACTCTCAGAGGTATATATGGCTCCTCTCCTGATAAACCACACTTTATTCTTCCAATGAGGTCTGCTGGAGCAGTGCTATTCAAACTTGTGGTTCAGGGACCAGTTCCATTCCCAGTGGTCCCTAGTGACTTAGCAAGCAAGAAAGAAAAAATTGTAGCCCATGGGCAGAAATACGGTGCCTTTCCTGGCACACTGAAAAAAAAAATGCTGGTTCTCCACATCAGATAGTTTGAGAAGCACTGTGTTTGAGGGACGCTTCTCTGTCTTCCACCAGGGGGAGCAATACACCATGTGAGGACGGGGTCTTCTCTGTTTTGGCACCGTGGCTGGGGAATGCCCTCCCCTCTGCAGGCCTTGATTCAGTGCCAGTTAAAACACAGATATTTATTACAGCCTTTGAAGAGGCTAATAAGTTTACCTGCATTGGACATTTTTGTGGTTTTAACTATTTGTTATGCAGTTTAATATACCTTTAAGCTACAATTTTACTGTTTTAAACTTGTCTGAACTGATTTTATTGGACACCACCCTGAAATCCCTACATATAAGGTGGAAAATAGTAACAACAACAAACCTGTCAGGTAGACCAAGCTGGAAAAGGGTGGCTGATCTAAGATCACCCAGTGCTTGGTGGGGGGCTTAAAGGAAAGAAAAAAGAATTAATTTTTTTAAAAAATCTGATTCATTGGGAACTTCAACTTTCATTCCTTGAATCTTAGTTCAACAGTCTGGCCACGGCACAAATGGTACTAGCCTGTAAAGCGTTTACTAGCCTGCTAGAGGCTTGCAGAAAAAGGAAATGAGAATTCAATTATAGGAGATTGCCACATTCCTAGGCTGGTGTCCCAGGAAGGAACTTTTCTCCTTTGATAGCTCGCTTGTATCTGTGAGGAAAAAGAAGAACGGAGCACTGCTTCCATTCTCAAGGAGCCCAGCCTTAAAACCTGCAACAAACTTCCTTGTCACCTAAGGCAATCAGCCACATATTTAAAAATGAGGAGCAGCTTAGGGAGCTCAGTATGTTTAGCCTCGAGAAGAGAAGGTTAAGTGACACAATAGCTGAGTTTTAATATTTGAAGAGATGTCAAACAGAGGATGGAGCAAGCCTATTTTCTGCTGCTCCAGAGTCTAGGACACGGAGCAATAGCTTCAAACTTCAGGAAAAGAGATTCCATCTAAATATTAGGAAGAACTTCCTGGCAGTAAGAGCAGTTCGACTGTGGAATGCACTACCTTGAAGTATGGTGGAGTCTCCTTCTTTGGAGGTTTTTAAACAGAGGCTGAATGGCCATCTGTTGGGAGAGCTTTGATTATGTATTCCTGCATGACAGAATGGGGCTGCACTGGATGGCCCCGGTGTTCTCTTCCAGCTTTATGATTCTGTGAGCCATCAATCTTGCAAAGATTTTTTAAAAAACATCCTTCCAGCTTTCTGGCAGCGCGTGCCAATGCACTCATTTCAGTCCTGTATGCTGATAACGTCCATATGCTTGCATGAGTTGGTGACTAGCCAACCATTAAGATAGAACTCCCTTTTTATTTTTATTCTGAACTCTCATTTTTCTGCTCCATAATCCACTATCCATGATCTCTGCTGCTCCAGAGACCAGGACAAGGAGCAATGGATTCAAGCTGCAGGAAAGGAGATTCCACTTGAACCTCAGGAAGAACTTCCTGATGGTCAGGGCTGTCTGGCAGTGGAATAGGCTGCCTGGGAGTGTGGTGGAGTCTCCTTCTTTGGAGGTTTTTAAGCAAAGGCTGAATGGCCATCTGTCGGGAGTGCTTTGAGGGTGTTCCTGCATGGCAGGGGGTTGGACTGGATGGCCCCTGGAGTCTCTACATTTCTATGATTCTATGATACTATGATCTCCCTCTCCCTCCTGTTTTACATCCCTTTATATCTCTTCACACCAGTCTGTGTTATTTAACTATCACATACTTTTCTCTTTGCTGCCTCTCTATCTGTCCTTCTCTCTCTCTGGTCTGCCTGCCTAGGCTCTCTCTAAATATTTCTGTCTTTACATTACTTCCCCTCACTATCAGCCTAAGCCAGTCTTTCTCCAACTTTTTATCCTAGAGGAAGCCTTGAGATAATTTTCAGGTTGCAGGGAACCCCTGAACAAAATTATTCTATCTATAGCTCAAAAAAAATTTTTTTTTCTCAGTCACAATCTCTCATGGAACCTTCACTAACTCTCATGGAACCCTGGTTAAGAAATCCTGAGGTGACTGGAACATCCCACTAATGATAATGATATCCTAAGCACTTGGATGGGAGCCCACTGTAGGCTGTATTTTAGAGGAAGGAATTGGCCAAATCACCTCTGAGTATTCCTTGCCTAAGAAAACCGTATGAAATTCCTGGGGTTACCATTAGTCAACAGGCAACTTGAAGGCACATACACTCCTAGGCAATCATATGAGGACACGTGGCTGATAACAGTAAGTGTGAAAGGGATCTAGCAGTCTTGGTGGACCACAAGCTGAACATGAGTCAGCAGTGTGATGCAGCAGCCAAGAAAGCCAACACAATTCTTGGCTGCATCAATAGGAGCATGGTGTCCAGATCAAGGGAGGTAATGGTGCCACTCTATTCTGCGTTGGTTAGACCTCATCTGGAACACTGTGTCCAGTTCTGGGCAGGCATCTCAGTTCAAAAAGGAGCTGGAGTGTGTCCAGAGGAGGACAACCAAAATGGTGAAGGGTCTGGAAGCCATGCTCTATGAGGAACATCTTAGGGAGTTGGGTATGTTCAGTCTGCAGAAGAGAAGGTTAAGAGGGCACATGATAGCCATGTCTAAATATCTGAAGGGATGTCATGTCGAGGAGGGAGCATGCTTGTTTTCTGCTGCTCCAGAGACTAGGACAAGGAGCAATGGATTCACGCTGCAGGAAAGGAGATTCCAGCTAAACCTCAGGAAGAGCTTCCTGATGGTCAGAGCTGTTCAGCAGCAGAATATGCTGCCTCAGTGGAGTGGAATGGAGTGGAGTGGAGTGAAGTGGAGTGGAGTCTCTTTCTTTGGAGGTTTTTAAGCAAAGGCTGGATGGCCATCTGTCAGGAGTGCTTTGATGTGGGTTCCTACATAGCAGGGGGTTGGAACTGGCTGGCCCCTGGGGTCTCTTCCAACTCTATGATTCTATGATCTGTCCATCCCCTTTTCTAAACTGTTTTGCCCAGTCTCATTTATTTATTTATTTATTTATTTGCTTGCTTGCTTGTTCTTTCATTCATTTATAGCAGAATATCTTCCTCTGCTCCACCGGCGGTAGATTAGTCCCATCATCATCATCATCATCATCACCATCATCACCATCATCACCACCACCATCACCACTATCACGACTGGCCCTGCCTTCAGGTTATGAGATAGAAAGAAACAGCACTAAAGGAAAAGGCAATGAGGAGGGAAGGGAAAAGAAAAAAAACTCAGGCGTTATGGGTTTCTTCATCTTGGCAGAATGGCTGCTATTTAATTGTTGTGCTTAGTTCTTAATGCTTCAACTACCCTGGTATCTATGTTTCTTGATCACATAGAAGCAAAATATAGTGTTACAATCATAGCCCATTTACGCCCTTGTTGTCTACACTAATTAACAGTATTTCTCCAGCACTTCAGACATGGGTTTTCTCTCATAGCTTCAACTTCTCTATTCATACCAAGTGCTGTGCTCTGATGCTAATATTCTTCCCTGTTCATCCCACAATCCAGCCCATATTTTCATGCCCCTGCAATCTAGAGATGGAAAGAATGTTTGAAAATATTTTTTTTAAAAAAATAGTCCAAAAAACATGTTTCCCAAGTGTTGGGAAACACTGCTGATAAGAATCCTGGACTGTAGACAATCTTTGCAGTTGAGACTTATTCTGTGCAAAATTCAGACATGGTTGTTTTCTACAGAAAACAGCATTATCTGAACAGGGAACCCAAACCCTTTTCTCCAAAGAAAATACTATAGTATATCTGTGAAGAAAATCCCACCTCAAAGTATCTGTGCAGGAAAGGTTTTTCTACACAGAAAAGGCTTCAACTGAGGGACTTGTTTGATGCAAAATTTGCACGTGGTTGTTTTGTACAGCAAACAGCCTTTTCTGCACAAAAAATATTTCAGCATAGGAATGTTATTTTCTGCACAGAAAGGGCTGTCCTCAGTGTAGAAAAGCTGCGCAAAACAACAACCAAGTCTGAATAAATCCTAGTTGTGAATAGTCAAGAAAACGGTGCCATTTTTGAATCATAGAATCATAGAAATGTAGAGTTGGAAGAGACCCCAGGGGCCATCCAGTCCAACCCCCTGCCATGCAGGAACATCCTCAAAGCACTCCTGATAGATGGCCATCCAGCCCCTGCTTAAAAACCTCTAAAGAAAGAGACTCCACTACACTCCAAGGCAGCGCTCCTTTCCTGCAGCTTGAATCCATTGCTCCTTGTCCTAGTCTCTAGAGCAGCAGAAAACAAGCCCACTCCCTCCTCTACATGGCTCCCTTCAAATATTTAAACATGGCTATCACGTCCCCTCTTAACCTTCTCTTCTGCAGACTAAACATACCCAGCTCTCTAAGTCTATCCTCATAGGGCATGGCTTCCAGGCCCCTCACCATTTTGGTTGTCCTCCTCTGGACTTGCTCCAGCTCCTTCTTGAATTGAGGTGCCCAGAACCAGACACAGTGTTCCAGATGAGGTCTAACCAATGCAGAATAGAGTGCCACCATTACCTCCCTTGATTTAGGCAGCATACTCCTATTGATGCAACCAAGAATCGCATTGGCTTGAAGTTGAAGGTTTTTTTGGGGGGGGGAGGGACAGGGAAATCATTGCTCAGATTACTCATTGCTTCCTTTGAGAAGAAAATTAATGAAGAATCACATCCTTGACTGCAGTCTATCTTCTGTAACCATTTCAAGACTTGTAGCCATGTTAGTATGTTGTAGCAAAAAACAGAAAAGAACCTCGTGGGACCTCAAACTTCACAGATCCATGGCAAATATTGTCATGGACCAGAGCCCACTTTCATTTGGAGATTCTTTATAGAATTCTCTGCCTCTTTGTCATTGATTGATCTTCCTCTTCCAACCTCTTCTGACTAACTTTGTCCCTTCGCCTACATTATCTTTTAACTCTTGTTTCCATAGCATGTGTGACTTATGACTCCGGTATTGACAACACTGTCACCCCTCAGCCAAATCACATCCACGCTAAATGGATCCTTCTCATCCCAGTAACAGAACATTACCAAAAGCCTTGATGGTACTAGAGGTCTCGTGCTGCCTCTTATGTTTTTCAATTGCATCTCCCATTTGCCCCAGCCAACACAGCCTATGCGAGGAATGCTGGGCACTGCAGTCCACCTCGCCTGGAGGCCCTCTCCTTATTTTTATACACCACTGCAGGTAGCTTGGGTCTTGTACAAGGAGGAAGCTAGGAGATATATATATTCATTTCAAACTGTGACCAGGTGCTCCTGGAGAAGCCTACAAGTATCACAGCATAGAAATATTCCTCTCTCTCTTTGGACTGCAAGACCCAGCATCCCCTAGGAGTTGTCAACCAAAAGTGAACTTTCTTTATTCTCCGGAAGTAAGCCAGGCATGAAGCCCACAGCTCTAACCTGCTATTTCTCTTAATTTCTCAGTTTTCTTCTTTAATTATTAGTTACATTTAGGTTCTGCTTTCCCTTCGGCAAGCTCAAGGTGGCACACATGGCTTTTCCCCTTCCTGGTTTTGTCCTCAGAACAACCCCGCAAGATAGGTCAGGCTAAGAGAGACTGGCCCAAGCCAATCTCTGAATGATTTTCATGCCACTATGAGGGCTTGAATTTAGATCTCCCAAACCCTGCTCCAAACCTCTGTCACACTAATTGCATACCTATCATCCACAATTCTATCAGTTTGATGCCACTTTAATCATCATGGTTCTGTCCTATGGAATTCTAGGATTTGTAGTTTAATTCGCTACTGTAATTCTCCCTTGAACCATGTAGAAAATTATAAAAATAATCTCACACTAAATATTTATAGTGCTATGACTCTACTTTGACATGTCATGGCTGTGTCCTGTGAAGTCCTGGGATATGTAGTTTGGGGAGGCACTAGAAGTCTCTGGCTGAGAATTCTGTGTTCCGTCCAGATCCAGAGGATTGGAACTATGGAAGTTAAAGTGCTATCAAAGTGAAAAAACTGTGTAATATGGAAGGTCTCTAAACAATCCTCCCAAAGTTACAATTCACAGGATTCTATGGGATGGAGCTACCACACCTAAAAGTGGTATCAAACAGATATAACTATGCAGATACACTCCAAAATGACTTTCTTTTGACTTAGAGTAGTGATTGTGGCTTACAGTTTCCTATCCCCTGTCAATTTGTCTAACACATTTTCAGTTATCTATGGGTCTGGTTTCAGGGCTACCTCCATATCTTATACAGCAGTCAATTTCATACAGCCACACAGACCTTGGAAAAGTTACCTTTTTTGAGGCTAAATTCCAAGAAATCCCCAAGCAGTATGGCCAGCATACATGCTGCTGGCAGGGCACTTCAGGAATTGTAATCCAAATAAATAACTTTTCCAAACTCTGCTTTTCCTGCTTGCTGGCTGGTTGGCACTTAGGGTTCAGCTTTCATTTGTCTGACCCTCCTATTCATGTTTCTTTCCCTGCATTAGGTTACTCTAGCCTCTTTTTCAAGGAGCCCACACCTGAGCTTAGAATTCTTCTTTTTTCCCCCTGTTTTATTTTGGGGAATCTACAACTCCCAAATTTCTCCAGTCAGCATGACCAGGTCTCAGGTAGTTGGAGTACAAAACAGAGACTTCCCTAAACTCTGGTCTAGACCTCATCCTCTTCCATTTCTAACCCTCATATGCTTTCCCTCCACTTTTTTTCTTTTTTCCTTCATAAAAATACAGAGGAAAAAGAATCTGTTGGGGAACATGTGGCTCATAATGGCTTTTTAACTGGAAGCTTTAGAAAGCGTCCAGTTGGAAGTATGATAAGACAAAAGCGGAGGAGAGATGAAGAAGCGAATGGAAAACTCAGCAGGATTACCAATTCATAAGCCTTCCTAGACCATCTGTGAAATTCTTTGACTGAGGTAAGGCAGTTATTGGAAGCCAGGGTGCTATAGTGGATTGAGCACTGTGTTATGACCCTGGTTCGATTCCCCAGTCAGCCACAGAAATCTTCTTGGTGATCTTGGGCTCATCACAGACTTTCAGCCTCAGAAAACCTTGTGATAGATTCATTTTAGGGTCACCAAAAGTCGGAAACAACTTGAAGGCACACAACAGCAACAACAAGGCAATTACCACAAGCATGAAAGACTCCCCTGGAATTAACCTGCCTCTCCATCCATCCATTCATCCATATGTCCTCTTAATCTGTGTCTCCATCCACCCATTCATCCTACCTGCTTGCTGTCCCCATTCACCCACACATAACTTGAGGTAAGCAAATGTTCAGATAAGAACAACTATCTGTTTATCCAGCAAAGTTACAATTTTCTAGATCTCCCAGAATTCACCCTATCAGTATGGATATGCTTGCTGAGAGGTATTCTGGAACTTGTATTCTGAAAAGTCACTTGTCCAACCTCTGTTAAACACCAAACACATAGACAGACAGACACTCCTCTCCTGTCTTACAGTCTTTCTAACATGCTCTAAAACTCTTCCTTGTATCAAGGGAATAAACCCCAGTACTCTACATGAAGCATTCCATACTCTATGCCTATAGATTCTGCCCCTTCCCATGATACATTTAGCTGCATCAACTCTCTACAGAGAATCCCGTTCTTACTTGCAAAAGTTGGATGCTGATGGAGAGAAGAGCTGCACTCCTCTGCTGCCTCTCTGTCTCACTCTCCCTCTTTCTCTGTGCGTCTCTCTCTTACTTGCGCTCTCTCAGTCTCCTGCCCTGGAGAGCGAGAGGAGGCGAGAGAGCAGTGCTGGCCGTTGGATTTTCTGGCTCAGCACACTGCCGGGGTGTGAGCAGGCACATGTGCATCACTCACTCACTCACGCACACACACACACACACACACACACACACACACATTCACTCCTTTGCTCCTGGTTCAGCTTGGAAGCAGAGGCAGTCAGACACACAAAACACAATGAGATCATAATGGGAATCGCTGATAACCATCTTGGCACTCAACTAGGCAAGGCATCCACAACCTTTGGGTTCTAACACACTTGTTCCTGTAATCTCTGTCACACTTCTTCACTTCTTTATATCTTGTCGCTCTTTCTTTCTTTCTTTCTTTCTTTCTTTCTTTCTTTCTTTTCTTTCTTTCTTTCTCTCTCTCTCTTCTTCTTCTTCTTCTTTCTTCCCTTCCTTACTTCCCTCTCTCTGTTAAGTGACCACTCCCCATGTTATCTTTGATCACTTGCATGAAAACCTAATCTCTGTTACATTTCCTTCCTTCCTTCCTTCCTTCCTTCCTTCCCTCCCTGTCTCCCTCTCTCCTTCCTTCCTTGTTCTTTCTCTCTTTCCCTCCTTCTTTCCTACTTACCTACCTATCTTCCTTCCTTCCCTCTTTCCTTCCTTCCTCCCTTCTCTTTCTTTCCTTCTCCTTCCTTCCTTCCTTCCTTCCTTCCTTCCTTCCTTCCTTCCTTCTCTTCATTCCTTACTTCTTCCTTCCTTCTCTCTTTCCTTCTTCCCTTCCTTTCTAACTTCTTCCGAGTTTCTTTCTTCCCTCTCTCCCTCCCTCCTTTCCTTCCTTCCTTCCTTCCTTCCTTCCTTCCTTCCTTCTTTCCTTCCCTCTCTCTCTCTCCTTCTTCTCTCTGCTAGGTGACCACTCTCCATTATTACCTTTTTCTTTCCATTTCTTTTGCACTCTCTCTTCTCTCTGTTCCTGTGTCCCAAAAGCACCTCTTTACCACAATTGAAAGCTGTTTCACATGCAAACACTAACCCCCTGACAGGGTTTGTGACCTCCCTGCAGGGAATAAATTCCATATGTACAGACTATCATACAATGTATTTATTAATTTAATTTATACCTCATACCTTCCAATCTGGCAGGGACAGTCCCAATTAATCCTCTGTCATCCCACTTTTTCAGCTGCTTTTAAAACATCCCAGTTTCTCTCTCCTCCGTCCACTTTTCCTCTTTGCCCTAGATTACTTCAACTGCTGCAAAATAAGCTCAAAGTGGAAAAACTCAATTAATTCAGCAGAGGAGAAAAGAGAGGAAAGGGTGGAATCTTGCCTTTCCCAGTAGGCTCAAGTAAAAGCAAACTGCTGCAGCCTCATCTAGCTTGTGTACTCGTCTGTATTAATAACTTTTACCATTTTGACCACACTCTGATGTTGCTTGGCCAGACATGTCCCAGTTTTAATCTCTGATTTATTGTAGGGGATAATTCTCACCCTTTTCCTGACATGGGATGCAGAATGGCTTACAGCATAGTTTAAAATGAAGTATGCATCTAAAAGCCTGATACTAAACAAGCGGAGATACAATTAAAGAAGTTTTCTTATTAAAACACCACTGGAAACAGGGTAAAGGCATTTTTAAAAACCTGTGAGAATAAAAGTAGAAGACATACTGATTAAAAGATTCTTCTGCACCAACCAGTTGATTACCAAAGGCCTGCTGAAGAGCCTTTCTGCCCCACACTGTTATAGTGCTATTATTCCACTTTCAACTTCCTGTGGAATTCTGGGGTTTGTAGTTTCCTGAGGCCAAAGAGCTCTCTGGATGAGAATTCTAAAGGCCCCTGTTACCTTGTTCTCTGGGGGTCCCAGGAGGGGCACCCAAATAGCCAAAACACAAACACAAAGTTGGGGAAATTAGCTGGAGCACTTCACTAAAGCTAGCGAGAGGCAGGGTAACTTAGCAGGGATCTTGTAACCCAATGTCTACGGGGTCAGGTCAGAAGAGCCATCAGACAGTTTTAAAATAGCAAATGATATTTTTATTGAAGGACAAACAAACATTAAAGACACCACAAACGCACGGCTAACTTAGAAATTAGAAATAAGAGTTTTCGGGGAAAATGGGTGATACGACACCTTTCTTGTAGTCCTGAAGAAGCGGGAAGAAACTCAGCATAGAGGCCAAGGAGAGCTCTCTGGACAAAATGACAGCAAGGCTGGATAGAACCCAGGAGCGATCCGAGGTGGTCTGGGAATCAGGGAGTTTTTATAGGGTGGATTGTGCCTACAGGCCATGCCATACTCAGTGAGAACAATGCGAGTTTGGAGCGGAACAAAGCTTTGGGAAAGGTCAAGTTTACCATGATTGGCTTAGCGCAGGTTTGACAATAGTGTAGCCAGTATGCAAATTGCTTGGCATTGTAAGGGCGTCGACTCGAGGCCGAACGTCTTTGTATAGAGTTGCGCTTAAGCAATGGGTGTCTGCCAGAGAGGTCCCTGAAGCAACGGAGTGGCCTTAATCTGCCTGCCTAAGTGGGATTTGGAATGCCCAGCACTTACCGGCCGCACCTGTGTACGTGCCTGTCCGGTGGCCTCGCAAACACGTGGAGTTGGGTGGCAGAGAGAGGTCAAATGATTTTATAACAAAAGGAGATATCTAGTGCTATCACCAGGTAGGCCTGAACCATAGTAACACCCCTCCCTCAACTGCAAACCCCAGGATTCCACAGGATGTTGAATGTGGAATAACAGCACTACAACAGAGTAGTGCGGAAAGGCCCAAAGTAAAAAGATTGTTACCTCCCAGGAAAAGGAAAGCAGAGAGGGGTCCAGCCCAGCCTCCTATGGAAGAGGAGGCTGGAAGCAGCCGCCAAGAAGTCCTATTATGTGTTCTCATGAACTTGGGCTTATGACAATGATGGAACCAAGAGAAAGCAATGTATACATGCACTGGGAACAGTCTTCCAAACACAGAATGTAACTGGAATCTTTGTTTCAGGCCAACGTCTGGAAGAATTTTCCCAAATTTGACCCTGAGCTTTCAATGCTTAATTCTTAAAGGCTTGGTTTGGATCCTTACATATTATACCATGGTAGGGTGAACTGATTTCATTTTTTTATGAGATGCTCCTCAACCTGAAGGGTTTAATATTTTTTTTAAAAGGTTCAAAAATGGGAGAACTTAAACAGACTCAACTATCCAGGCCTTGGGCTTAACTCCTAAGGACCAGGGTTTATTTCTGGTATATTCAGCCATGTTTGTGCTCAAATTTCAGATTATCACCTTCTTTTTTCCTGGGAGGCTCCTCATCTTCAGAAAACTGAAATTTTTAAAAAAGTTCAAAGAGAGAAGTGAAACAGATAGGATTCACTTATCCAACCCCTGAGATTTGAGTTTTTAATTTTAAAAATTAGGTTTGAACCACTCATGTTCAACTATGTTAGCACTGAATTAGGGTTATTATCTTTCCCTCCCTACTCCTTCTTAGGGCTTTCCTATCTTTAAAAGAAAAAACACTGATATTAAAAATGTTTAAATGGGAGAGAAGTGAAACAGACAGAGTCCCATATCCAGGCTCTGGACTTTTAGCTCTCAAGTTGAAAGCTAGGGTCTGAACCCCTCTGCATTCAACTAAATTAGGGTTGCCACCTTTTTTTTAAAGGGGCTCCTCATCTTTAATGCCTTACTATGCTAGGGAGAGCTGTATCTGTTAAAATGGGGTGTGTGTGTGGAATTAATTCAGTTCTCCCCCTCCGCTTTTTTTTCTTTCTTTGGAAGGGAAGGAATATGTGAATTATCAGACGAAAATAGTGTGTCAAGAACGGCACACAATGTGACAAGGGTGGTTGCAACATAAGCCGTTTCCGCACAACAGTTATAGTGCTATTATTCCACTTTCGGCATCCTGTAGAATTCTGGGGTTTTTAGTTTCCCGAGGTCCAAGAGTTCTCTATCTGAGAATCCTAAAGGCCCCTCTCTCAACTGCAAACCCCAGGATTCAATAGGATGTTGAAAGTGGAATGATAGCATTATAACAGTATAGCATGGAAATGGCCATAAATTTCAGTAAAAATGTTATGATAGTAGTTATTCTCCCAAGCAATTAAGGTGTTCCAGGTGGCAGCACCGCCTGAATCCTTCTATGAAATCGAATGAAAATGGCTTGGTAGATGACTAATTTTTGCCTCCTCCTTTATTCTTCTTATGTTTTTAAAATAAGCTAATATTGCAATAAAACCACAGGTCTCCAATTAATTTTCTCCTGACCTTAAGCTCAGCTTTAACATCTCAGAAAAAAAAAATTGGCTCTGTGACTGTCCCCATCGTCACATTTCTTCTCCTATAGTGACTTTCAGCACCCTGGTCTGAGGGAAAAGACTCTGAGCTTCGAAAGCTTGCATAAAATATTTTGCATGTTAGGTTGGCCCAATAGAAGTATCACTGAAATGTGGTTTGTTTATTTGTTTGTTTGTTTGTACTTTGCCACATGTGTCACCCTGAAAATTGGGGGTCCCGCGAGGGGCGCCCGGCTTTGCCAATTAAAATACCAAATTGGGGGAAAATTAGCTAGACCACTGTTTTGACTTGCGAGAGGCAGGGTAACGCAGCGAGATCTTTCACCCTATGTCTACGGCTTCAGGTCAGAGAGACAGTCAACAGGATTTTAAATAAACAAATACAACTTTATTAAACATAAACAGTAAAATCAGCAACACGCACACTAACTAACTTAAAGGATAAGAAAGGGAGGTTTAAGGAAAAGCGGGTGTTACGACACCTAGTTACGTTGTCCTGAAGAGACTGGAGCAGAGGAAGATGGGCTCAGCATGGATGCTGAGGGGAACTCCTGAACAAACCGGCAGCAGGACAAGGTGGATGTTCAAGGGGAACCAAAGAAGTTCCAAAATTTGGGACCTTATATAGGGTGGATCATGCCTGTCGGCTATGGCAAACCAAATAGGTGTCACTGCCGGGCGGTGGACAGACGGAGGCAGGGGAGCTGGGTGGAGGAGCAGAGCTTTAATGCAGCCAGCAACCAGAAGTACAGCAAGCTGTCCTTAACGCAGGCAGAGCTTACACAGTCTTTAACAAAAATAAAGCGTTGCGCCACCCAGGAAACAAACGGTTGCAAAGAAACAAAAGGCTGGTTACTTCACCAAAGCAGGAAGGCTGGACTCAGGCGCGGGCAGGAACAAGGCACGGACAGCAGGACCACGGTAGACCGACAGTTGTTGCTCCGTGCCTCCCCCTGCCCGGCGCCTGTCTCAAATAGCCCTCCGGGCCAGGCGCCGGCCAATCCAGCGCGGCTGCGCTGCTGAGGGCTCGCAGCTGTGCTGCGCCTCACAGCTGGGAGCTCTCCGCCCGTCGCCTCCTCTCCAGCAGCCACCGGGACCGGCAGACGGCCTCCTTGGCCTGCCGTCACTGCTGGAAAGGAGGAGGCGAGGCAGAGACATCAGCCTCCTCCGGATCGGGACCGCGGGCGGAGGCCTCGGCCTCCTGCGGATCGGGGCCGCGGGCGGGAGAGGCGGAGGCTTCGGCCTCCAGCGGATCGGGGCTGCGGGTGGGCGGAGCCCCAGGAGCAGGCCCGGGACCCGCCCTCCCCGGTGAGCCGGCCTCCACCTCCGCCCCTGCGCCCATCGGCGAGGGATCCGATCCTGCTGCCTCCCGGTGAGTTGCTCCAGGCCCGGCGGCCTCCCCCGCAGCCTCCGGGCCAGAACTGTCGGCCGCGGCGGCCTCCACGGCACCTGAACAAGCCCCGTCGGCCGTGGCGGCCTCCCCCGCAGCCTCCAGGCAAGGCCCGTCAGCCGCAGCAGCCTCCGCGGTGCCTGAGTAGGCCCCGTCGGCCGCGGCGGCCTCCAAGCAAGGCCCGTCGGCCACGGCGGCCTCCACGGCGCCCTCCGGAGCCTCCGCCGCGTCCGCCGCCACCTCCGAGGTGGCTTCAGGGGCACCGGCAGGCCCAGCCCAGCCCGTGCCCCTGACATCAGGAATGAAAGGAGTTTCGATGCTAGACAAAAGGATCTGGTGAGGTCAGCTTTAACATGATGGGATTTGCATTGAAAGACAAAAGAGTAGCCGGTGAGTTGATGGCCCTATGAAAAGTATGGTTTGGCGGGAAACCACACCGCTATTGTGGAGTGTGGGTATGGGAGTCCCCTGAAGCTACGTGAGGCTTAAGAGTTGCTGGCTTGAATGGGGAATGGAATGTGAGCCGTTAGTCAGCCGCAGCCAGTATGTGCCTGTTTTGGAAAACAGCCCAAACACGTGCAGCAGGGCCGCTGAGCAGAGTCTAGCCAGGGCCGAATTAAGTGATATCAAACGATATCTAGGAGCCCCCATTTGGGATATCGTAACCGGCATAACACATGGCCAATACAGCTGCCCCCAGATTTATGCCCTCTGCTCAGACTACCATCCATCCCATGACCAGCTTAACATTTTTTTATTTATTTTCTCAGGCATTTGAAATGAAAGTGTTTTGTGCATTCAGACTGAGGGAAAGGGAGATCACGCTTTAAACCAAAGGTGTGGCTCTTCCAGCTGCTGTCGGACTGCAACCTCCAGCAGCCCTAGTCAGCCTAGCCCATGGTGAGGGATGATGTGAGTGGCAGTTTGACAACATCAGAGGAGGTTACACAATTGCCACCTTTGCTTTAAAGAATGTAACTGAGTTATCTCGTTCTGCCGTCCAAATAGCTTCTCAAGTTTTGGTAAGCACTGTTTGTTTTAGCTATGGCTTGGGGCAGTCTTTTGATTATGTCATTGTGTTTTATTTTAAATTCTTACTGTGTGAACCGCCTTGGGACATATTTGTGGGCAGTATGTTATATATTACATTAAATTTAGCTAATTGTCAGCAATTTTTCTCAGCTTTCTTTCTCTGGCTTTGCCTCAAACTGGCTTACTTTTCTTTTTTACACACACACACACACACACACACACACACACACATATATCAGGGCCAGCCTGACTATTAGGCAGAGTGAGACCATTATTACAGGTGAGAGATGCTGGGAGCAGCAGAAGCATCCTCAAGGCTGTTAATCCTAAATTCTCCAAGTGATTCCATCTTTAAGAGGACAGAACTGTTTATGCTATAGAACCTTCTTTGGCCTTCTAAACTAGTGAAGTCTCAGGTGCAGCACAAGTCCTTTCCACACGGGGGTAATAAAACAGTGTAGCACGACCTCAGACGGAGGTCGTCTACACCGTAAAGTGGATTGAGGCGGACTACTTTAGCATAGTTCCACACCCCAATCCGCGCTAGGGCGACCGGAAGTGGTGGCACTGCGTGCTTTTTAAAAACCACTTTTCAGGAGGTTTTTAAAAAGCATGGGGCATGCAGTCACATGCTGCCCCGTCGTAGTGCCCGGTGTAGATTTGCAGGCGCGCACAGATCTGCTGGGGGCGGACTTTCCGGCTTGCGAGCTTCTCTGGTTGGTGGAGAGCCTCCGCCAGTCGTAAGCTGCCATTTTGGATGCCGCAGGATGCCGAGGAGTGTGAAGCAGTGAACTCGCGCTGCTCCACGTGGCGACGGACTTACCCGGTTTCAGGTAAGCTCCGTTTCAGGACATTTTACCCTGTTTCTTCCTCCACGTGTGGAAAGGGCCATAAAGTACCATTCCATCTCCAGAATTCTAAAACAGGTTCTAAAACAGCTTATTAACCTAAACATTTTGTAACTTTTTCTTTACCAGGGCCCCTCTGTAAATATAGTTTGTTGCCGGGGTCTCCCGAGACTTAACTTTTTTATTTAATATTTAATTTTTATTTAATATTAAATGTAAATATCCAAGTACTTATTTAAATATTCAAATATTTATTTATTATTATATTATTATATATTATAATATTATTGCATAATTATAATCATTACATAACTATATAATAATAATAATGATATAACATATAATTATATTATATATTACTATCATATTATAATATTATTACCTATATTATATTGTTGTTATTTTATTTATTTATTAATCATTTCCAAATATTTATTCATTTATTAAAGGCTTTTGGAACCTAGGATTCAAATCCCCACTCAGACACTGGGTAACCTTGGCCAAGTTATATTCTCTTAGCCTCAGAAGAAGGCAAAGGAAAAACCCCTCCGAACAAATCTTGGCAATAATAATAATAATAATAATAACAACAACAACAACAACAACAACAACCTGTGATAGGTTCACCCTAGTTTGCCATTAGTCAGAAGTGACTTGAAGGCTCACAACAAAGTGCTACTGACCAGGAGAGGTTCTTTCTAGCCATCATATCTCTTCCCTTTGAAAGCTGACTTACAGTGACCCTAAGGCAAATCTCTCATGGGGATTTTCTTGGCAAGATTTGTTGCCTTTGCCTTTCTCTGAGGCTGAGAGAATGTGACTATGAAGCCGAGAAAATGTGACTTGCCTGAGGTCAACTGGTGGGTTTCCATGGCTGAGTGGGGATTCACACCCCTGTCTCCACATTCATAGTTTGGGTGTGTACACATGTCTGCCGCTGTTTCCTTTAGTCAGAGAAGCATAGCTGACAGGTGGGGATGCTGGAATTGCTCCCTTGTTGAAACTGCTCCCTCGGCACCTGCGCCTTCACACTGCTGCATCCCTGTTGTTGTCGCTGCTGTTGGTCTCCAGCAACAACAAGGCTTTACAGACCCCCTGTGAGGGCTCCACAGATCCCCAGGGATCCCCGGACCCCAGGTTAAGAACTGCTGTTCTAAAAGATATCAGAACTGCCAGGGGAAATAAGAAAGTCTGGTTGACTTGGACAGTCTAAATCAGTGGTTCTCAACCTTCCTAATGCTGTGACCCTTTAATACAGTTCCTCATGTTATGGTGACCCCCAACCATAAACTTATTAATTTATTATTTACAATGCCTCCCACCCGGCAAAGGCCTCCTCGCTGGCCAGGAACAGCGGGGCGGGCAGGGAGGGAAAGAGGAGCCGCGAGTCTCCCCTGGGAAAAAACTCCGAGAACCTCCCCGGGTTCTGCTTCTGCTTTGCTCTCGTTTCTGCTGGGGGGGGCATTGTGGGAAAAGTTTCCAGAGTGTCGACCCTGGCTGGGGGTGGGGGAGGAATCCCAGCACCTTTGTCTTTTGCGCCAGGCGCAGCTCGCCCCCCCGGAAAAGTGCAACCTTGCAGCCCCCCGGCCCTTCCGCAGCGCCCTCCTCTATGGCGAGTGGGGCAGGGGCCGTGGCAAGGAGGGGGCTTGCCCCCTGTGCTGCCGCCCCCCCCAAGCTGGCCCATCAGATGGGAGGTTCTCCCAGTATCAGAGAAGGGGAGCAATTTCAGTCCCTTCTGAACAGGGGGCAGGAGGATATGAACGCATGGCTCGTGCTTGCGCACCACCACTCCTGGGCCTTTCCCGCACGTTACCTTATCACGGAGGTGGGGAGTGCTGTTCGCGCAAGCAGGTTCTTGCACGAGGTGCTCTCTTTGCTGTTCCTTCATCCCACAGTTGGCTTCCTGGTCATGCAACCGCCTCGCCCCTTCCCCCCCCCCAACGCAGCCTACAGCTCCCAGGCTACACTGCAGAAGGAAGGGGTGGGGCAGTCGCAAGACCAGGAAGCTAGCTGCGGGACAAAGGAGCAGCGAAGAGAGCACCTCGCGCAAGAACCTGCTTGCGCAAACGGCACCCCCCACCTCCGCAATAAGGTAACGTGCAGAAAAGGCCCAGAAGTGGTGATGTGCAAGCGCGAGCCACACGCTCACATCCTCCTGCCTCCTTTGGCAGGAGCACGTGCAGCTGCACGCGCTCCCACCAAAGGGGGCAGGAGGATGTGAGTGCATGGCTCGTGCACCATTACCAAGGAGGGAATGGAGCCTAAGACCATCAGAAATACGTATTTTCCGATGGTCTTAGGCAACTCCTGTGAAAGGGTCGTTTGACCCCCAAAGGGGTCACAACCCACAGGTTGAGAACCGCTGGTCTAAATGAAAGTAGCCTTTTCACAATCTCATATCCTCCAACTGATTTGGAAGGGACAGTTCCATACACTATTCTGCCATCCTGCTTTTTCAACTTTCTTTAAAATGTCCCATTTTTCTCTTTCTCTCTCTTTCCTCCCACTTTCTTCCTTTGTCCTCAGTTTACTTCAACTACTGCAAACTAGTTCAAAGTCCAAAAGTACTTTGGACTCAATTCACTCAATGTGGGGATGGGAGAGGAAGGGGAGAGTTTTACCTTTCCCATTAGGCTCAGGCAAAATTAGATAGTCTAGATGAAAGTAGATCAGTCAGGACTTTCCCTGCCAAGTCAGGACAATTGGAGGGTATGGGACACAGGTTTCTACTGTATTAGCAAATACAGTCTGGAATTCTCTGGGTGACATATGCCAGTAAAAGGGAGTACTGGGACTCCAACCACTTTCTCCAGTGTTGCTCAAGGAGGTATCAAGTACCTCTCTATGCAACAATTCCCCCCAGTCTCAGCAATGGCAGCTGACTGTTGCTGGGCGTAGGTCCCCCTCAACCAAACAGGCACTCATTGGCTAGTGAAAGCACATCTGGACAGCAGCATCACACCTTCATGTCTTTAGCCATTTCCACACTACACTGTTATAGTGCTATTATTCCAGTTTCAACATCCTGTGGAATCCTGGGGTTTGCAGTTTAGGGAGGGACATTTAGAATTCTCAGCCGGAGAGCTCTTTGGCCTCAGTGAACGACAAACCCTAGAATTTCATAGGAGGTTGAAAGTGGAATGATAGCACCATAACCGTGTAGTACGGAAACTATATTTCTCACCTGGACTTCTTGTATGACCACACTGGTGGAGCTTGACACCCTGCCAGTGTTAAACAACATCTTGGCCATACTGTGCCTAATTCAAAAGTACAGAACCTATATATAAAAGTTTGTACAAAATGTATAGGTTAAACGATTGGATAAGGATCACTTCAGCCAGGCATGCAGGTCATCACTGTAGTGTGGGAAGCAAATTTAGGCTCTTGGAGATGTGAAATGGCTGGATTCTCTCTCTCTTCTCTCTTTTCTTTTCAGGGGAAATGCACCTCCATTCAACAGAGCCAGGAAAAATTATTTTTGGAAACTACAATCCCCCAAATCCTCAGGTAGATGACAACTTGAGCTATACTCACAAAAAAGTTACATTTCCCAAGCTTTGCTATTTCACAGATTAAGTGGAAGGTTGGGGAATTTTTTTTTTTTTAATTTTAGTTAGTTTATATCCCATCCTTTTACAGCGCAGGCCCATGTAGTCAGAAGGTGAACATGGGGAATGATGTCTGGGTGAAACCTCAATTGTTAGTTCTAACTAGAGTAGATCCATTTGAGTCAATGGAACTGTCAGAATGCATGGCTCCCATCATGAAGTATTTGCCAGATGTGTATTAGAATAGAAGGGAAAGCTAGATTAGGCATTGTTAGAACACAACAAAATATCAATTGCCAATTGTTGATTGCAACAATGGATCTGTTTGAAGTTTGTATGTGTATTCCCACGTATCAAATGGTTAATTGCTTTATTACTCACTGCTACAATGTCCTGTCAAGGGGGAGAAGATCAGAGGGGGGAAACGATAGTATGGAAATGCTCAAAGATAAGAAGGCTGGAACATGTTCTGGCCTCAACTATTGTTTAAATATTTGAAGGGATGCCATGTAGAGGAAGGAGAGGGCTTGTTTTCTGCTGCTCCAGAGACCAGGACAAGGAGCAATGGATTCAAGCTGCAGGAAAGGAGATTCCACCTGAACCTCAGGAAGAACTTCCTGACAGTCAGGGCTGTCCGGCAGTGGAATCTGCTGCCTCGGAGTGTAGTGGAGTCTCCTTCCTTGGAGGCTCTTAAGCAGAAGGTAGATGGCCATCTGTCGGGAGTGCTTTGAGGGTGTTCCTGCACGGAAGAGGGTTGGACTGGATGGCCTCTGGGGTCTCTTCCAACTCTACATTGCTATGATTCTATGAAAGAGGTGTAAACAAATGTTAGTCTAGGAAACATCTAGAATGGTGGAATGATGCTAAATCCTCCCTAATCACAGCTTTGCATGCCTAAATTTGTATGGAAAGGTATAAAATCTGTAACCACCATGTATGCTTTAGTCTCAGCAACTCTGGATGAAATGTGCTGTGTTGCTTGCTTTGCTACAAATAAACACTGCTGACTAACTCTGAGTGAAGTTTGTGGGTTATAGGTTATCCAGGGCATGACAGGAATTTCTGTTAAGTGTTGACTCAGCAAGTTGTCACTCCATCTGTGAAGCTATTCTAGACAAGACTAATGACTGTATTCCTTGCCTAAGAAAACGCTATAAAATTCTTGCGGTCCCCTTAAAGTGACTGTTGACTTGAAGACACATACACATACTCATTCAAGAGGGAACAGAAAGGTAAATCCCCAGTAGCATAATTTCTGTATTGCATTTTTTAAAAATGTTTTTTAAAAAATTTAGGGCTTTAAGGTTGCACAAACTGTTGCTGAAATCCTGAGCCGCACAGACAGAAGAGGCCTGCAATCAGCCTGCACTGACACCTCATTGGATGAATGGAATTTTGGGGACAGTGCATATGTGTTGCATTTAATGTATACTTTGTATTGTTGGAAATCTGAAGTGCAGTTGTGTTTGCAATATCCAGTTATAGCTGGCCCCACAGAACTTGGAAAGAGGTACGCACACATTCAGTGTAATGCACGAAGTGTCTACATCAGTGCGAGAGGCCAACTGTTTTACACTGATGCCACCAAATACAGTCAGAAATAACCCACTCCACCTGGATGTCACACATGAAAGTGGCTGTATGAAGGCAACCTCTCTCGGCTAGTTTTTCTTGGAAAAACTACTTCTTTGCAACACAACTCCCAGAATCCTTGAGAGGTTCTGGGAACTATGAAAAGTAACATTTTCAAGTCTTTTTGTGGAGGAGGACATCAGTCTCTGTTGTGTGTGTGTGTGGACTTATGGCTACTGCATGAATTTCATAGGGTTTTCTTAGGAAAGGAATACTATGAGGTGGAATACTCAGGTTATTTCCACACTACACTGTTATAGTGCTATTATTCCGCTTTCAATATTCTATGGAATCCTGGGGCTTGCAGTTTAGGGAGGAACATTTGGAATTCTCTGCCAGAGAACTCTTTGGCCTCAGTAAACTACAAACACACCGAATTTTACTGGATGATAAAAGTGGAATAATAGCACTATTACAGTGAAGTGCAGAAATGGCCTCAGTTCCTTCTTCTGAAATATAGCCTCCAGCAATGGTTCTTAATTTGGGGTCTGGGGAACCCTGGGGGCCCCACAGAGCCATCATAGGAGGTCCACAAAATCCTCCTGCTGGATACCAATAATTGCTGCAGCAACATAGACTTGCCCAAGGCCACCCAGTGTCTGACTGGGGATTTGAATCCTAGTCTCTAGAAGCCATAAATAAATAAATAAATAAATAAATAAATAAATAAATAAATAAATAAATAAATATTTGAATATTTAAATCTAAATTCAAATATTTAAATCTTGAGTTAAATCTTGGGGGTCTCTGGCAATTGAGTTAAATCTTGGGAGTCTCTAGTAATTATATTACAGGGAGTCCCCAGTTTAAAAAATGGTTAGGAACCACTGGCTTGGAGTACCTAGTGTTCATTGGCAGTCTCCCATTCAAATATTAATCAAGGCTGACCTTGTTTAGCCTTCAAGGTCAGTTGGGATCTAATGTCTGTAGGGTATTTAGGCCAGTCAGTCTCTGATACTGGAAGCTAAGCAGTGCTGGGCTTGGTTGAACATTGGAGTCCATCAGGGATCTCCAAGTTGGGCTTGGAAAAGAATCCTGCCAGAGACCCTGGAAAGTCAGAGCTGTAACCTGGAGCATGTCCAGAGAAGGGCAACCAAAATGGTGAAAGGTCTGGAAGCCACGCTCTATGAGGAGCATCTTAGGGAGATGGGGACGTTTAATCTGCAGAAGAGAAGGTTAAGATAGCCATGTTTAAATATTTGAAAGGACGTCGTATCAAAGAGGGAAAGGACTTGTTTTTCACTGCTCCAGAGACTAGGGCAAGGATCCATGGATTCAAACTACAGGAAAAGAGATTCCACCTGAACCTCAGGAAGAACTTCCTGACAGTCAGAGCTGTCTGGCAGTGGGATATGCTGCCTGGGAGTGTGGTGGAGTCTGCTTCTTTGGGGGTTTTTAAGCAGAGGCTGGATGGCCATCTGTTGGGAGTGCTTTGATTTGGGTTCCTGCCTCGCAGAGGGTTGGACTGGATGGACCTTGGAGTCTCTTCCAACTCTATGATTCTATCCAACCTACCCAACCACTTTGTTCATTGTCAGTGACCACCCTGCTTACATCACATACAGGGACATCTTAGCTAATGCTGAGGGGGAAACCCTGAATGGCTTGCTGCCACATACGAGTTGATGATACTGAGGTAGATGATCTAAAAGTTTTGACTAAAGTTGGAGGCAGCTTCCTATGCATGTACATCTTTTGTATGTTCCCCCCTTCTCTTGTTTTCTGAGTTTTCATCCTGTCTGTTACACATTTGAACTCAGCACCTGCCCTCTCCATGATTTGTCAAGCCACCCCCTCTGCCGTCCTCACGTTTACCCAGACCTTGGCCCCCTGTCCCCGCAGACATGTCCCACCCTACCACCCCCAGTCATGTTTGTCATGATAATTTCCCGGAGAAAAGGGATGAGGTCAAGAATTGGAAGGCAGGAGAGAAGCGGGACGGGGAGAAAGCAGGTTTGGAAAGAGAGAAGAGGGAAGACTGTACAGCAAGATGGAGGGGAGCCAACCTTTTCTGTCAGCCCCCTCTCTCTCCCTCCCTCCCTGGTTCATTCCTTTGCTTATTACTACAAGAGCTGATGATGCATTCTTTACAAGACAGGAACACATTTTCATTGTGGGACAAAGATCAGAGCCAAGGACTCCTTGAGGAGGGAAGGTTGCGGATATGTTTCTTGGATGCTACGCCGGGCCAGTCAGCTGTAGGCTAAAAGCAAGGCTGTTTCGCTGTTTCCATGGGTCTTGTGAACCTCTACCACCATGGTCACCACAACTGCCGGGACCAGTGGAGACCAGGGGCATTTCCACACTAGACTGTTATAGCACTATTATTCCACTTTCAACACCCTATGGGATCCTGAGGTTTGCAGTTTAGGGAGGGGCCTTTAGAATTCTCAGCCAGAGAGCTCTTTGTAAACTACAAACCCCAAAATCCCGCAAGGTGTTGAAAGTGGAATAAGAACTCTATAAAAGTCTAGTGCAGAAATGGCCCAAGAAAAAGGAAAATCATTATTCAGCTATTTGGGCTCAAGACTTTTGTTGCAGTATTTTCTGATGAACATGATAAATAATAATAATAACTATAACAAACAATTCTTCCTACAAGCCCATAGCTTTTGGGATTCATGTCTATGTTCATTAATGGCCAAATGTAATCTCAAAAGACCTACCTAGGGTACTAGATGGAGCATCTCACCCAGAGAGTTATTTCATAATGCATGCTTCATGGAGGACTGGCAGGAGAGAGAGAGGGGTGTGAGAGCACATGAGACCCCAGACAACACAGGGAAGCCTACCTGATGCAGGAGGAGAGTGGGCGTGAACAAACAAACAGAAAGTAACCATAAACATGCTGTGCCTAGAGAATGACATGCAATCTACTTACCAGTGAATATAGGCATGCAAAGGTTGCAGGCTCCAACAAACACCGCTTCTGAATGTTTGCAAACATTCTAAGATAAGGTTTCTTTACAGAATGTTTCAAATCCACAGAATCTTCATCAGGGAAAAGCTGAGCAGTTTGACTTGTTATGGAAGTGTGAGACTTCAAAAAGCAAAGAAGCCAGGAAGCTGTAAGTACCTGAATTCCATCCACTGATACCAAATAGCATCTGCATAGGAAGCCACCTTAATGGTATCAGACAATGGGTCTATCTAGTTCACTCTTATCAATTCTGACTTGGGTTGGATGGCCCTTGTGGTCTTTTCTAGCTCTATGATTCTGTAATTCTGTTTAATACTACATAATTACAACACTCGGATGCTGCCTTGACAGCCATGCTCTGAAATATTGGAGTTCTGCAAGATACTTAAAATTTGTTGCCAGAGAGCTCTAATGCCTCACTAAACTACAGATCCCAGGGTTCCACAGGATGGGACCAGGACAGTTAAAGTGGTAGCAAGGTATTGTAACTGTATAGTGGGGAAAAAGAAGCAGAGTGATAGTTGAAGCTTATTTCAACAGTGGTGGCAAGACAGCATCCTTCCCCACACCTGAGGGCAGTGAGCCAGCTCAGAGGGGTGGCAGGCAGGCTGGGCAACCCACACTGTCCTGTTCTCCAGTGCCTCACTGATAGCTCCCCCCAGTATTTGCATACTCTCCGACTGCCCTCTAATTGGAGTCTGTTATCAGCAGCCACAAGCAAAGTTTCTAACAGCGTGTTAGCAAATTACTGACTGTTGTTTTGCAGTCTGAGTTCATAGTAAATCCAGAGCACTAGTTCAGTAGTTAAGTCCACACACAAGGCAAGAGTCAAGGTCTCCAGAAACATGAGCAAGGGATCTGAATATGAGGCATGCTGCTTCTACTGATGATATCAGTTGTCTACAATGGCTTCTTCCCCTCCAGTCCCCTGTTTATATAGGCCCACAGCCTCCCCCAGCTGTTTGCCTAACTGATGCATTCTTACTATATAAAAACTCCGAGTCTCATGGGCTCTACCTTTTACACCTATGCTGACTGCAGTAAGTATTGTCCCGTTCATGTCTCTTTGTTGTGGCCTGTCTGGGTCCTGAGACAGGGGCCTGACAACAGGGACAATCCTGATTACTCCTCTGTCATCCCACTTTTTCAGCTGCTTTCAAAATGTCCCAGTTTCTCTTTCCTCCTCCCACTTTCCCCTTTCATCCTCGGTTTACTCAGTTGCTGCAAACTGAGCCCAACGCACAAAAGTAGTTTGCACTCAATTAACGCAGCAGGGAGGGCGGAAAGGAGAAGAGCAAAATTTTGTCCTTCGCAATAGGCTCAGGAAGAAGCAAACTGCTGCAGTCTCTCCTAGCTTGTGTGTTCATCCTCATTAGTAATGTTACCATCTGGACCACTCTCCGATGTTGCTTGGTAACATGTGTTCTGATTCCATCTGTGAAATGTTGGAAGGTATGCATTTGCTGAGAGCCAGCATGGTGTAGTGGTTTGAGTGTTGGACTACAACACTGGAAACCAGAGTTCAATTCCCTGCTTGGCTGTAGAAACCCACTGGGTGCCCTTGGGCATATTATACCCTCTCAGCCTCAGAAAACCCTGTAATAGTTTGCCTTAAGGTCACCATAGGTCAGAAATGACTTGAAGGCACACAACTACAACAACAAGGATGTTAACAACTTAATCTGGCTCTGTAGCAAATTGGCAGCCTTCCCTCATAGGGGAGTTGTTCAACAACACAATTGTTACTGCGGTCCAGGCCTATGCTGAGATAGCACTTGATATCGCTTTTTATATCAATCCATTCGGCTTTCCTCCACCACCCTGCTCCACGTGTTTGCGAGGCCTCCAGACAAGCACGTAAACAGGCGCAGTCAATAATTGCTGGACATCCAATTCTCCACCCAGGCAGGCTAGACTGAGCAGGTTCGTCGCTTCAGGGACCTCTCTGGCAAACACCTTATTGCATAAGTGCTATACTAACAAAGGCTCCCTGCCCCACGCAGGTAACTTCACAAAGCTGTACTAAGCACTCCGCATTTGCATACTGGCTACACTATTGTTAATTCAACCCTAAGCTGATCATGTTAAACTCTGACCTTTCCAAAGCTTTGTCCTGCTCCTAAAGCTCATTGTTCTCACCGAGTAAGGTACAGCCTGCAGTCACAATTCACCTTATAAAACCCCCCAATTCCGAGACCCTCCTCAGATCGCTCCCGAGTTCCAGACCGCCTTGCTGCCGCTTTGCCTGGCGAGCCTTCCCCTCAGTTCCAATAACTGAGCCCGCTCAACCCGGGATCGCTCCCAAGTTCCAGACCGCCTTGCTGCCACCGTGCCTGGCGAGCCTTCCCTTCAGTCCCACGTACTGAGACTCCATATCAACAAACTCAATCTCCCAACCTCTCCAGGACTATGGGACAGGTGTCGTATCACCCATTTCCCCCTAAAAATCCCTATCTCTGATTCTTTAGTTAGCTGTGTGACTGTGGTGTCTTTAATATTTGTCTGTATTTAATAAAACATCATTTTTGCTATTTTAAACCGTCTGGCTGCTTGACTGACCTGACCCCATAGACGCTGGGTTGCAAGATCCTGCTAAGTTACCCTGCCTCTCCCTAGTTTTAGTGAGTGCTCCAGCTAATTTTCCCCAAAGTGTTGTTGTTGTTTGGTTATTTAAGTGTCCCTCCCGGGACCCCCAGAGATCAGGGTAACACAATGCATTTGCAACTTAGGCAGCTGCCCCCTCTGCCTCATGCTAGAACCAGCCATGTAAGATCTCTTCTCCCATAGCTTTCTTCTCAATCTCAATGCACAGTAGCAGTACACAGGATGCTAAGTGAAGCAAAGCAAATCTACCAGTGAAAAGCAAGCCACGGTGAATCTCCATGGAGGAAACCAGGCTGAGTTTTCTCCACAGAACCCCTTGGCTTCAGCCATGTGTCCATTCATAGGCACTGTCGCCATGCCTCGACCATAATAACAGCTTGCTCTTCGCCACACATCAGCAATGCCTGGCAGCATTCAGACACTGGATAATGCATAGAAGTGACCAGATTCTAAAGACAGTCTCTAAAGTCAGATTGTTTAATAAATGCCTTGTGGCTATTAATAATGTTGATATAGTCTCTCTTTCTCTCTCCCCCAGTCTTCCCACTGAAGACTTCATTTTGAAACATCAAAATATACATTTCCCTCCCACCCAGTAATCACATATTCAAATTTTGGACATCATAAATTACCTTCTAAAATTAAATGGCCAAACCAGTATGTATCTCATTAAAAAATTAGAATTTTCCAGAACTCCCTTGGCATGGATCAACACTGTCCCAAGCTCCAGTTCAATATATACTAATCGTGTCCTTGTATTTTACAGCAACTAACTTAGAATCACTTTCAAATCCTGAGTGAAGGAGGTACAATCACTAAAAGAGGAATAGGGGACTCATGGTCCTCCAGATGCTACACCTTTCAGCCCTAAGCAGTGTAGCCAGTGTTGAAGAATGATGGGAACTGCAATTCAGGAACATTTCATGAGTTGCATATTCCTCACCACTATTGTCATCAGTGTTATTTGTGAGCTATTTTTCGAGATTGAAACCAGAGCATGAAAAATGTTCTTTTGGATGACATGTCTCAGAATCCCCCTACTAGAATGATAGAGCTGGAAGAGACCACAAAGGCCACCCATTCCAACCCCTCGTCATAAAGAGATACACAACCAAAGCAGTCCTGACAGATGGCCATCTAGCCTCTGTTTAAAAATCTCCAAAGAAGAAGATTCTACCATACTCCAAAGCCGCATATTCTACTAACATAGCCAGGATTCTGTGAGATGTAGTCCAAACAATTGCACTTTCCAAGCTTGAGGTACAACCATGCTCAATACTATTTGAAGCCATTTCAGTCACCACAGATACTAAGTCTACTGGCCCTTTTGAACAAATGAAGTCCCATATAAGAAGTCTGATGATGTCAGCTAGGTCATAAGGATATAAGAATAGACTTCAGATGTCATGCCATAAACTGCTAGTCATGACAATTATCTGATACACCTGTGTACTAATGGCGGAGGAATATAAAAAGCGCTATTCAGGTCCTGCTTCTGGGCTTTACATAGGTGACTGGACTGAACAGATCCAACAGGGCTTATCTGCTGTTCTGCATTCTTCCCTAAATCAGCACTCTTCAAATGTACTGTACTACAGTTCCCATAATACTGCCATCATGGCCACAGTGGATGCAATGACAGGACTTGTAGAGTCATAGATCATTTCCACACTAGACTGTTATAGCACTATTATTCCACTTGCAACATCCTATGGAATCCTGGCGTTTGCAGTTTCGGGAGGGGCCACATGGCCCCTCCCAAAACTTCAAACCCCAGGATTCCATAGGATGTTGTAAGTGGAATAACAGCGCTATAACTGTCTAGTGAGGAAATGGCCATAGACTCATAGAGTTGAAAGAGACCACAAGGAGAATTGAGTCCAAACTCCTCCCTGCAGGAATATACAGTCAAAGCACTCCCAACAGTTGGTCATCCCGTCTCTGTTTGAAAATCTCCAAAGACTCTATTACAATCCAAGGCAGCATATTCTACTGTTGAAACGCTCTTACTATGAGGATTTTTTTCCTAATGTTTAGGTGAAATCCCTCTTCCTGTAGTTTGAATCCATTGCTCCGTGTCCTAGCCTCTGGAGCAGCAAAAAACAACTTGCTCCAGCCACCATATGACATCCCTTTAAATATTTAAACATGGCTAACATGTCATCTCTTAACCTTTTCTTCTCCAGGCTAAACATACCCAGCTCCCTAAACCACTCCTCATAGGGCACGGTTTCTAGGTCTTTTACCACTTTCTTTGCCTTAAATTAGTTTAACAAATCTAAAAGGGGATATGTCGGGCAAGTCTTTTATCATATTCTTAAAGATCCATCTAATCTAGCACCCTTCTTCTCTCAAAATGGAAAACCAAGATTGACCCAAAAAGAAGCAGAGCCCTAAGATCTCTTCCATCCCCTCTGAGAGCTATTCATATTCAATGGTACCCAGATTCTGAACATGGAAGTTCCATTAAACAATTATGGCTATTAGGTACCGACAGGTCAATCGTGTATGAAAATGACCAGAGCTTCAAATAGTTTCTTCTTTAGGATGAGACTCCTGGAGTCTCCCAGCCAGCATAACCCCAGTGGCCACACTGGCTAGGAGACTCTAGCAGATGTAATCCAAAAAATAATAACTTTCCCAAGCTCTGAGCTTAACATCATATCTGTCATTAAAGCCTGGGGTCATCATCACATCCTCTGGCAGTGAATACCACAGGGCACAGTGCCAGCAAAGTAGCGGAGCCAAAGTTCACAGGGCCAAAGCAATAGGTTTTTTTTTATTAGTGGGGACTATGACATAATCTCCCACCTCTCTCAGGTTTCCCCAACCCCTCTGAATTTAGTTGTAAATTTCCACAGCACTGAAAAGAAAATGGATTTTCCCAGCAACAGTTTATTGTTGTGAGTAAGGCAAAGTATTTTGAAGCATATTGTTCTTGAATGGGCAATTAAGACACACTAGCTTTACAAAATACCTGTTCCCAATGGAAATTAAAACTGCTAAACTCCACCATATCATCCTTACCATAGCCAATCTTGTCTAATTTTGGAAGCTACGTACCATTAATACTTGGATGGGAGACCACAAATAACAGCAGAAATCTACAGGTAAGCCCAGGGAAAAATCCTATCTGCAGTCTTGGAGAGTTGTTTTCAAGCCAGAGTTTGATAGTACAGACCTAGATAGTTGGGTTTTCAAACAAATAGCCATGTTAATCTCTTTTTTAATAATTTTATTCAAATTTCAACACATAAAACAAACAATAATTTTTGCAATGTTACATGTAGTGTTATCCCTCCTTCCTTTCCTTTCTGGATTACAATTATTGATGTTCCCTCTATTTATTATATCACGTATCGCAATAAAATGTTAATAATCTATAATTTGCTAGTTCCTGCTATATATCTCTACTTTACTCGCTTCATGATATTTCATTAACTGTTAACTGTATAATAATTGTTATCATGAAAAATGTAATACCTCCGTCTACCCCCAACCCAAATCTGTAACAATCCTCCACTCTTTGTTTATGTTCTCATCTGATTTCCCTTTCAATCTTTGTGTAAGTATGTCTGCATTTCTGTTTTCCATAAAAGCTGTCCACCACTGTTCCGTTGTGGGTGTGGTTTCATTTTTCCAAAATCGTGCATATTCAATACGGGCCGTCGTCACCATACACAATAAAATTGTCCAGTGTCTCTTAGCTGGTGTTGCATCTGTTAATCTCTTTTAACATAAAATCAAAACAGGAATCTTGTGGCATCTGCAAACCAACAGATTTATTTTAGTATGAGATTTTGTGAATAACAATCCCTCAGATGCTAGAAGTACCCTCATGGATGTAGCTCTGGTATTAAGCAAAATGATGGGCCCAATTTTGGGAGAATGGCGGCATAGAATACAATGAAACAAACAAACAAACGAGATTGCCCCTTTAATAAGAATCCTGTTCACCAATGAAATTTTCCTTTAATCCCCAAATTGCTAGCATTACAGATATTGAGACACACAGAAAAACATTCACACCTGTAACTCATATTTGCTATGTTGGCAATCTCTTGGTCTGCCTTTTCTTTGGTTACCTAAACTGTATTTTTAAATCCTCAACTGAAATGTTCAGTTGCTGTAATGCTAGAAATTGGATGACCAAAGGAAAACATTTAACTTAGGAGACAGAATTATTATTGGGGGAAAATGCTTTCATTCTGCCTCGACCCCATAACCACACGCTTGCGTGCACTAAATAAGAGAACTAGTTTGGTGGTTTGGAGAGAAAGTAGTTCTCCCTATTGTTGGGGAAAGACAATAATGAGGCATGTCCATATTTAAAAAACTTAACACTACAACACCACACAGGGTATTCTTGCCAAGTCCCATTGGATTCAGTGGGCCATACTTCTGAATAAGCACAGAGATGTATGCACCGTAAATTACATATAGCTTCCCTCACTTATCTGACTTATCTGACAGGCTAAGGACTGGAGCACTGTAAGAAAACAGAATTGGTTGAAAAGCAATACTATAGGAAGCACAAAGGACTTACAGAGGGTCACTTGGGACTGTCACGCATGCACTGCTATCAGCCACCTTAGGATCTCAACCAGTGTGGAGAAAACTAATTATTCACCCTAAGATGAAAGGATGAAATAGTTGTGCATTTATATCCATACTTGCATGTGTATTTCAACGGATATGGAACAAAAGGGAACCTTTGGCGTGACAGGTATTTTCACCTTCAGCTCTTATCACTCCCATCCAGCATAGTAAAACGACAGTGGCAAATGGTGGTTTTTGGGTTTTAACTGAAATTTAAAGAGCTATCCAAAGCATTGGACCCTTTTTTTCCAAATGAAGTTCAACATCTTGGATAGCTCTGTTGAAGTTTGGACAAAAACTGTAGCAAATCCAACATCAAGTTTTTAAAGAGGGTGCTGTGTTATTTTAAACTGAACTGTTTTGAATTGCCTTTTTTATATTTTTAATTGCTTTTTATTTTTTTAAGTGTTAAATTTAAATTGTTTTAAGTTTAAATTGTTAAATTTTTTATTATTTATTTTTATTTTTTTATTTTTTTAATTATTTATTTGTATCCCGCCTCTCCATATGGATCGAGGTGGTGAACTTACAAATAGCATGTATTTCGAAACATTTCTATACAATAGTTTAATAGTTTAATTCCATCTGAATGCTCACTTTCCAACTGTAGTGTTCTTTTCTAAATTGCAAGCTGCCTTCAGTCCCAATTTTGAGGAAAAGGTAGGATGAGGAGGAGGAGGATGAGGAGGAGGATGATGATGATGATGATAATACCTCCTATCATGGCAAACACCAGCTAACACTTGTAAATGACAAGAGATTATTGAAATTGTAATTTACTTTCAAACTTCTGGAGATGCAGTGTTTACTCCCTTCTTGGACACTGGATTGGAACCTAAGAAGGGCAGAGATTTATGGCTAAGTTGCTGTTTCAAGTCTCGGTGGTGAAGATTCAGTGCAAGGTTCAAAGAGGCCTTTCTTTGGATATATACCAAATTAAATTGGGAGTGGGAAGCGCTGTTCTTTGAAGAGTATTT
Organism: Ctenosaura bakeri; assembly: GCA_948474755.1. Taxonomy (NCBI): domain Eukaryota; kingdom Metazoa; phylum Chordata; class Lepidosauria; order Squamata; family Iguanidae; genus Ctenosaura; species Ctenosaura bakeri. The sequence goes on from CAOLHI010001524.1 coordinate 332,389, forward strand.
GTTGTGGTTACTTTTAATACACCAGAATAACTATAGCAATGTTAATAATACAAGCCAAACAATCATCTCTCCAGTCTTTTCCCAATTTGGGTCTATCTGCCTGCTTAACAAATACCATGTAATTCTTTATAGCCATCACTATTCACAGGGGCAAATCTGACATGACAGAGACAGTCATGTTTTTCATTTATTCAGCTGTTTGTCCACTTCATGTTAAATGTAGAGAGTGAGAAGGTGACGGTCTATAAAACATTATACAACAGAAGGTATGTATGAGCCAATGACAGGGTACAAATGTCTCCTCCCTCCCAATTTTGCCTCATGCCATCCCTAGCAGCACTTTCTGTTCAACTCAAGTCAACCACCAGGAGTAAGCAAAGCTATCAGTGCTGGTAATGTCCTGGTATTCTTGGTATTGGGCACTGGCTGAGATTGGTGGTGTCCAGCAGTTTCCACATCAGTGAGATGGTAAATATGTTCTGGATTTTAACCCAAGCTTTAAAGGAACTATCTAAAATGCTTCCCTGTTTGGGAGCAGGGCAGCCCCTCCCGAAACTGCAAATCCCAGGATTCCATAGGATGTTGCAAGTGGAATAATACCATTTCGCAGAAAGATACTTCATGGAGAATTCTTTACACTCACACTCTTCGAAAACTGGCAGTTCAAGACACACAGGGCAATCATGGCTATCTGCAGAAAGAAAGCTCTACTGAGTTGTGAGGGAGTTATGCACAGATACATTTGTAAAAAAACTGCAACCAAGTGATGGTCCTCTTTAGAATATGCATTATAGTACAACCTCTTGAAATATAATGCTATTGCCTTCTGCTACAATAAATATTTTCGCCATAATTTCTATAAAAGTTCTAAAAAGGTGAACACATAAAAACTCTTGGGAATTTTCAGTACTTCATGAACTGCTTCATGTTGGTAGTTTTCAGATTCACTATTCAACCTTAAAACATGATCTCTGTAGTAACAGCTGGTACATCACTTAGTATACTAAAAATTGTTCCAGTGTATATTTACTATGCAAGTTATGGTTAGTTATTAGTGAGAATACTTGTATTTGCTTCTCAGGGTAAGTATGCAGAGATTTCGTGAATCTGTTTTTTGTTAGCGAAGCTTGAGTTCTCAAGATAGAGAAAAGGCTGAAGAAGACTTTTCTGGGAGTAATTTGGACACACACAGTATTACTGGACAACTACCAACTCCTCACATCTAGCAGTAGAATGTCCCCGGAGATCTCAATTATGTTGATCTTGTTAAGTTGCTTAAAGCGATGTTTGTACTCTAGGGTGTGCACACCATTGATAGCAACGTTGTACTGATGGGCCTGACAGAGTATTATCAGCTCAAAATACATTCCTGGACTGAATGGAAAATGAGAAATGTGCTTTTCTTCTTCTCCCCAACAACTGGACAGGTAGGAATTTCTCACAAAAGATTTCTCTTTCATTTGGGGATTCAGATGCAGAGCAATATCATTAGAGTCACTGGGTTTAAGGTTAACTGCAAAACTGTTTGCCTTCTCCTTAACTTCACCTTTAATGACAATTGTTCGCCCAGGTTCAAGAGGTGAATTAAATCGTGCAATGTAAGGAATGACAAATTGTGAACTATCAGGTGCTTCTTCCTGATTTTCTGTGTTTTTCTTTGTTGTCCCTAGCAAGGAAGGCTGAGAACCTTGCAAAGACTTATTTGAAACAAATCCAACCATACTGATTTGCACTTTTCCATATATCCCAAGAGTGTTTATTTTTTCAAGATTAACTCTGTGTTTGTAAAGCAACAAGTGCTTTCCATTTACAGACACCTGAAATTTTTCTTGCAGAACCATAAACACAATCTCAAATGGTTTTCCTTTCCCAAAAGGCATCTCATACATGATCTTTTCAGAGCCCCACCTTTCATTCTGTAGAGTATTGCACACAATGCAACCAGATCTTTTGAACTGTGGGTTGAAATGAAAGGCAACATCAGCACGAGGGTTTTGTGCTATTTCCACACTGGAAGTCTATTTGGAACCTCTCTGAGTCATCTGGGACTAACCTGCATACTACAACAAGTTCTCCAGGCATAAGACCACCAATTATAGTCTCAATATATGGAATAATCGGGTTCTGGACTGTCCTCTGAAAGTCATCCAAGGACATCATTTTCCTTCAGCTTCTGCACAATACCTTCGTGAAGACTGCAACCAACACCTGAACTAACATGTAATCTTGAAGCCACTGGCACGCTTGAAAATGGTTCCTCCTTCACGTCTTTGCCAGTTCACAGGCTCCCCGGCCCAGTGACGTCATCATCTCCTCAAGCCCGCTCGTCGCGGGGTTAAAGGGACAGCGTCCTGCAAGTGGAATAATAGTGCTATAACAGTCCAGTGCGGAAATGGCCTAAAATCTGGAGTAGATTCACTGCCCCAATGACATGGAAGTTACCAGTCACCATCAGATAGGACATACATAGAATCATGAAGTTGGAAAGGGCCCTACAGACCATGAAGTCCAACCCTTTGATCATTGCAGACTCTCCAGCTAGAGCAGTGGTGCCCAAACTTTGATCCTCCAGCTGTCTTGTACTCAGATTGTCCAACAATCTGGAATTCTGGGAGCTGAAGTCCAAAACATCTCCAGTACTGAAGTCAGAGAAACACTGAGCTAGAGCATCCTTTGCAGGTAGCTGCCCAGCCTCTTTTGAAGATTTTCAGAGAAAGGGATCTCATCACTTCTCTAGGCAACTGGTTCCATTGCCAAACTTCTTACAAACATTTGTTTCATTGCCAAACATCAAGAAGCTCCTTCCAATGTTCAGTTGAGATAAAAGAGAATCATAGAATAGAATCACGGAGCCATAGAGCTGGAAGAAATCACAAAAGTCATCGAGTCCAACCTCTGTTTAAAAACCTTCAAAGAAGGAGACTCCATCACATTCTGAGGCAGCGTATCCCACTGTTGAACTTCTCTTACTGTGTGAAGCTGGAAAGTCCCCCATGCGCTGCTGGGACATATATTCCAGCCTGTTATGAATTTTAGCTGTTAATTCATCTTCGCTGCCACCACCCACTGAATTCTGGACACTTGGGACAGCACAGTGGGATGCTGTCCTGACATGTCAATCCCTAAGCTTAAGGATCTCTCTTTTTCTCCAGTCTATCTAGCGTTGGCGTGGGAAGGAGAGAAACAGGGTTCTTACAGAAAGTATTTATTCAAGGCATGCGAATGAGCAAGGCAAATAACACACATGGGAAGCTCCCTCCTCCCAGGCACACTTAGTTACAAGTAGTTACAAAAGAACAGATATAAAAGCACAGACACATTCTTTAGATCAGCCAGCCTCCAAAATAACAGAAAAGTCCCTAACGCGACTAGATAACTATTTCTAATTACTTACAGTTGTTCCTAGGCTTAGATGTTCTATGAGGAAGACGCCAGGAGGCTAGGCCTACGGCCTGCTACTGGCACAGAACCCCCCTCCAGGAGGTTCCTTGGTTGTTGTCTCTTTGCTATCCCTTTGTTATCTCTCAGCCACATGGCCTCGCAAGAAGTTTTATAACTTCTCCTTGGAAGCATCTGGAAGCATCCTGAAGATGCTCACCTCTTTCCTTTTTGATTGGTCAAGTCTTACCCTGTGACCTATGATGCTGACCCACATGACCTATGATGCTGACCCACATGACCTATGATGTAATCTAATCCCAACACCTTATTAACCCTTGGTTTACCTGAAGAGGGAAGTTTCCCCCTTTAGCTAAGTCAAGATAATGGGAAGCCCCATTATCACATACTGTCAAGAAGTTCATCCTAATATTTAGATGGAATCGGTTTCCCTGAAGTTTAAAGTCATTGCTCTGTGTCCTGGTCCTTAGAGCAGCAAAAAACAAGCTTGCTCCATTTTCCATATGACATCCCTTCAAATATTTAAACATGGTTATCATAGTTCCTCTTCTCATGGAAGAGATCTACACTCCTGTAACTTAACTTGCCTTGGCAGAGCACACTAGAGAAGACGTCTTACCTGGGTAGTTGAAAATGCCTCACAGGTGTTGGCCCCAAGAATGCTACAGCCAGAAGTGGCCACACTACCTTTTTGAGCTTGGAGAAGTTACTTTTTGGGGTAATAACTCCCAGAATCTCCTAACCTGCTTGGGCACTGGGAGCTGTTGTCCAAAAAAATGACTCTTACAGTCTCGGTTAGTTCCTCCGCACAGAGGTACACACTGTTATCACGGTTATGATATGTCTGGTGAGAGCATTAGATATCCTTTTGATATCAAATAATTTGGCCTTTGCTTGACCTTTCTCTGCCACGCTTCTCCACGTGTTTGCAGAGGTCCTCCGGACAAGCACGAATTGGGCGCAGCCGTTAATGGTTGTACATTCCAAAACCTCATTCAGGCAGGCAACTTAAGCCTCTCCGATGCTTTAGGGAAAAACCTCCTTGCAAACCAGCTTTGCTCGGCACGAATCTACACAAAGCCACATGGCCAAGAGCTGAGCCATTCTTTTATGCCGGGCCATCAGTGTACTGGCCATACTATTGTCATCCAGCGTTAAGCTCATCGTACAAAACCTGACCTTTTCAAACTCCTTTGTCCAGCTCCAAATTTCCTTTGTTCTCACCGAGCATGGCATAGCCTGTAGGTAAACTCCACCCTATAAAAAGTCCCCACTTTCGGGACTTTCTTGGATCACCCTGGACTTCCATCTAGCCTTGCTGCCGCTCTGTCCAGTGAACTCCCCTCAGCGAACCGCGCTGAGCTTCCATCCCCGCAACCTCATCTTCTCTCCAGGACTACGAGACCAGGTGTCATATTACCCATTCCGCAAAGCTCTCCATTTCTATTTCTAGTTAGCTGTGTACATGTGGTGTCTTTTATGTTGTTTGTCCTCAATAAATGTTATTTTGGTTACTTTAAAACTTGTCTGACTACGCTCTCTGACCTGAAGCCGTAGACAAAGGGTGAAAGATCCTAGCTAAAGTTACCCTGCCTCTCGTTAGCTTAAGAGAGCGCTCGAGCTTAATTTCCCCATCTTGTATTTTTACTTGGTTATTTGGGTGCCCCTCCCAGGACCCCCCCAACATACAGGGTAACAACACGACAGTGGTGGTGATGCCATCAAGTAGAGCTGAATGACTGCTTAGCATTGGACAGCCATCTTGTTTTATATCCCACACTACAATCGGGTGTGTCAACAAATGATGGGCATTGCATTCTCAAGTATACAACACAGAAACCACTCAGTATCACATAGCACCATTATAGTGCTCTCACCAGGGAAGTTCTAACGGAGGAGTAAGGCCATTTCTACACTACCTTGTTATAGTGCTATCATTCCACTTTCAACATCCTATGCAATCATGGGGTTTGCAGTTTAGGGAGGGGCCTTTAGAATTCTCGGCCAGAGAGCTCTTTATCCTCAGTAAACTACAAATCCCAGAATTCCACAGTATGTTGGAATAATAGCACTATAACAGGGTAGCGCAGAAATGGCTCCAGATTCGAATCACTTCTCACTCGTGAAAGTTCACAGGGTGATATGAGCAAGTTGTTACTTCTCTGCCAAGCCTACCTCTCAGGGCTGTTGTGAGGATAAAATGGCAGCTAAATCAGCCTCAGCTTACTACAATTGCTGCAAAATGAGTTCAAAGTGCAATTGTAGTTTGCACCCAACTTAGGAGGAGAGAGAAGAGAGGAGGGGCAGAATCTTACCCTTCCCAGCAGGCTCAAGCAAAAGCAAACTGCTGCAGAATCTTCTCACTTGAACTCTAGTAATAACTTTTGCCACCTTGACCACATTCTAACCTTGCTTGTCCACATCTGTCCCAATTTTTACTTGTGAAATATTAGATGGCATGTTATGCTGAGGGCCCACTCAATCCTGTCACGGGCCCTGGCCTAAAAACAGACACATAAGACAAGTCAGAAGTGAGGGATTCAGTTCCTTTCACTCTTGTATAAAACAAAATGGTGAAGGAAATTCTTCCTCCTGCTCTCCCTTATATGACTATTAGGGTTGTCAGTTAGGGATCATCCCAGGCCCTGAACTTTCTGGGCCCAAATGTGAGACCCAAGGATGGCGCCCGGTGGTGTCATTAAGCACCAGTCACAGTTGACCAAAACTTTTCAGTCAAACACACATACACACATATTTTCCTACTTGAACATATGTTAGTTAAAACAGAAATCCTAGGTAAAGGGGCTGTTCCCAGACCAAGGTGAAATGAAGTGAATATGAGATGATTATTGAGGTGACAGGAAAAAAGATGTTTAATCTAGCCTGCTTGCTTCAAGCTAGAAGGGGGATGTAGAGCAGAGCGGAGGGTGAGCCCTGGCACCACAGTGACTGGGAGGGAAGAAGGAAGCTAAGTAAATATATAGCCCCCCTGCAAAATATTTGCAGGTCACAACCAGAGAATGAAGCCTTGGAAATTGTAGGAAGCTGGTACACTGTTAGCTGAGCTGGAGATTTGCACACAGACCTTTCCTATTGCCCAGAGCTGATCGCTCCCCCTCTGCCAAAAAAACCTGGAGAATTTAAGCTGTTATCTCCTATCTGGAAATGACCCATGGAAACTCAAGACCAGGCTCTGAGGTCTGACAACCCTATTACAAGATGGATGGTATTACTGGGGAGGCAGGATTGCTGTCTGCAGAAGAGACAGAGGCATTTTCAGTGCAGAGAAAGGAAAAAAAAAGATTTTTGGACCTAACTTCATTAAACTCTTCACATCTCACTTGCTTTTGCATCATTTCTTATTTCCTGCTGCTTTGGCAGCTACTCTGAGGGATTTCCCCCCTAATTGGCTACATGGTCCAGTCAATCAGGGATCATGTAGTCAGTGTTATGGCACTATATAGCCAATCTGATCTGGCTAGGAGAAGGCCACACCAAGACATTTAGCTGCCTGAGGCAGGGCAGTAAATGGCATCTCCCCCTACACACACGAAATTGAAGGTACAGAGTACCCAAGGCTAAGTTATTTCTGCACCTGAGGCAGAGGATTCCACAAACAGCTATCTTTATTGCCCTGGCTGTAAAAATGCAATAATAAATAATTAGCAATTGGCTGTTTTTTTCATTGTACCCCAAACCTGCTGCCTGTGGCAAGTGTCTTACTCTGCTTAATGGCAGGGCTAGCTCTATGCTACCAAAAGATATTACAAAGCCAAACTGGAATTAAGCCATCCTGCTATCACTCTGAATGGCAGAAATTTCATAGATCTCCGGAACAGTTCTCAAAAGGCGGAAGAAATTATTCACAAGTGCCATTCTGTCCCTTGACATACGCACACACACACACACACACTTTGTCCTACCATTTGAGCTCATCCATAAAATGGATTTCAGCGAATGAGATGTGATTGCTAGGTTCTGAGCTGCTGCTCTCAAAGGGAACTTCCTCTGAGCATGTGCTGAGTGCCCCCTTTCCCCCACTCTGGGAGAATACATTTGAAGAAGCAAAACCTGGACTGCATGCAGTTTGGAAGCTGGTGCTGCATTTTACAGACACACACACACACCCTCTGGCATTTCCAAACGCCACGTGTGTACATTCCTATGGGCCAGAGCTGGGCGTTGTGGGGTCTGGCAGGTTCCCCATTCCTTCTCTCTGTGGGGCCAGTGTGTAGGGATGAAAGGCCTGAGTGATAGTGGAGAAAGGGTCCCTCTGTCCCAGGTGGTGGCCTGGAAACCCCATCAAGCCCTTCCAGGAACTGCCCTTCAAAGAGGAGTGCCCGTTTGGTTTGGCCAGTTTGGTTTGGAAAGGGGTCAACAGAGACATTCGGGGGCCTGTGATCCCAACAACTCCCTCCTAGACAGGAGCCTATAGAGGAATTGGGGAAAGGGAGGGTAATATTAGTGGGCCAAAGATAATTACTGGCAGGGGAAAGGGGTGAGCTAAAGAACAAGGAAACAAATTGGAGAGTGAATGCAGTCCTTTCATTCTAGATTTCTCCCTGCTCTCTCGGTCTGCTCTGGTCTCCAGACTTTAAGGGAACCCAGGAGTCCTGGAGTTCTGTTCCCCATTTCTCCCCTCTAACCCATGCAGACCCCGAGGCAGCTTCCAAAGAAGCTAGTCATGTTGAGTCTCAGCCCACACGCTGCTGTTCGAGTGCTTCATTCTCTCCTTCCAGACTTCCCCCATTCCCTCCTCTCTCTCTCTCTCTCTCTCTTTCTCTCAGTCCTCGTTCCTTTTCGCTCTCTCCCTTTCAGGGCAGACACGGATCCAGCTGGACTCTGGACAACTGGACCCGGGATGCTTTCTCCTGCTCCAGATCCCAGGAATATACAACGGGAGCTGAGCTCATGGATAAAAATACGTCCGTGGGTCTCCTGGGGAAGGGAGAGCAAGAAAACAAGAGTGTGAGAAAGGTTCAAATGTCGGATGGAACCCATGGGGAGGAATAGGGGGCATCTATCAAGGGGGGCAGTGGAAATGGCGTGGGGGGCACACACAGCAGGATGGCATAGTGCCTAGTTTCTGGAAAAAGTGCCAAATCTCCAGAACATATCTGAAAAGAATGCCTCTCTACTGTGGAAACTCAGAATCTTGAATCACATATGTAGGGGCTGGCTATGTGGCTAGTCAGTGCTCTAGGAAAAGCACTTTACACATGGCCAGAGGCTCATTATTCTCTGCTCTTGGGTCCTACATTTGATCTGATAAAAAAAATCAGTGTTCAGCCACTGAGGAAAATAATAGATAATACCTTTAACTGCATCTCCAAGCCTATTGAAGTGACAAATCCCAAGAAAACAGCCAGCCTTCTACATTCACCAAGGTTAGGAGAAAAACCACAAATATCAAAATGTGTGTGTGGGGGGGAAGGGGGTTGAGGCACAGTGGGGGAGTGGGCTCTCAGGACCCAAACCAGATCAGGGAAAGGAGAGGAAAAGAGGGTGGGTCTTTCCTATACTTCTTTCTTTTGTCCATCTCCTCGCTTGCGTATGTGGGGAGCATTGGAAGAGGGTTTGTGGTGCTGAGAAATCAGGCGGTGAGCTGCCCTTAGCTGGCCAGGCAGTGGATAGTGCAGGTGGAGGAGGAGGAAAGATGGTTTTTAAAGGGCTGCATGGCCTGATAGGAGCCACTGAGAGGAAAGGTTCCCTTGGGGAAAAAAAGTTTTTGAGCTGGGGAAAGGGACAGGGATTGGAGAAACTCACAAACACACAAATCTGTGAAAGTTAAACCCACAGATGTGGAGGACTGACTGTATATCTGAAAATACTGCTCCTTTACCCTGGAAACACATTCTCTTAAATTCACATCTGTAGAGACTGGTTGTGTGTCTGGACAGCGCTGCAGGAAAGCACCGTACACATGGCCGGAGGCTCACTGTTTTCTATTACTGGGTCAGATGCTTGATTTGATCAAGAATATGCATTTAATACCGAATCACAGGCAAAAACCCATTAGATAACATTGCCTTATCTGCATCTCCATGCCTGCCAAAGCACAGAGTTCCTAGATTTCAGTTTCTTGGCAGTAATTCTTGAATAGTGATTAGAGCATTGAACTTTAACCAGTCAGACCCAGGCCATTTCTGCACTATACTGTTATAGTGCTATTATTCCACTTTCAACATCCTATGGAATCCTGGGGTTTGCAGTTTAGGGAAGGGCCTTTAGAATTCTCAGCCAGAGAGCTCTTGGGCCTCAGTAAACTACAAATCCCAGAATTCCACAGGATGTTGAAAAGTGGAATAATAGCACTATAACAGGGTAGCGCAGAAATGGCTCCAGATTCGAATCACTTCTCACTCGTGAAAGTTCACAGGGTGATATGAGCAAGTTGTTACTTCTCTGCCAAGCCTACTTCTCAGGACTGTTGTGAGGATAAAATGGCAGCTAAATCAGGTGGGGGAGACTCATGTATACTGCCTGGAAGAAAGGAGGAAAAGCAAGATGATAAATTCATGTAAAGATGGAGCCACGTTAATTCTAGCCCAGAGGACCAAACGCAAAGGAGAATGAGCCTTCGCTGTCTTTTGGGAAGTGACCGACCAACCAAGGGCCATTGTCTGAGCGGTGGAGGAAGGGAGAACCCCGCCATTGAAATGTCACCAAGCAAGGCCTACAGGCTTCCAAGCCTGTTTCCATGGCAACCCCAAAGGCCACAAGGCGGTGTGGGGAAGTCTTCTGTTTGTCCAGGCGGCTGTTGCCGGGTGACCTTTTTTCCCTCTCTCCCCGTCAGCTTGTTGGAAGCTCAAGCACGTTCTTGTGGGAGTCTCATCTTTGGCTTCCTAACCCAAATGAAAAAGCGTAGCGGGAAGGCTCATGTTTTATTAGTCTCGGCCTAGCCTGGGGTATATAAATACATATACAACCCAGGGGCTCATTCTCTTCCCTTTGAGGGGATACTCAGACGGCAAAGAGGGGGGACAGCGAAGGGGCTACGGCCAGCCAGCATCCCTGGCTTGGTTCTGTGGGAGCTGTCACAGGATGAGCCTAGACAGGGACAGGCAATAATTTCTGGTGCCAGAAAGATGATAACCTTGTGATTGGCGAGACCATGGGTGTTGCTATCAGCGCTGGCTGAGGCCCAAGATATGAAGAGAGGACAGTGTTCGAATGTGAGACAGGCTCCCTCTATGGACCAGATTTGTATGCCAACAAATCTACCGTGCCTAAACTTTAATCAGAGCTTGCTTATGTAGCAGAACCAAGATAGAGACCCACGGTTTCAGAAAAAAGATTTTATTGCCAGCAAGTGTCGGCTGGGATCGTTCCCAAAAGAACCGACCCTCCCCCCTTAGGTTTTACAAACCTTTATACATTTCAGTGCAAATACATCACATGTTTACGACAGGAAACTGATGAGTTCCCACCAGTGCCTACAAAATGTTGCAAACCTTCTGTAATGCTGCCAAGAGCTAGTACGTCAAGCCAAACTGATAACTTTCCATTATACAAGGTTCCTTTGTCTCCTTCAAACACAGAGGGACTTCAATTGCAGAGGAAATTAACTGCTTTTCTTTCACACCCAGAGGTCATCTAGGCTGACCTGAAACTGCACGTCCACCGTACTTACTTGTTTGCTTTTTATTTATTTAAAGTATTTCTCTATTGCTTCCCAGCTCACAAGGGCTCCCGAGGCGATGGCCAAATGAAAATCAATTCAAACAATACGAAGATTAAAAAAAAAAATTAAACACATTAGAATACTCTTTAGAAACTCCTAAAAGCACCCAGAAAACAATCCTAGAATCCAGTTCTGAAACAGCTGAAACAGCAATTTCAGATACAGACCACCATGTGGCTGCCAGAAGCGTATCTAGGGTGGGGTTCTGGGGCCCGTGACCTGGGCAGCAATGCCAGGGGGGCACAAAAAAGCCAAAGCCCCCCTCCCCCCTGGGCCGCCACTGCCCACCGCACTTGGATCTTCCTTGGCCCGGGTCAGTGGTGGCTGGAGCAGGAGCAGCAGCACCTAGGGGCTCAAGTCCCACATTTGCCCTGGGCGCTGTTGAACCTAGATATGACACTGGTGGCTGCCCAACAGAAGCTTAGAATCATAGAATCATAGAAATGTAGAGTTGGAAGGACCCCAGGGGCCATCCAGTCCAACCCCCTGCCATGCAGGAACACCCTCAAAGCACTCCCGACAGATGGCCATCCAGCCTCTGCTTTAAAACCTCTAAAGAAGGAGACTCTACCACACTCCCAGGCAGCCTATTCCACTGCCGGACAGCCCTGACCATCAGGAATTTCTTCCTGAGATTCAGGTGGAATCTCCTTTCCTGCAGCTTGAATCCATTGTTCCTTGTCCTGGTCTGTGGAGCAGCAGAAAACAACCCCACTCCCTCCCTTCAAATATTTAAACATGGCTATGAAAGAGAGGGGCCCAATCTAACTTCCTTGGGTAAGGAGTTCCACAGTCGAGGGGCTGCTACAGAGAAGGTATGTACCAGCCTAAATTCACAAGGTGTTGGCATCTCAACAGAGTCTCCTCTGAAGATCTCAAGTTTCAGGTAGGCTCATATGGGAGGAGGCGGTCTTTCAGATATCTTGGCCTTAGTCATTTAGGACTTTGTAGGTCAACACCAGCACCAACTTGGAAACATTACTTTTTTTTTTTAACCACATCTCCCAGAATCCTGGGAGAATTCTGTGGGAATTCTAAAGGTTGTAGTTCAAAGAAGATACCTTTCCCAAGCTCAAAAGCAGTGGATTCCAAACATTTCTACCGTCATCAGAAAGCAAAACAGCTGATTTTTTTCCTTCTCAGTTCATTTTAAGTAAGAATTGACCCAATGCACACATTTCTTTACGTTCAGAGTGGAAACAACTTGAGATTTATTTTTTTTTAAATGTACAGTGGGGGAAAAATTAAACAGAAAGATTTGCGACTTTTGGCTGAGATCTTAAAATGTGGCTTGTCTTGAACCTGTATGTATTCCATCATGTTTGTGGTACTGGATTAAGGCTAAGGCTTTTCCAAGAAATTCCTCATCTTTATCATCCATAGGGTGAACAGGTACAACAAAGTCCTCGCTGTATTGGAAATAGGCTGTCATACCTTGGACATATCTTGAGATGAAAGGAAGATAATGCTATGAAAAGGTGGAGGCAGCTGGAAAAGAGGAAGACTGCATCACAGATTAACAGACTCAAGCAAATTAAGTATGAACTCTCCTTGAAGCCAAGATGACTAAACTGAGACTTTTGAACATATCATGAGAAGACATGACTCACTGGAAAAGACAATAATGCTTGGTAAGGTGGAAGGCAGTAGGAAAAGAGGAAGACCACATTACAGTTTGGATAGACTCAATCAAGGAAGACACATCCCTGATCTGCAAGACTTGAGCAGGGTGATTGAAATCTCTCCTCATTAGGGTTATCGTAAGTTGAAACTGACTTTACGGCAAATAACAACAGCAAATTGAATTTGGCAAGTGCAAATGGATAAGATTGTGCTGTATTTTTTTAAATTCGTTTTTGATTAATTTTCCAAACTTCATATTTGAGATGTGGGAAGGGATATGAAGTTTTAAAAATTCAGATTTCCCCAAACCTCACAGTGACACTTTATATCAATCAGTCTGCTGAGAAATCACTGCCTCTCTTCCATGGAGGATATTATATTTATCAGAGTTTTTGCAATAAGAAGTTTGCAGGAGCAGAGAACAAAGAATTCTGTATAAAGGAAGCTTTCATCCATCCATCATTTCTATGATTCTATATTTCCATCCCACCATTTTCCTAGACTGAGAAGGCAGTTTACTGAAACAGAAAATTACAATAAAAGCACATATACAGTTGAAAACATCCAAAAACTGAGATTAAAACAGCATTAATATAACAACAGAATTAAAACTGTTTAAAATACTACTGCAAAACAAAAATTACAAACAGTATCGCACCAAAGAAAGCATTTCTCTTGTTAACAATGAATTCCCAAAGATTTTCTGGAATAGAAAATTCGTACAGATAAGCAAGGCTGCTACGGTATTGTAAGCAGTAAAAGAGTACAGATGAATTAAATAGTGTTTCTCAGCTTTTTCATAGTCTACTCTGCAGGGCTGTTAAGAGATTCAGCACCCTGGACAGTTCAATTCACAGAAGGCATTGTCTGCTTAAATGTCTAAGCTAAATAAATTCTCTGTCTCTTTGTATCTGCTTAACTAAAGTTCCTCCATTTTGAATGCAACTTTAAACTTTAAAGGTTGTCAGCCCCTTGTCCTACTTAAAATTATTATGACATTACTTGGCAAAGTGAATGCCTAGGTTTGCAGCATTGATTCCCGGCACTCTCTGTAACAATATTTCTTACACTTCACTGCTGAGCGAATGCATGTGTTATACAGGGTTCATTGTTGATTGTCAACCAGAAGGAACGGTTGCTGAAGATGACAGATTTACTAAAAATGGACAAATTTTCTGGTTTGGTTAGAGAAAGGTCTTTACTGACATTTCTTAAAGACTGGAAACCCCTTATAGACCTTTTGCCAAAAAAAGAAAATGCCTTGGTAACTTTTGGTTTTTAGGATGAAATTGGCTACTATGCAAATAAGAGACTAGGGAATCTTTTTTGTATATATTCTGTTAACAAATATGTATATATGGAAAGTGTATATATTTGTATACATGGAAAGTGAATATGACTAGTTTACAGGTGGATATGTATACCTATACACGTGTGTGTGTATGTGCAAATATATATATAATGCTTACTTTTGTGTGGTTGTAGGTGTATATACATATTCATACAGGTATCTATTTGTCTAGTCTCACTTTTAAGTTTGGAGGGGGATTGATAAGTTAAAAAAATACTATGTCAGCAGAGGGGGAGGTCCTTTATAAAATGTTAGTTAATCGACAACTGTTTTTTTGTTAACTATAGGATCGTAATTGTTACTAAATTATTAGCTCATGTAAGGCTTAGCTGAGTTAGATTCTGTATGTTAGAGAAAGTTAGCCTACCAAAATATAGGTTAAGTGCATTTATGTTTACATTACATAATTACGTGGAATGTATGTTCTATATTACCTGTAATGTATGTTCTATAATTACATGGAATGTATGATCTATATTTTTTCATTTCTCTTACCTATATATACCCTCGTTTTTCTTCTTATTTTTTTTTTCGTATACTGCTTTGTTGAACAAAATAAATAAATATATATGGGGGGGAAAGAATCAGAAACAGTAGGCTATCAAAAGAACGGATTTTTGTTGCAATTTTGGAGATAGAGGTATGTGTAACTAAATGTAGATACGTGTACATATATGTCTGTGGTCTTGCTGCTCTTGTTTAGATTTGCTTGTTCACTGACACTAATTGCTGTCAAGTCAACTTCGGCTTACGGGGACACTATGGATGAGACTTCCAACCACACTGCTCAGGTCTTGCTGATTCGAGGATGTGTCCTCCTTGATTGAGTCCATCCATCTATAATGTGGTCTTCCTCTTTTCCTACTGCCTTCCACCTTATCAAGCATTATTGTCTTTTCTAGTGAGTGCCATCTTCTCATGATGTGTCCAACATACAACAGTCTCAGTTTAGCCATCTTGGCATCTAGGGAGAATTCAGACTTGATTTGCTCTAGGACCAATTCATTAGTCTTTTTGGCAGTCTGGGATATCTTCAGAACTCTCCTCCAACACCACATTTCAATATATATATATTTCATTCATGTTTTTTAGATCATAAGCTCCCATAAGTACTGGTTTCCTGCAGAAAGGTGACTAATGCAGTTAACAATCTATTTTATGAGCTTTTCAGCACCTGGTGAAGATAAGTTTATTGCACAGATGCATTTAGTTATAAATATATCAATTCTGCTCCTGATGTTTATTGCTCATTTATTGATCTTGATTGTTTTATGGCTGACCTCTTCTCTCTTTTATTGCAGTGGTTTAGATTATTTATTTTAATTGGTAGTTTATAACTACTGGTAGTGTTCCTAGCTATTTTGGAAGACTTTTTCCTCTTACTAAAAGCTGGGATCTTTACTTGTTTTCAAGAATTTTATTCTATATTTCTCAAAAGCTGAAACAAAGCAGCTCATAACCGGGGGTGGGGGGGACATCACAAATATAAAGCAATCCAACAATGCTCAAGTTAAATGAAGTCAGTTTTATTTTACAGTTCCATCCTTTCTTTCCTCGAATAAAATCAAAGCAATATTCATAGCTCTTTTTTGTCTCACTTTATCTTTACAACAACCCTGTGAGGTAGAGCAAGATTGCAGAGTTTATGAATCTGCTCTGTGTTTGCTAATCAAGACAGTGGGGATAGGGTTCAGTATCCTCAATAGCATCTTTAAAGTTCAGACTAATACCAGGAACAGCCAATTCACTGCCCTGCAGATGGTAGAACCATCAGCTGCCATTGGCCCAAGATCACTCAGTCACTTTCAGTCAGTGTTATGGATTTGTGATGACCTGGAACTCCCAAGTCCAATTCAGCACTCTAATGATTAAACCACAGGGCTATTTTATTTTATTTTATTTTATGTTCATATGCTGCCTTTCTCCCAGAGTGGACCCCAAGATGGCTTCCAAAAAAGTTAAAAACATTAATAAAACATTTAAAACAATTAAAAATGTTTTAAAAACATATAAATTATAAAAACTTACAAACTTTTAAAAAGCAACTTGACAAATGAAAAGCCCACCTGTTTACATGTTAAATGTCTGCTTCACTAGGATTTTTATTTTCCTGCTAGTGAAAGGAAAACAGGGAGCTTTCTGAGGAAGGGAGTTCCAGAGGGTGGGAGCAGCCACTGAGAAGGGTCTCTCCCATGGCTTCACCAGGCAAGCCTTGGATGGCCATGGGACCAAGAGAAAGCCTTCCCCTGCACATCTTAGAACACTGGCAAGTTCGTATAGGGAGATACAGTCTTTCAAACACTTCAGAACTAAGCCTTATAGAAATTTATAGGTCATGATCAACACTTGAATTGTGCCTGGAACAAACAAGTAACCAGTGAAGCTGTTTTAACAAAGGAACTATGTGCTCTCTATAATGGCCCCGGTCAGCATTCACCTTTTGAACCTGCTGGAGTTTCCGAACAGTTTCCAAAGGCAGCCCCACATAGAGTGCATTACAGTAGTCAAACCAAGATGTAATCAAAGTGTGTGTCACTGTAGCTAGATCTGACATCTCTAGGAATGGGCACAGCTGGTGCATAAGCTTTTAACCATGCAGATGAACTCACACCAAACCTAAAACTATGGTGGGAATCCTGCAGCCCTCCAGATGCTGTTGGCCTATCAGTCCCAGCAGCCCTGGCCAGCATAGCCAATGATGCAGAATGCTAGAAGATGCAATATCAAAAAGGCTGCAGGATTCTCTCTGGACCTAAAACAAGAGCCAGAAAAACCAAACAGTTTGTCTCTTGGAAACAAAAATCTAGTAGCAGCACAGGCCTAAATTCAAAGTGCTGGTGACAACCCTACACAGGCCAGGCCAGGTTATTTGAAGGACTGTATTTTCCCTTATGAACAAGCCCATGTTTTGAGATCTTCTGGGGAGGCTCTTCTCTCTGTCCCACCACCCTCACATTTGGTGAGAAGAAGGGACAGGGCCTTCTTGGTGGTTGCTCCCAGGCAATGGAACTCCCTTCCCAAAGAAGCTAGACTGGACCCTCCTTACTATCTTTCTGCAAGCAGGTAGAAACCCTTTTATTCTGACATGTCTTTGAGAATTGTTTTTGTTTTTAAAGTGGAAACAGGCCCTATATAAAGTTCTGGATGTTAATTTGTTGGTGGCTGCTCCCAGGCTCTGGGACTCCCTTCCCGGGATCTGGTACCCTCAGGGTGTCATGAACAAAAAGGCTAGGAATAGTGACCGAGGAGAGAGTGATCTGCAACAGGACTATAGCACAAGTGGGTTAGACTTTCACATGCTACTCATCCTGATCTTCGCCTCTAAGACTATGAGCAAGCCTACTGGCTGCTGTTCCAGAGGGCAGGACCCAAACCAACAGATTCAAAGAAAAGTGATTCTCATTAACATTGGGAATCAATGGTAAGAGCTGTTCTATCTAAATACTCTAAAGGTACCAGATGCCATCTGATCTTGGAAGCTAAGCAGGGTCAGCCCTGCTTGGTACTTTAATGGGAGACAATCCAGGTGCTGTTGGCTGTATTTCAGAGAAAGGAACTGACAAAAACACCCCTGAGCATACCTTGCCTTAGAAAACCCTATGAAATTCATGGGGTTGCCATAGGTCAACAGGCAACTTGAAGGCATACAGTGTGCCCTCCATATATGTGAGGATTCGGTTCCAGGAACCCCCACGAACACCAGGATTTGCGAATGATCACATCCCATTATATTCAATGGTGGTGACATGCAGTGATGTATTTAAGTCTTTTATTCCAAGTCTCAAGTTGAGTCTCCAGTCCTTGCAAGATAATTCAAGTCAAGTCTCAAGTGTGGGAGCCAACTTTAACAGAATGAAAAAAGATGTGGTGGTGGTAGGATGCAAGGTGGGATCAATGGGCTTATAAAGCTCTGCAGATTCAGAAATGGGGAATAGGATCCATCTTACTCCCCATTTCTCAAGCTGGAGGTTTTTGTGTCAATGGGCATAAAAGAGTCTGCAGCTTCTGAAGTGCAGAATAGGATCCTTCTTACTCCCTGTACTGACATTTCAAAAGCTTTAGAAGACAGTGTCATTCCTCCTCAAGCCCACTGCCTAACGCATTTGCTGTTCCCCTCTGAGAAACACACCCTGCACTTTGGGGATGAGCCTTGCCTTCTGCTATTTGGAAAAGTTTTAGAAAGTTTTTCCAAAATGCAGCAAGGACAGGCTGCCAAGCAGACTTCAACCCCATCTCTTGCTGTTCCCCTCCAAGAAATGCACTCATGCTTCAGACTTGAGACAGATCATCATGTGACCAATAGGCAAGAAGAGATGGAAGCGTTGCTCAAAGTCATATGGGTTATGTTGCTGAACCAAGGGCAGCAAGTCGGTCACTAGAAATAGACAAGTCACAAGTTGAGTCAAGTCAGCGTGCCATTTTATTGTCGAGTCTAACTTGAGCCACTGAAGTGATCTGAGTCCAACCTGAGTCTGAGTCAATTGACTTGAGTCTACATCACTGGTGACATAGAATCATAGAGCTGGAAGAGACCACAGGGGCCATCCAGTCAAACCCCCTGCTATGCAGGAACACACATCAAAGCATTCCCAACAGATGGACACCTCAGCACGTCAGCACACATATCACTGCCATTTTAGCATAGGGTACAACACTTCATGTAAGGTGAAAATGGTGAATGCAGAGGTTGCCGGTAAGGAGGGCTCACCTCTCTTGTTCCTCAATGGTGGACTCTT
Source organism: Ctenosaura bakeri (assembly GCA_948474755.1). Classification (NCBI taxonomy): domain Eukaryota; kingdom Metazoa; phylum Chordata; class Lepidosauria; order Squamata; family Iguanidae; genus Ctenosaura; species Ctenosaura bakeri. The sequence goes on from CAOLHI010001524.1 coordinate 351,182, forward strand.
CTTCTTCTTTGGTCATATGTTTAGAGCTTAGATGCCTTCCTGCACTAGTAGGGTTGAACTCAATGTCTCTCCAGCTACCTTCTATGATTCTATGCTGCCCACCAGCAATAAGGCCCCAAACAAGCAAACCAGGTAGGCACATGGGTCACCTGGACACCATTTCCCCCACTGAAGTGAGATGTACTTTAATTCTGATTAAAAGAGAATTATTTCCAAAATGTGAATCTGTGGCCATTTCCACACTGGACTGTTATAGCACTATGATTCCACTTTCAACATCTTACGGAATCCTGGGGTTTGCAGTTTAGGGAGGGACCTTTGAGTATTAAGAATTATTAGTTCCTTTGAGGCCCCTCCCAAAACTGCAAACCCCAGGATTCCATAGGAGGTTGAAAGTGGAATCATAGCGCTATGACAGTCTAGTGCAGAAATGGCTTATGTCTATCAATCAGCACATAAGCACTTTATGTTAATCTGCGCCCTATTTTGTTCTTTTTCTGTGATTTATACATGGCCCTCACCTTAGTTTAGATTTTGAACCATGAGGAATTATGCAAAATCCTGCTTTTTTAAATCTGGTGACAAAAGTCTAGTTTAATAAAATGCTTGAGGAATTTCAAAAACGAGCGTTCCTAATCCACTCACTGCCTTGGAGCAGCTGTGAGACTATAATGTTGGTCTTTTTATTTTATCCTGGTGATAAAAGTGAGCTACCAGTCAGTACTGTGTTAATGGTAAGGTTGCCTTTGAGGCCAAATTCAAGTGCATTTGTTGAGCATTCTAACAGACCTGTTAGGAATCAGTGGGATTTCTGCTGCTTTAAAGGAACAGAGTGTTATGTATGAGTCTGGAAACATGGCACTTAAAACTATACAGAAGGATTCACTGAAAAAAACAGATCAATCCTGCCTGCTTTTTGCATCAAGACTCAAAACTGGAGAGGTATCCCTGATTTTTACTACCAAAATTGAGGTCAATGTGGCAGAGGCCAAATTTTAAAAACTTCAAAATTGCAGAGCTTAGAAAGAAACGAGCAAACCAAACTAACAATGAGCAACAACGAGTAAATATAAATAAATGTTGTGATGGTGATGGCTCCATTCCTTTCCAAGCACCACACTTTGGCAGCTGTTGTTAAGATCACAAATGTTTGTGTTGCTGTTGAGTGCCTTCAAGTCCCTTCCAACTTATGGCAACTCTAAGGCAAACCTATCAAGGGGTTTTCGGGAGCTGTGTGACGCACCTCAAGGTCACCCAGTGGGTTTCCATGGCTGAGCAGGGAATCGAATGCTGGTCTCCAGGCTTGTAGTCCAATGCTCCAACCACTACACCATACTGGTTCTCTCTCCGGTTTCTACTATATATTTCCAAGGAAGGCAATTGCAAACCACCCCAAATATAAAACCCAATGAAATTGATAGGGTTCCCATAAGTTGACAGGTGACATGAAGGCACATATATGTTTGTTGTTGTGTGTCTTCAAATAATTTCATTCTTATGGCAACTCTGAGGAGAACCTGTCATGGGTTTTTCTCAGCAAGACTTGTTCAGGGGATGCTTCCCATTGCCATCCTATGAGGCTAAAAAATGACTTGCTCAAGGTCAGTCAGTGAGTTTCCTTGGCCAAGCAGGGATCTGAACCCTTGTCTCCTTTAGTCCTCGTCCAGAATTCCAACTGCAACACCATGCTGGCACATATAGACACACATCTTTCATCACAAAGCTTAGAAAATGTACTTTTATAGACCTCAACCCCCTCCCTCCACCAAGACAGGGCTGGATAGGGGAATGTGAGGATGGTAGTCCAAAAAAACAAAATAAAATAACATTTCCAAGCTCTTCCCACAACTCTGACTAGGGAGTGACCTTATTATCCATTTTGCTCTCTTTCCAAACAATTTTTTAAAATCAAGTTTAAGAAGAAATTTGCACATTTTTGAAGATTTTTATCGGATGAACCAGATGAAATGATCATTCATCCTCTCAACTCGGGTGTAGTCCAAGGCCACTGGCAAAAAAAATGCCAGGCTGCAATCTCATGGCAGATACAAAAGTGGCATTCTCGACTTATGGAAAGTAAGTTGAAGAGCAATAACTGGGTAATGCTAGGAAGCTCCCTGCCTGGTTCTTCCTACCCCTCCTCATTTGTTTTTAACAAGAGCTTAACCAGAGCTTATATTAGGACTGCAGCCCCCAGAACACCCAGTTGGCAGTCCTCAAAATTAACTTTTCCAAACTCTGTTTTCCACAACAGCCAGCCAGAGGCACGCTTTGCCAGAAATTTACAAAAGGGGCCTAAAGAAAGCTGTCCCTTGTTCTTTGCTGCTGACATCTTGTCATCAGAGGTATAAGGAGGCTGTGTTTACCTCTCACAAGTGGGCCCTGCAACAAAAAAGTTGCAGTATCATAGAATCATAGAATCATAGAGTTGGAAGAGACCCCAGGGACCATTGAGTCCAACCCCCTGCTATGCAGGAACACCCATCAAAGCATTCCCAACAGATGGCCCTCCAGCCTCTGCTTAAAAACCTCCAAAGAAGGAGACTCCAAGTATACATTCTTCCTGTTTAGATGTTCATTCCTCAGCCTTCCTCTCCTCAACCAAGTTCCATTTCATTCTAGCTCTTCTCCAATTGTGTTTAGAGTCCTGGAGTTCTTTGGAATAATGATGCAGACTCACCATGTGCTTAAAGGATGCGGGCTTAATTGTTCTGTGGTGCTTTCCCTGGCCCTGTTCTACCATTTCTAGACCCATAATAAAGGCACTAGATCCTGTCTGATCTTGGAAGCTAAGCGAGGTAAGCTCTGGTTAGTACTTGGAAGAAAGATCACCAATGAATACCACGTGCTGTAGGCTATACAGTCATACCTTCACATTCACTAGAGTTAGGGGCACAGGATCCCCCATGAAAGTGGAAAAACCGTGAATAATTCAAGGTCCTCTCAAACCGTATTTAACACACAAAAAGGATGATCACCATATTCAACTCCCCATGGATTCCCTTTGAGGCATCAGGGTTCCTTCACAAGGCAGAAGTAGTGGCTAGTGGGGCTTACTGCCACCTCCATTGCTGCCCCGCACCATTTTTAATAAGGAATTACAAGCCTCGTTCATAATTTTAGTCTCATGAGGCACTCACTCCCTATTAAAAATGGCATAAGGAAGCAGCAGAAGTGACAAAAATAATTTGTAAGTAATCAAATCCACAAAACTAAAAACCTGCAAATGTGGAAGCCTGATTGTATTTTGGAAGAAAAACTGGCAAAACCCCCTTTTGAGTTTTTTCCCCCTTTAAGAAAACCCTATGGAATTATGGTGCCATTGTAAGTTGACAGGCAATTTGAAGGTACATACACACACAAACACAAGAAGAGCTGGGACAACTACCAAAATGTTTCACCATCCACCCACACCAAACTCAGTCATATTTTCCTTGCCCACTGGCCCTACTCCATTCTCAATGCTCTTTTTAAGGGGGGGAATTTCCTTTCTGCTTAAATTTTTTTTTTTTTAAAAGTTGACATTCCTACTTCTGCAAATGGGTTTTCCTTGGCATCTACTTTTACCTCCTGTTCTATGGAGGCAGGTGTCATTTTGGATGACCAGAAAGTTGGCATTCTCACCTGAACATAAGAAAGAGCAAGAGGGCCTAACCAAGACATTCTGCTCCTGCTGCTCCAAAGATTCAGATAGCACCACTGATACTATAAAATCAAAGTATTTTGGGTTGTATAATATCCAATCAAAGTCAGGTTAACTTTGGCACATGAAAGAGAAAAGTCCCATAAACTCCTCTTCCTACTTTTTGGAACTAAAAGTACACAATAATGAAGACCTTGTTTGCTCCCTTTTTTGTGATATCAAAAATCTCCCTCGGTAGCTGACTCATTCTCCAACCCTGAAGTAGAATGATGCTTAACAGCCCTTAGGGTTCCAGCCCAAAAAACGGGAAAAGGCTCCTCTCTCTTTAATGGTTGTGTAGAAAAAGGGAATTGAACAAGTGTTGTTCGTCACACAACCCGGGTAACAAGCAACACCTGCTGAAATTCTCTCTTCTACACTACCCTTAAAGGGACAGGAGCCCTCTCCATTTACTCGGGAATTTTGCTTGGTAGATCTGTCTTCTGTGAATGTACCATAGTAAGAAATCTGTCTGAAGTAGCGGCAACCCCCAAGATGTGAAGGATGGGAAAGTGGCCATGAGGGCTAAAGGTGCCACACTTTACATCCCCAAACCACCTTGCACACAGACATTTCAGGAGACTCCCATAGTGTAGCAGACTTACGAGATAGGAGACCACAGAGTTGGAGAAAGAGAAAAGTTTATTTAACGCACGGGCTTAGGCTGGGTCATCCCAAAAAGCCAAAAACCGGGAAACAAGGTTACACAGTTATTTTATAGACACAGCATATAAGTTTCATTTTCCTCAGTGGGCCCCAAAAAAGCCCCCTTTGAATCTCGCAACACAGCACATTTCCTCCTCCCCTTGTTAATATTTCAGAAAGTCACTCTGACCAACTTAATACCCCGGATCCACGCTTATCTGCTTTCAACCCAGCCAGGCTTCCACCTTTACATTTCATCCACTTCTGAGCTGCTTCTTTAAACTGCTTCTATATAAAAGGGAAACTTTGACTAACCCTCTCCAGTTGCTGCTTCATTGATTTGGTACACTTTAGGAGAATTTCTCCAAACATTCTATAGACTTTTTTTTTTTTTTTTTTTATAACTGAATCACAAATACAAAACAAGAAAAAAAAATTAAACACCATGTGATATACATAATAGTGAATTAAAAAAAAAATTTTTTTTTTTTTTCTTTTTTTTTCTTCTCTTAAGCAATACTAACTTTCATTGTTATTTTGCACCTTTACCCTTAAATTTATAAATCTGTTCAACTGTTATAATTTCACATTTAATTCAATATTTTTCACATCCCCTTTAATCTATTTCTATTGTTAATTCTTTTAACTTTTTTTTTTTAAAAAAACATTAACATCACTTATGATTTAAATCTATAAATCACAAGTTTGACACACACCCTACTAAGAATTACAAAATATACAACATAAAAGAAAAACAAAACTAAAACTAAAAAATACCCCCCCCCCAGAGCCAACTTTTTATTTAATCCATTTTCCCAAAAATTGCCATTTTTTTTTGACAGGGTAGTATTACTATCTCTTTTCAGAACTTTACCCAAAAATATTTTCCAAATTTCTTCAAAATCTTTCCCTTTAACCAAACCTTTCATAAACCTAATTCTACATGTTAGTTTATCATTAATTGCAATTTTCCACACTTCGTTATACCATTCCTCTATTTGAAATTTTTCATTTGCTTTCCATTTTTTTGCTATTATTAATCTCGCTGCAGTTAACAAATTTGTTATTAATTCTTTCTTTACTTGAGTACACTCAACCTTATCATATATAGACAACAATGCAATATTTGGACATACTGGTATATCTGCTCCTATAATCTCTTTTATCTCTTTAAAAACCTTTTGCCAAAATATTATTTTTGCAATTCCACCACATATGCATATTTACCAATTTCTTGACATCCTCTCCAACATAATCTTAATATTTCTCATCTATTTGATTTAATTTCACTGGAGTCAAGTACCATTTCCACACTAATTTATAATAATTCTCTTTTATTCTTATTGATAATTTTTTTAAATGACGTTGTTTCCAAATTTTTCTCCATTCTTGTATATCTATATTTTGTACTATCTCTTCCCCCCATATTTTTCTAAGAAAATCCTCTTCTTGTTCTTTTGCTAATATTTTATATATTTCACTTGTAATACCTTTTAGTATTTCATTTTCTTGCATATTTTCTCTTTGAATAATAATTTTTCAAATTTAGTATATTTTTTAAAATCCTTAACATATTTTTCATACTCTTTGTCCATTGCTCTAATTGTATATAATTTAACCAGGATATTTTAGTTTCCTGCAATCTCTTTTTCATTCTATCTTTATTTATCATTATTTTCATCCAATCTTTTAATCTATAAATTTTTTTTTTTTTTATTTCTTTCTCTATTATTTCTCTTAAATTTATTGGAAATTTTTCCATCATCACTATGGGAGTTAATTTGAAAATTTCGGTAATAATTTTTTTTTATTTTTTTTTCCATATTTCTATTATATTTTTTATAAAAGGATTTTCTATCTTCTCCATTTTTTCTTTGAAAAATTCCTAAAAAATATATTTTCTAATTTTGTCTCAATATTCATATCTTCTATCTCTAACCAATCTAAATCCCCCTTTTCCTGAAACCCCCTCTATGATATATCTCAATTGATTTGCATAATAATACCATTTTAAATTTGGAAGTCCCAGGCCACCTTTTTTTGACTTTTATACCAATATTTCTTGTTAATCCTCGATTTTTTTTTTTCCATTAAAAAAATTTATTTAATATTTTTTGCCACTCCTTTAATTCTTCCTCTGATATTTTTATTGGTAACATTCTAAACAAAAAATTAATTTTAGGTAAAATTTTCATTTTTCCACTCTTTTCTACCAAACCCGATAGCTTTATATTTTTGTAGTCCTCAAATTTTCCCTTTTTTGTTTCTAATCTTAATTTCTTGAAATTTTTTTCCTGTAATTCTTGTAAATTTTTTGTAATCTCTATTCCTAAATATTTAATTGATTCTTTTTTTTTAAGAATCCTTTTTTACTACTTATAAATTTTTGTACTTCTTCTTTAGTATAATTAAATAACATTATTTCTGATTTGGCCCAATTTATTTCTAACCCCTCTTCTCCCCAAACTCTATTAAATGTTTATCTATCCTTTATTTTCAATTGGATCCTTAATTGTCAACAATGTGTCATCTGCAAATAAGCTTATTTTATTTTTTTCCTTAACTCCAATTCCTTCCAAATTCTCATCATTTCTTATCACATTCGCTAACATTTCTATAACTATTGCAAATAAAACTGGAGATAATGGACATTTGCTCGTTCCTCTTGTTATTTGAATCTGTTCTGTAAATCCATCATTTACCATCACTACAGATGTATTATGTGAATACAATTGATTTATTCCCCCTTTTAAATTTCCTTCCTAATCCTATTTTATTTAAAATTGTTTTTAATGCCCCTTTCCACACAATCAAAGGCTTTAAATATTCTGGGCTAAAATTCCAGCTTTTTGTTTATCTTTCCCATTATATTTATTTTATTTATCGTTTTCCCCATTAAATTTGCCATTTTTCCTTGAATAAAACCACATTGATCTTTATGTATATACTTATAAATAAATTTATTTAACCTCTTCGCCATTATTCTGTCAAAATTTTTGCATCTTGATTTATTAAAGATATTGGTCTATAAGAACCTGGGTTTCAGTCCTTTTTGGTTTTAAAATTAATTTATTAGTGACTGCTTCCATGATAATGGAATTTTTCACCCCTAATATACTATTATATAACACTTTTAGTTTAGGAATTAAACCTTTTTTAAATGTTTTATAATATTCTGGACCTAGTCCATCCAATCCTGGTGATTTTCCTCCTTTTTTAAAATTTTTTATTACTTCTTCTATTTCCTCTTCTGATATATTTTTTCCATCAATCCTTTATCTTGTTCTGTTAGTCTTACTTTCCAATTTTTATTAATATACTCCTCTATGTTCTCTAAAGATTTATCTTCTGCTGAATACAATTCTAAAAAATTCCTCAAATATTTTTAATTTCTCTTTCATCAACCTTTTTTCTTTACCAAATTTATCTTTTAAATACGCCAATCATATTTCTAGTTTTTTTTGATTGTACTGATTTAGCCAGCATTTTAGAATTTTTATTACTATATTCAAAATATTCCCTTTTTTCCCAAATATATTAGATTTTTCTGAACTTTCCATTTCTATCTTTTCTAATTCATCTCTTTTTGCTTGTAATATTATTAATTTCTGTTTAGTTCTATCTATTATATAATCATTCTCTAGTTCCTTTATTTCTTTTTCTAATTTTAATTTTTTTTCTCCTAATTGTCTCTTTAATTTGCTTATTCTTTAATGCATAATCCTCTTACCACTGCCTTCATTGTATCCCACAATACATCTTGTGTTTTCCTTATTGTTTATATCCCCAAAATTTTTTGCCACTCCTTCTCTATTTTATTTATATCTCCTTTTAATTAAATAACTTATATCCAGTCTCCACCTTTTTGCTTCTCTATAATTCCTTTTCATAGTTATATCCAAGTTCATCAGAGCATGATCTGTCACTTTTATTGTTTCAATTTCTGTATTTATTTAAACTAGGTATCATATTCTTTGAAACAAAAATATAATCTATTCTTGAGTAATTTTTATGAACTGATGAATAATACGTATATTTCTTTTCTTCACCCTTTATTAGCCTCCAAACATCTATCAGTTCATTTCTACTCACTAATTTATTAAAATTGTTATATTATTATATCTATCTCTAATTGATGGATCTGATTTATCTTTCCCTTATCCATCACCATATTAAAATCACCTGCGATTATTGTATAATCTCCTTTTTATTTTTTTGATCTTTTTAAATTTTCTTCATAAAAATCTTTTTGCTTCTCATTAGGTGCGTAAATATTCATTATGACATATGTTTCTCCATCTATTTCACCTTGTATAATTACATATCTACCTTTTTCGTCTAACTCCACACTTGTTACAATGAAATTGCATCTTTTGGAAATTATTTTTGCAACTCCTCTTGATTTGGATGTCCCAAAACTTCCTCATAAATAGCTACCCAGTTCAATCTAAGCTCATTTTTTTTATCTCTTTTCCCCTGTGTTTCTTGTAAAAAAATTATATCGGCCTTATCTTTTTTTAAAATCGATTCTATCCTTTTTCTTTATTATTACCCCCAAAACCCTTTTACATTCAATGTTGATATTCTCAATCTATTCCCATTTTTCATATTTTGAATTTTCTTTAAACCCACTCCCCATTGGCTCTTTAATGTATGGTGCCCCCTTCCCCTTCCCTTCCCCCTCCCCCTCCCCTCCCCCCTTTCCCCCCTCCCCCCCCCCTCCCCACACAAACATTTGTCCCCCCCCTTTCCCCCAAAGCGCTTCTGCCTTGGAAACGACCAGCCATGGTCCTGGGGGGTGTGTGTGTGAAGGTATGCCAACTCCCCGGCATAAAACCAATACCCTCTCCCGATTTATTTTCTTTCCCCTATTTTTTTCCCTCTCTTCCCCCCCCCTTCCCTCTCTCTACCCTCTTGCTTTATATATATATAAATCTATCTCTATGCATTTATAATCTATAAGAATATATTTTACTCAGTAGTCATCTACCCTTCTCCTACTCTATGAAGTTCTCTTTCTTCTTCTTCTGTTATATCATATTGTTTCTTCCAGTCCTCCTCAGCCTCTGTCCTTTCGTTTATCTCCCGAAGTCTTCTTCTTTGCTCCTCCTGTTGCTCCTCCCGCTGCTCCTTCTTCAGTTACTCCTCCCACTACTCCTTCCTCAGTTGCTCCTCCCGCTGCTCCTTCTTCTTCCTTTTCCTCTTGCTGGATCAGTTTCAGTTCTTTCAGGAGTTGCAATCCTTGTTCAAGAGAATTTATTCTGTGGTATTTGCCAGCATATTGGAATTTCAGAAAGATGGGATATCCCCAACTGTATCTTATCCCAACTCTCTGTAGAACTATGATGCAGGGTTTCATTTCCCTTCTCCAATTTATTGTTTCGCGGCATAAGTCATTATAAATTTCCACTGTGTTATCTCGATACTTCAATATTCCTGGATTCTTTCTAACAGCTCTCATCAAATCATCTTTCTTGTTGAAATTCGCAATTCTCATTATAATATCTCTGGGAATTATTCCTCTTTTTGCAGCTGACACACGATGAATTCTCTCTATGTCATGATCTTCCCATAAAATCTCAGGAACAATGCTTTTTAGCCATTTTAAAACTTCCTCTTTCAAGGATTTTTGACTTTGTTGTGGCTGCTCTGCGAGTCCACGAATCCTCACATTGTTTCTTCTGTTCTGGTCTTGGAGCTGGATAATTTGTCTCTCTAACAAAGAAATCCTGCCATCATGTTCTGCTAGTCTGGTCTGCTGATTCCCTTGGGTTTTTTTTATATCATCCACTTTAAGGTCCAATGCTTTTAACTCCTGTGAGATTTTTTCCTGCAATTGCCCCATTTCTGCCCTTATATTAGATGTTATTGTAGTAACAAGAGCTTGATTAGACTCTGTAATAAGCTTGTGTATAAAAGTTTTTATCTCTTCATTAGCTCCGTTCGCAGCTTTCTTCGCCGCCATTTTAATGACTTTTTCGTCTCCGTTAAAGTTTAAGTTTATATTTTCAAAATCTCTAACTAGACGATTATATGTTTTATCTGTTGCTGTAGGTCGCTTCCAAACAGGGTGTTTATAGACCTTTTTTAGGCGGCATATATCTCAAGGACCACAAAGGGGGGAAAAAAAACTGTTTTGCTTTCGGTCCGTTTCAACAGTTATTTGCAGTTTAAACAGAGTCTTTTATTTTCCCTCCAGTTGGAGAAGAATCGAAACCAATCCACTATCTTATCTTACATTCTTTCCCACATTATTCAATTAATTACTCACATTCTTTCTTTGTTTTGAAAAAGGCTTCTGGAATTATTTTATAATCATCTGTTCCGGGAGTCGAATATTTAGCCTCTCTCTGCCATCGTAGTTGGCTCCTCCCCCAACATTCTATAGACTTAACCATATTTTATAATTATATATGGGCTCCCTGCTTCAATAGTGTTTAAAGAATACCACTTAGAAATGTTATGTTTTTGGATTCAAGTTCCCAGAATCCCCTAGCCAGCATCGCTAGTGACCTTGGTTCTGGAAACTCTTAGAGCTGCACGTCCAAAAGTAATGTTTCTCTAGTGTTCACAGAGACTGAAGGGGCAGTGGAGGGAAAGGCGGGGGAAAGAGAAAGAGAGGGAGAGAGGGAAGGATAGAGAGGACCAAAACCAAAACCAAAACCCAGAAACACTCATGGAGACATGTTGTAGAATTGAATATGGATTGGATGCCCTTTTGTTAATTCAGCTGTTGTTGTTCTGTGCCTTCCAGTAATTTCTGGCTGATGATGTCCTGAAGGAGAACCTATCATGGGGCTCTGTTGCCTTCCACTCATGGCTGAGAGAGTGTGACTTGCTTATGTTTCCCCAGTAGGTTTCCATAGTTCAGCAGAGATTTAAGCCCTGGCCTTCAAGGGTCTGAGTCCAGTGTTCAGTCTATGCTTCCAGATGTAATTTCGCTTTCATTGCATTTGTGATAGGTTCTGTGGAGCCCAGACAAACATGCGATTTCAAGTCAAACTATAACACATCTTAGACCTCAAAGAACCTCATGTGTTGTGAAGCAATATTCAGGATAGTGGTTTAGTATCAGAGGAGGACAGAATAAAGCCAAAGTTCATATCCCCACACAGCCATTCAATGAAGTGTTACTTCAGCCCAGGCCTATCCGGTGATAGCACTAGATATCTGTTTTTGATATCAAAACCATTCGGCCTTCCTCTGCCACCCCACCCCACGTGTTTGCGAGACCTCCAGACAAGCACGAAAACAGGCGCGGACGGTAATTGTTGGACATTCCATTCTCCACCTAGGCAGCCTGAACAAAGCCACTCGGTTGCTTCGGGGACCTCCCTGCAAACACCTTTTGCTTAAGTGCGACACTAACAAAGGCGCCTGGCTCTGAGCCGATAGTCTTACAAAGCCAAACTAAGCACCTTGCATTTGCATACTGGCTACACTATTGTCAAATCAGCGCTAAGCCGATCATGTTAAACTTGACCTTTTCCAAAGCTTTGTCCTGCTTCATACTCGCATTGTTCTCACCGAGTAAGGCATGGCCTGCGGTCACAATTCACCCTATATAAACCCCCCAATTCCGAGAACACCTCGGATCTCTCTGGACTTCCATCCCACCTTGCTGCCACTTTGTCTGGCGAGCTCCCTTCGGCCTCCACACTGAGTTCTTCCCTACCATCTTCAGCTTCTTCAGGACTACGAGGAAAGGTGTCGTATCACCCATTTCCCCTGAAAATCCTTATTTCTAGTTCTTCTGATAGCTGTGTGATTGTGGTGTTTTTACTGTTTGTTGTCTTTCAATAAAAACATCATTTTTGTTATTTTAAAACTGTCTGACTGGTTGACTGACCTGACCCCGTAGACGCTGGGTTGCAAGATCCCTGCTAAGTTACCCTGCCTCTCGCTAGCTTTAGTGAGTGCTCCAGCCAATTTCCCCAACTTCGTGTTTGTGTTTTGGTTATTTGGGCACCCCTCCCGGGACCCCCAGAGAACAGGGTAACAGAAGCTGAGGCCAGTCATTATCTCTCAGCCTAACCTACCTCAAAGGGCTATTGGGAGGGTAAAATATAAAAAAGAACAACTTCATATATTGCTTCAAGGCATTCAGAAGGACCTCCTTCTTATGTATTCTCCCCCCTTTTTTTTCTCTCTATATTGTAGAATCCCAAATAAGAGTCCCAGAATTTGCCAACCAGATTGGCCACTGATCAGAAATTCTAGCAGCTGTGGTCCATCTAGGGTTGCCAGATTGAAAACTGGAGAAGGTTTCTGTCTTTTTAATGGTTGTACCTCCTGTACCTTTAACAGGTTTGTAGATGAGGGAATTTCAGTAAAGCTTATCACCTGGTTGTGTGACAAGCAATACCTGCTGAAATTCCCTCTTCTACCCAACCCTTAAGAGTATAGGAGCCCTTTACAGTTTTCCATCTGGCAACCCCAGGATCAACACTTTCTGGGAACCCACATTTGTGAGCTGGTGGTAGAAAATCCATATCCTAAAGCCCAAATTGAAGGTGAAGCAAGGACTTGAATTTGAAGGATTGTTGACATTCCCAGAACCCAGCCAATCCTTGAGGTTCATGTTGGCAACCCCTTGTGCTCATGGGTCTTTGTGACATCGCAGACCCTGTTCTAGCCCTGGGTGAAGAGAGCCTGGCATGCAAGAGAGACCGAATGAAGCCCCCAGACCAAGGTGGGCTGCTAAGAGGAGGAGGGGAACAGGCAGGTGGAAGGAATGAAAAGCAAGTTCACCAGCAGAAGTAGATGGAGTTGGTAATCAGGAAACAAGCTGGTATCCAGAAACTGGTGAAGGGCCATTGTTTAAAGCTGACTGATTTGGACTGGTGGACCCAAACCCTCCAACTGTCCCGATCTGGCAGGGACAGTCTTAATTAATCCTCTGCCATCTCACTTTTTCATCTGCTTTAAAGATATATCAATTTATTTCACTTTCTCCCACATTCCACCTTTGTCCTCAGCTTATCTAGGGAGCTGAGGATGTTTAGTCTGCAGAAGAGAAGGTTCATGATAGCTTTGTTTAAATGTTTGAAAGGATGTCATGTCAAGGAGGGAGCGGGCTTGTTCTCTGCTGCTCCAGAGACTAGGACAAGGAGCAATGGATTCAAGCTGCAGGAAAAGAGATTTCACCTAAATATCAGGAAGAACTTCCTGACAGTCAGAGCCATTTGACAGTGGAATATGCTGTCTCAGAGTGTGGTGGAGTCTCCCTCTTTGGGGGGTTTTAAGCGGAGGCTGGATGGCCATCCGTCAGGAGTGCTTTGATGTGGCTTCCTGCCTGGCAGGAGGTTGGACTGTGGTCTCTTCCAACTCTATGATTATATTTCAATTGCTGCAAACTGAACTCGGAGTGCAAAAGTAGTTTGCACTCAATTAACTTGGTGGGGGAGAGGAGAGGATTAGGCAGAATCTTGTCCTTCTTAGTAGGCTCTGTTACCTTAAGAGGTAGGGGATGCTGGGGGCCACCAGCAATTCCAGCATCTCCTTAGAATTTGGGGGAATTGTAGCTCAAAGAAGGCCTATAAGAGGAGGGTAACAGCAGGATCTTTTCAACTATGTATACCAGTACTAACTGTAGAGAGGACTCTAGTTAACACTTAAACAAAGCATTTTATCTGAATTGACAAACATAAGGAATCAGACACTCTTAAGAACCATACAAGGCTATTAGAAAGTGAGGTGAGAAAGGTTGGCTAGAGAGAGATTAGGGGTGGAAAGCGTGATAGTTACCAGTCTTGAAGGAGGAGGTCACAACAGAGGGGCTCAGACAGCTTCTGAGGGTAGCATGCAGAAACTGCAGTCCTATGTTTTACGTACTACAATTGGCTAAGGTCAAGGCTAGGATTTCTATACCCTCCTTCTCACTTTCTCCCGGGAATAACAATGGATCTTGAATAGGCTGATTGCTTTAACCCCAGAGTGACAAAACAATGATGGGACTCATGACAATCTCTTAATGTTCATCAGGTAGAGGGTACAGGGAAGATCTCCATAGGGTAAGACTGAGGGAGGGTCTCTGACTGCTCGCCAGTCTTGGCCATTCATCTTTCATTGTATTCAGAAATGACAAGAGCCTTGTTACTCCTGTTATGGCACTGTTGGTGAGGACCCCAGATACCATTTTGATATCAAACAATTCGGCCTTTGCTTGACCTTTTCCAGCCACCCCACTCCACGTGTTTGCGAGGTTCTCTGGACAAGCATGGACAGGGTGCGGTCGCTAATGGTTTTACATTCCAGACCCCATTAAGGCCAGCAGCTCAAGCCTCGCTCGTAGCTTCAGGGAACTTCCATCTGCAAACTTCACAATAGATGCATGGCTCTCAGCCGAACCAGTCCTTTATGTTGGGCCATCAACGTACCGGCCACGCTGTTGTCATCAAGAGTAAATCCAATCATGTAAACCTGACCTTTGCCAAATCCTTTGTCTAGCGCCAAAACTCCTTTTGTTCTCACCTGGATTGCCATAGCCGGTAGGCACAAACTCCCCTATAAAAACCCCTCATTTCCAAATGGTCTTCGGACTACTTTGGACTTCCATCCCGCCTTGCTGCCGGTTGTCTAAGGAAACTCCCCTCAGCTAACCACGCTGGGCTTTCTTCCCTGGACCCCACTTCTCTTCAGGACTACGAGACCAGGTGTCGTATTGCCTTTCCCAAACAAATCTCTGTTATTATTTCCTAGTTAGTTAGTTTATGTCTTGTCTTTCGTGCTTCTTATCTTTAATAAAATATTGTTTGCTCCTGTGAAAACCTTGTCTAGCCGCTCTCTGAACCGCCGCTGTATACATAGGGTTAAAGATCCTTGTTAAAGTTACCATGCCTCTCGTTTAGCCAAGACAGTGCTCCAGCTAAATTTCCCCAACTTGTATTTTATTTGGCAACCTAGGCGCCCCTCCCGGGACCCCCCAACACACAGGGTAACAGCCTGGAGCAGTGAAGGAATTTGCACAAACCCATCAGGGTCAGGTTTTCCGCATAATCGTATCTGAACTTTCATGACCCCGAATACATGTCTGGTCAGTGTAACCCCAACTGCGTTCTCCAGTTATTAATAAGTTCAACTCTGTTAGTGGCTAGATTTTTTGCTGCTGCTGTTAAACTAAGAAGTTGAATGGTAAAGGATCTTAACGGTTAAAATTTTATTTTGTATATTTTAACTTAGATTAGGTTTTAATCTTTAAATCTTTTATATGACTGAAATAATGTAGATGGGCCTGATAAACCTTTTGCAAAATTCTGAGTTATAACTGTGTTTTAGGAGGTTGTTTTTAGCTTTACTTTTAATTTGAAATTACTATTGTTATATCAATTGTATTTTACTGGATTTTTTTAAAAATTGTATTTTACTGTCGGATCTTTGCCACTTACCTCTTTTACTTTGTATGCTAGTTAAGTGTTTGTGATGCTGGTCTATGACCGTAATAATAAAGGTTCGAATAAGTTCAATTTATGAAAACTGCCTATCTCGTAGGAGGAGTGGTAGGGCCTGGTAACAGCTCAGGTAACAACAGACTACTTCAGCCTCTCCTATCGTGTGTTCTTCCTCATTAATAACATTTAGCATCCTGACCATGCCCTGATATTGCTTTGGGACATACTACCGAAAGCTATTTTGGCACAGGAAGAACATCCCTCAACCACCTTTCTCTGTTGCAGTAAGTCTGGAAATGACCTAAAATAACTAATAATTTTAAAACATCTTGAGTCACAAATTTCTTTTCTTTTTTGGATAAAAAGACTTCAAAATAAAATAAAACGACTAATAATTATCTGCTTTTTCACAACTCTCACTGGCCCTACCATTTTCTCCAATTATTTTCCCTACTCCATCATATCTTGTAACATGTACGGTTGGTCATGTACCAAGGAATCTCAAAATGTTATCTAATGGTATACAGTACAATTATGGAGGAATTAAGAAAGAAGAGAAAAATCTTGACTTGCATAATTTATTTTTGACAACAACATTTGGCCTTTTCTAAACTGCAGAAGAATTTGGCTGGATCTGAAAGTTTGCCCTCAGCTATAAATTATGTGAGGTATTTGGTTACCATAGAAAGAGAGAGGGGAAGAGGGAAGGAGATTTTAATCTACATAATTTATTCTGACTACAACACTTGGCTTCAGAGAGGCTATAGGGAAAAAAAAAGTTGCCAAATATTATAAAGGACACTGAAGGAAAGAAATGTGATCGGGAGGCTGAGACGGAAAGGGGGTTTGGGGAGCAGAGTTACAAGAGACAAGAGGAAGCTACTGTATAGAAAGAAACACATATACACACTCAAAACAGTGGAAGCCTCACTCTAGAAATGCTGCCTTTTGGATTTCTTTTTTTTTTAAAATAATTTTATTCACATTTGAACAAATAAAACAAACAATAATTACTGCAATGTTTACATGTAATGTTATTCCTTCTTCCTTTCCTTTCTGGATTACAATTATTAATATTCCCTCTATTTATTATACCACGTATCGCAATAAAATGTTAATAATCTATGATTTGTTAGTTCCTGCTATGTATCTCTACTTGTTACATGATATTTCATTAACTGTTAACTGTATAATAATTATTATCATGAAAAATGTATTACCCTCTGTCAACCCTCAACCCAAATCTGTAACAATCTTCCACTCTTTGTTAATGTCCTCGTCTGATTTTCCTTTCAATCTTTGTGTAAGTATGTCTGCATTTCTGTTTTCCATAAAAGCTGTCCACCACTGTTCCGTTGTAGGTGTAGTTTCATTTTTCCAAAATTGTGCATATTCAATACGGGCCATCGTCACCATGTACAATA